>JARHVA010006746.1:0-185000 GCA_037957365.1 Torreya grandis | reverse complement strand
AGACTACTTCATTATAGATCAACCATTTTTATACAAGATGGATTACATGTGGTTGAAGTTTATGTGAAGTCAAGTAGAATTATGGAAAAAAATTATATTGTTGTCTCCATCCTTAAGCCAAGTCTCTTGAGATTTCTATTTTTATAAGATTTATTCCCTAACATACAACTCTGAGAGTTATACCAAGACATCATTTTATTTAAATAGAGGCTATATAATCCATACCAACATTAAGAACCACCTGACTGAGAGCGTCGATTTATTCTCTAACCCAAGAAATGTTTGAGAAGATATTTTTAAAACATTCCCTATTCCTCGAAGTCTTAAGGCGTGCCTTCATGTGCTAATTTTTTTTATATAAAATGAAAGACTTCAAACCTTTATTTATCTTAGCTTTAAACCACCATTTTTTCACTAAATTGAAGAGATAGGGATCTCACAACCACATCAGTGCAAATCTAAAGGGGCCTTATTAATAAACAAATTATTAATTTATTGGTTCACTCCAAAATTGAGCTTTCCTAACCATAGAATTAGGCCCATACACATTAAATAGGAAAAAAGATATGTCAGATGAAAAAATAAGAAACTTACATAGGTGTCATCCCTCTCCAAAATTGATGACTTCCACTTTTTCCCTCACTGGGACCCAAATGATTTTTTATCCTCTAGAAGCCCCACAAGAATTGGCAAATAGCCCTTTATAACTATTCTAGTTATGGCCCAAAAAAGACATGCCTTTCACTTTGTTGAGTTTGTTTTCTTAGAGAAATAACACATCAAATAAGGATTCTTAAATAAGATACCTGAATAGGAATCTTTTGTTAGGGGCATTTAAGCCCCTAACATTCCACGATATCAATCTCATTATTGTTCAGTAGGGCATTACACTCCCTTCCTACCAGATTTAGTAAAAGTTATAATGGATTTTTGTTTTCTTACCACCACTTTTACATCCATTCATTCTTTATTTGATTTATGTCCCTTTTTACTTAATGGCCCATAGGTTAGACAAGATATTTTGCTCTCTACTTTGGAAAGGGATAGATGCTCTAAAGAGAGAAGATTTTCCCTCAAAATTCTCTAGAAGTGGAGATAATTGAAGATCTCCTATTGATTCTCAGCCCTTCTATGAGGGACTAATAACCTAATTCAGCTCCATAGCCTCCCTTTGTTCCTTCCTACCACTATCTAGGTCTCTCTCTCTTGCTCCTTCACATCTCCATTGAGGACCCCTATTATCTTATTTGTTCTGCTATTATATGAGATAATAGATGAGATTTTATTTGCTTCATTTGAAATGAAATCACACTCTTTTAATATTGAAGTGGGAAATAGACCTCTCCCATTTCACACCTATTTTTAAGAATTTTTATAGCCTCAATGTTGATATATATATCCCTTTTAGGCCCTTCAGCCATCAAAATTTGACTGAAATACTGAGTGTTTTCTTGGGACTCCATAAACACATGAGAGGTTGACAGAAAGCTTACATCCCCCTAACTATTTTATTGACAATAAATCTAGGGCATTCCTACCTAAAGTGTCTTATTTCTCTACATTTATAACGGAATGGGACCTTTTCCACATTATTTCTTTGGTTCCAAATGCCCTCTGAAGAAATTAGGTGGATGGAATCAGGGATTGACTCATCCAAATTTAGCTCTACACATACCCTAGCATAAAAAGAAAGAACCCCTTCCAAATATTTTGGGTCTATTTTAATGAAGGTCCCCAAAGCTACACTAATCTATCAAAGGTAGTTTTTGCTCCAATATCCCATCAGGAGTCCATAAAGCCTGATCTAAATAATAAATCTCCCTTTATTCATTGAAAAGGGGTTAAAGTTAAGGCTCCAATGTTGAATACATAGTCTTGCACACCTAAACATCTATGGACCCTTTTTAAAAATCTTTACCTTTGCTTGCTCAGATGGGCATTTGATTGGGAAAACCCTTAGGGAGGAACCAAATAGAAAAATTATTCCCCCAGTTCTCCTCAATCCATTTTTCCACATCTCCCATTATTGACCAACAACCCACAAACTTCCCAATCAATCCTCTACTCTTTAGGGAATAGACATTCTCCAAGAAATCCTAGATTTCAAAAGAGGATGAAGGAGGTGAGTTCACGTTTTAAAAAGATGGGTTTGTAGCATATGTTAGCAAGTTTGATGCAAATCGAGTTAATTTTTTACCACTGTTTGATATTTTTGTTTTTTGTCATTTTACTTATATTGTTGATATTATTTCAATATTATTTATAGCTTTTATATTTTTTTCAACTTGTTAACATTTAACTTTTCCTATTTTTGGTCTATTTATTTTAATTTTTACGAGTTATGTATAATTTTTATTTTGTTGAACATTTTGACAATTTTGTTAGACATTTTAGTGGTTCTAGAAAATATTTCAATGGATTTATTTAACATTTTAGTAGTTTTGGTAAACATTTCAATGAGTTTGTCTAACATTTTAGTGGTTATGTGAAACGTTTTGGCAGTTTTGTTCTTGGCACTTTTCTTTTCTATATTTTTCACAATTTTTTGATTTTTTTGTGTTTTCTTCATTTTATGTGTTTGAATAATAGAGATTTTGTTCTAGAGATTTGGTTTTTTTTCCTTGTCTTTGTATTTTATTTTTATTTTGGCTAACTTTTAGGTTCATTGGGTTGCCTATCTCTTAGTAAATAACTTACTAATTATTTTGTGTAGGATGCTTGCCAAAGAAATGAAAATTAAAACCAAAAAGAAAGCTTTTATTTTTATTTGTTACTAACCTTGCTTATTTCAAGTGTTTTATTTTTTTTACAAGTTTAGTAATTAAATCACATTTCCATTTACTATAAATCTTCTTGTTTGTATCATACAGGGTTATGTGTACTCTTCCTTAGTGTTACATTGGTGACAATACTCAAAAATAAAAAATAACTCTTGTGATTTTATATTTCTTATGTTACACTTATATGTATGTTATTTCTTTAGTGTCACATTAGTGACGATACCTAGAAATCAGAGACAAGTGCCACCATCTATTTATTTTTTTAGGAGCTCTATCAGCCATGGATTTCACCACCATGAAATAAGTTAAATCCCATGTACCAGTGGGGTATATAAATCAAGGATCTATTGTTTTAATTTCTTAAGTGGTTGTCTATTTTAAGCACACCATGATGTGAGGGGATTATGTGCTCCAATACCTAGGGCTTCAATAATGACCTCAAAGTTTGATTTTTCTGACATCAACCTACTAAAATCTTATGGCTATGCTGGGCATATTACGACTAGACCCATTTTTTTGCATCTATTAAATTGACTTCTTTCATGGTTTTGGGTCTGAACATACTAAAAATTATATAGAGAACTTGATAAGGCTACCAATTACTTACTTTTATAGCCTCATCCATGCTTATTATATATCTTTTTCTATGTAAATCCCATAGCTATCTATCATTAATGCAAATGAATGAATGAAGTTATGATTTTGTATGTTCATTGATATATATCTATGTGTGTGGGTGTGTTATGTTATGAATTATTGATGTTTTTCCTTGATTGAATTATATTGATGTGACTTTATCTAAAAATCATTTGAAGGGTCATGTAAAGTTGTAGAATCTTGCTAAGCTATAGCTACTACAAGCTGCCCATAGCAACTGTAGGCTTCATCTATAGGTTGCCTATAGCCACTGCAAAGTGCCTGTAACAACTATAAGCTTCACCTATAAGTTATCTACAGCCATTGTAGGATACCCATAGTAACTATAGGCTTCACCTATAGGCTACCTATGGCCACTATAGAATACCCACAACAACTATAGGCTTCACCTATAGGGTACTTGTAGCCATTATAGAATTCTTATAGTAACTGAAGGTTTCACCTATAGGTTGCCTATAACTATTAAAGAGTTCCTGTAGCCACTATGCAAAGCAGAGTCATTATTGAGGAGATCTTGTAGACATATCTAGCTATCTTGGAAAACCAAAGTAATGATTGGAAAGAATTATAGCTATACAAATTTTCTACATGCAAGGAGAAATTAGATGTGCTACCAAAGATGGGAAATATAAAGATAATGAGAAAATACAAAAGGAAATAAAATAGAAAAATAGTATGCCTTTTTCTAACCAAGTCAAACCTAAAATAAGTAACTTTGGTTACTAACCACTTGAAGGTTGACTGGGGTAGTTTCTAAGTATTTGTATTTTTTCCTAGTTTGGTGTTTTTGGTTAAGAGTCAATAAACTACCTTTTGTATTTAAAGGCAGAGTCTAGATCAGAATAGGAGTTAGATAATTTTGAGGAGATAATAGTAGTAGTTTTTGAACTATAGCATTTGTATTTAGAATTGAGTAATGAGAAATTTGAATTTGTAATAAGTTTGTGAATTCTCTTGAAGAGGGATTGGAGCTCAGTTCTGAACAAGGAAGGCCCCCCTCAGAACAAGCTGGTATGAAGATCCTGACCCTCTTTAATTATTAGTGTGTTGTGTAAGTTGATTTTACTATTAATTTTGATTATATAAGTGTAATGCATGTATGGTACATAAGTGTGGAATAGTTCTATAATTTTTTCATAGTGGTTTCATAATATATCTATCTAGTAAATTAAGCATAAATTCATTATACTACAATTGGAAAATCAAGTTGATTTCTCAATCAATAATGCATATATAGTACTGACACTCTTGAAAATCTTATACACCCTAGGTTAATAATTAATGTTAATCAGACTAGTGAATCTGGTAATTACTAAGTAACTAGTTTGCACAACATTTTGGTGCCATTATCGGGGAGGGTGTCAATTGTTGTTTCTAAAATTAATCATTAATATCTTTTGTTAATGCACTATTCTACCCAACCAAGTAAGTCGAGTGAGGACACTACGGTGTCTTATGCCAGATTTCTAAGTTATTGTACATATAGTTCTAGTCAGACAAGTCAAGTGAGGGCACTACAATGTCTTATACCAGATGTCTAAGTTTCTAGAAGTAAACAGTGCATTGGTTACTTAATTCATATTTCTAGAATTTATTTCCTGCAAAAGTGATTTATTTTTGATAAAGTGTGTTTTTAATTTCCCTATTTTCATTTCCTACTTTTTATAATAAATTTTCCTACTTTCATTTTCTACTTTCTAGAATAAATTTTCCTACTTTCATTTAGCGCTTTCTAGAATAAATTTTCATGCTTTCAAGTAGTTAATTTTTATTTCTTTCTAGAAGCAAAATTTCAATTCTTGTTGTTTTAATTTTAGAATTCCTTTGTTTATACATTTTTTTTTTAAATAGTCTGAAACAACCCCCTTGAAACACATAAAAATGACAAAAAAATAAATCTATGCAGCAAGGGATATGACAATTGAAGGAGTGGCATAACATTTATAAAGAGAGAAAGAAAATTCTTGAGAGAGATTCCCGCCAAACAAGCCATAAGTTGTTGCTGAAAAAGAACCAAAAATACCTACTGTAACTAAGAATCTTGTTGAAGAATATACCATAAGCTGGAAGGCTCTTGAAGAAGAGAACACTAAAAACTGAAAGAGGTAGCTTGTAGAAGAAGCATTATTGGCTGTAAGAAAGGAAATAGAAGTAGAAGATGCATTAGCTTAGCTGGTAAGAAGAAATGAAGGAGAGGAACTACACAAACCAGACACTTTAAAGAGTAACATATTTACAACATTTTAGCAATGCCTTCTTGATCAAATCAAAGGAAGCTCAAGAGAATATTTAGACCCTTCATCTAGTAAAAAGATTGAGGATCAGTAGATAAATGTTTATTATCATGCTGACCAAAGGATTGACATAGAGTTTGAGGACAAGATCCTAAGTACCTTTGGTATCCATATCATAAGAGCCATCATGATCATAGTAGGAGACTTTGTGGAGGATAATGGGACTCTAGACATAGCTACTTTTGTATTTCCTATTTTAGATGCAATATGATAACACAAATGAAAAACTTCCCACTCTCAGCCTTGCCTAATTTGAGAGGTACATTATTAGAAGACCTAAACATATTCTTGTTTGAATTTGATATCCTTTATATAAGCTATGACTACAGGAAGGATGCACAAAAATTGAAAATTTTTCTAGCTACTCTCAAAGACTCAGCACTTTGTTGGTTTATGGGACTAGGTAGTAATTCAATCCACAGATGGGAGGATATGAAAAAAAAATTGGCCAAGTATCAGGAATATGGAAGAGGAATATTTTGTAGAAGAAATGACATCTTTGGGATGACTCAGGAGGGGGGTGAATCCTTGGAGGATTATGTTGAATGATTCATGTTCAGTGTATAAAAATTCAAGCAAAGTGTACTTAGAGAAGAACCTTTAAAACTCATCTTCTTGAAAGGAGTCAGAGAAGATTGTCTAGAAGCTTTGGACCTAATGATTAGAGGAGATGTTTCTCACCTACCATTCTCAGATATCAAAGATCTGAGCAAAAATTATTCTAGATCTACCATTAATAAAGTCAAGGGAAGTAAGCTTCCATTGGTAGTTGTAAATGGTCTATAAAAAATTAAGGTTAGTACCCTATTATAGGACATGAAATAGGATATCATTAGCCATTTGTAAACCCAACTAGATAGCCTACACTCAAGACAAAATCAAGCAGCTTTGGATCAATGCTTGACCATCTACTACCTAGACTATAAGAAGAAAAAGGTTGATTGTAGATGTCATGAGGTTTGGGCTAAAGTAGCTCACATCACAAATAAATAACCATAAATAGTAGAGCTAGAAACTATAGGAGGAGATAGTGACCAAGTTTTCTATGTTGCATAAAGAAAGCCATGGGTTCAATAACCACCTTATCAAGGTATGGGATAAATCAACCTTTTTTAAATTTTACCTCCTTTGCTACTCCCAATTGGACTAGTCCTTGGATGAGCATTCAACCTCCTAATTCTATTTTGTAGCCACCTCAAGCAAGCTACCCCACCACATTCTGGTATCCTCCACAAAATGTATCTCCATCTTGGATGTAAGCTGGGCAACCACCCCAAGTCCCACCCTTCACAAACCAATGGCAACAACCCTAGAGACCTAACTAGCCATGGGGAATCTCTCCAAGAGGATGTCCTCCACAATAGCTGAGAATATCTTCAAAAGTATTTCCTCCACAAACTCCTACTCTTATGCCCAATACACAAGCTATACCCAAGCCTAACCATCTACCCACCCAACCCATACAAAATCTTGTAAATAAGCCGATGTAATCCACATTCAGTACTGAGCTTGTTTAATACCTATCATACATAGTGAACATCAGTAAAGTTCACCTCTATTCAGGGAAAGTTTTACCACCCCCAGCACCACCCATAATAAGGGAGTTAGATGATGAAACCCTAAAATAACATGCTAACCCACCATCATCACCTTAAAAACTCTCTAAACTAGCAAATAAATCTATTCATGAAACAACCCCCTATTTATAGAATGTCTTAGCCTTCAACACCATATAATTAAACTTGAGTTTGATTTCATGGGATATCTTAAGAACCTTTGCATCAAAATAACTCTATTCTAGAACATCAAAGATGTACCCATATATTCTAAAGTTGTTAGAGCATCAAAGATGTACCCATATATTCTAAAGTTGTTAGAGACCTCTATCTATGGAAACCAAGAAGGAAGAAAAATGATCCCAATACTGTGTATGTGATTGGCCAGCTAGTAGACATCTTTCTAGGTAACATCCTACCAAGGAAGTATTCAGATCTTGGATGTTTGGTAGTAATAGTCCAAATCCATGACCATCAATTGTCCAACACATTGATTGACCAAGGCACTATAATAAATGTAATGACAACTAAAACTATGCATAAACTATATCTTAATAATATTCATCCCACATTTACACTATTGCAAATGGCTGACAAGTCTATAGTCAGACCAAAGGGAATCACTAAAGATCTTATCATCATTATAGATTTTTGGGAGTATCCTAAAAAAATTATTATGCTATAGCCTAAGTCTAATTTGGGTGGATACCCCTTTATCTTAGGATGACCTTGGCTTACCATAGTTGATGCCTTCATCAGCTTTAGAACATGGAACATGATGATATCTAATGGATACCACACTAAGCAATTGGTTCTTTATCGCCCATCACAATTAGTTTTTACACCACAACCTACATTATGGGTTGAAGAAGATGAGGTAGATCAGCCTTTCTTGATTCTTATATTTACCATAGACCATGCATGCACATTAGTTAATCAGGAGAAAGATAGCATTCTCTTCAATGTTCTTCAGTATAATTACCAAACTCTTTCTAATGATCTTCAATGTGTTGAGTGCCCATTTTCTAGCTTTTAAGAATTGGATAATTCTAATGCATTTGTATAGAAAACATTCCACCAGCTACTAACTCATAGCTATATCCAAACCATATCCATTAGTAATATGGAAATAATGAAATCACTCTCATCAAATTGAAATTTCTCCAAGAAAAGCATTGCTTATTACTAGCAAGATGGAGTTAAATGAGGAAAAGTACCTAGTCAGAATGTTGCATGCCAACCAATGTGATTTTACATGAGATTATGAGGATATACAAGGAATCAGTCTAGAAACATACACACATCATATTTACATCAAATAATAGTGCAAACTAATCAGACAGCCACAACGTAGGATGAATCTAGCTCTTTGAGAAATAGTCAAAATGGAATCACAAAAACTTTTGAATATTAGATTTATATATCCTATCTCTAACAGTGAATGGGTGTCACCTTTGGTAATTATACCAAATAAAAATGGAGAATGGTATGTATTCATCGATTACAAGGAATTCAACATAGAAACTAGGAAGGATCACTTTCCTCTACCCTTCATTGACCAAGTGTTGGACACACTAGTAGGGAAGAAAAATTTTTCCTTTCTAAATGGCTTCAATGGTTAAAACCAAATTAAAATTTCTCTTGAGGACCAAGAAAATACCACCTTTACTTATCCCTGAGGTAATTATGCTTATATTGCATTACCCTTTGGGATATGTAACTCTCTGGCCATATTCCAGAGGGTTGTCCTAAGTATCTTTGTAGATATGGCAATTGAATGTGTAGAAATCTATATGGATGACTTCACTGTCTATGGAGAGAAATATTTACTAGATATGGTGTGCCACATGAAATAATCATTGATCAGGGACCCTAATTCACTACTAATTTAATTATTGCCTTAGTCTATTAATATGAGATTAAGCATTAGAAATCAACACCATATCATCCACAGTCTAATGGATAGGTAGAAGTCACCAACAGGGAGTTAGAAAATAGTCTGACAAAGACTGTTAGTCTATCTCGTAAGCATTGGGAGGCTAGGCTTCTTGAATCTATGTGGGCTTATAGAATCACATGGAAGACCACTATAAGCTTCACTCCATATTATTTGGTCTATTGAAAGAAACATATCTTGCCCATCAAATTTGAGCACAAAACCTTACGGAAAACACTAAAACTTAGGATGGATATATCTGAAGCCCAAAAAGAAAGGCTTTTATAGTTGAATGCCTTAGATGAATATAGGCAATAGGCATTATAGAACATAGAACTTATACAATAATAATGGATTGGATGGCATGACAGGCACATTAAGACTAGGAAATTCCATACCAAATATTAGGCCCTTCTTTTTTACTCTAAATATAAGGACCACAAGGGTAAACTCAAGACCAGATCGCTTGGTCTTTTTGAGATTAAGCATGTTTTTGATAATGGAGCAATTTAACTCTAAACCATTGATTCAATGAGATTTCATATATTGGTCAATGGCCACAAATTTAAGTTGTACAAAAAGCCACTTAGAAATAATTTACCAATCACATAAACCAATAGTTACAAGATTTATATAATGATGCCCTAGATAGGCATGTTGCCTCACCAAAAAATGAGAACACTAGTCCACACTTACCTAAAGAAGGAGAGGAGGACATCCTTGCCCTCCTCTAGTATGATGAATGAGACCTTCACCTAGTCCTTGACAAGTCACATTTTTAGGTGACTTGGTTAAGACCTTGAATAAACATTCTACTGCAAATAGAAATTAGAGTGAAAAAAAATTCAATAATGAAAACCCATTTTTGGGTGTTGTTGACAGCTTTTGGTAGAAAACCAACATGATGGCTACCCATATCTATAAAAAGGACCTAAGTAGAAAACTAGATTGCTGGTTATGTAGGGGTAAAAGCAAAAATGAATAAATAAAGGAATGTGAAGAAGGAAGTAGAGAGAAGCAATCCCTCAAATCCTAACTATTCACATAGGTTTTCTCTAGTTATTATAGGCATTTCTATAGTTGCTATAGGCACCTTATATATAGTTGTACATAATTTTACAACTTGGTATGGGCACTTTTATAGCTGCTACAGGTACCCTCTCATGCTTATTTTCACCTTTTTATAAAGCATACAAGATAGATCCTCCTACATCTATCATTGATGGCTTGGCTATTAGCTTTTGGGCATTGCATGAAAGTCATCAGATAACCTCATGGAATAATGAAGGAAGATTGAGGTAGAAAATGTCATATATATTGCTTAAAATTTCCCCTGAATGCCAAGTTATAGAGCCATAATAAAGAATACAACTTCCCTTTCCATGTGGAAATGTTGTAGACTAGAATTTTTACCTATAAGGACACTCCTAATTCATTTTTAGTTTTGGTCATTTTATGAAGATCCTTTCACTATGTTGACCAGTGAGATCTCAGATTTCTTTGGCACATAGGTCCCATGTTAAAGACCCTATTAATTATTACATCCAAGCCCCAAGCATAAAACCTCTAGGATATAAGCAACATCCATACTCCTATCAGTCAATTCATCCAGATGAAGGTCTCTAAGAAATAATTCCCTCATTTACCTACTTAGGATCTTACAATCCATCACTTAGATCACTTAGCTTTACAACTTCCACCTTATGGTATGACAACAATCATTTATCTTCCAAGTCTTAGACCCTTATTCCATGTAGACTATCCTACATCACATATACATGAGCTATAGGCATCATCAATGCCTACCACTGGTGATCTTCCAATCACTTCACAAAGGGTCCACTTCACTCTAGTTCTAATTTTCAACCTAATCATTTCACCTGTTAATCATTCTCATGCAAATATTTTCATGCCAACACATGTGCAACTTCCTAGGTGTCACATCCAAAACACCATTATTAAAAGGTATGTCATATCTTTCATCATTGAAAATGCCATTCATTATTATAATATAGCACATATAGAATTAATAAAGCATATTTAATTATGACTTTATTAATTCATTTTAAAAAAATCTATCATGTCACCTCTAAAATTGTACTTCTATCCCTTATGATGACCCATTTTATCCCATACTTCCTACTTAGTCCATATCACTTGAGGACACATGACAGCTCAAGTGGGGGGATAATGTTATGGTTTAAACCTCATGCACCATAAGAACCCTTGATATTCCAAAATTTTCAATTTGTAACCTCATATCCACAATTATTGATCTAAACCCTGCAACCCACAAACCCCATATTTGCCATTTTAGAATAAACTTACTACAAGTAGATTTCCATAAGTCCAAAGAGTATGTAATTGACTATTGGTTGAAGGGACTAATAGAAAAGTTAAAATTAGAGGGTCAATCATGTAGAGAGATCCCTCAAACCATAGGCACTTATGGGGAGACCAAGCCAGTTGGGATGTCTTCCATAAAGTTAGTTGGACTACTTATTTTGAATGGTTGTAAAATTTGTCAATGCCTCTTGCTAGAGCATTTGCAAAAAATTTTATGGAAACTAAGCCATTGTATGTGGTATCACATTTCTAGCTATTGAGACCTTGGTGAGCCAAGCAATGAGGCTACCAAGCATGGGATAAAATTGGTAGGATACACCAATGGCCAAGAGGTCAGGCAATAGTTTTGCCAGGCAAATGAAATATTGGTATTAAAGAAAGGAGGTGTGTAAAGACTTAGTCTACCTATAGAATGGAGAGAGATAGCATCATATATTATTAGGTGCATGATGAGGAGGTATTCCCTTATTTACACTATCCACTTCAAATTTTTAAATCATTTAAGACACAACAGAGTCATTAATATTCCTAATTTCTTATCAAATATCTTGAAAATAAAGTCTAAAGAATATCAGAAGGGTACTAAAATAACCCTATCTCACCACTACCTCATATGGCTCATAATTAAATAAATAATATCTTTTGTCATACCTAACCTCACTTGGGAGTAATTTTTGGCCCTATAAAATATTTCACCCTAGAAAGAAGGCACTGATGAGAGGGATCCCCCTAAGGAGCAACCCCAAAAAACTATTTATGAAGATATTGAGGGCACTAATGCTACTGGTCAGCCCATAGCCAATGAAGGTCCATGTGAGACTATTGCGGGAAAAAAGAAGAGGAGAAGACTAGTCTTATCTCATTTTAATACAAAGGAAGAAAGGCCACAACATCATGTCCCTTATTCTATTATGTCCTCACCTCAGGTTGATTCTTCCACACTATCTCCTATTGGACAAGAAGAAGTTCCCCTATCAATTGATGTACAAGAAACACAAACTCCATTAGTCACCCCTCCTACAAGGAAAATAAAAACCAAGGGGAAGAAACCCATAGTGTCAAAAATAAGGAAACCTCCTCTTAGGATATCTCAAAGGATGAAGAAACAAAAGACCACTATAGCCTCCTTAACCATAGCCATCAGTGATGATGAAGAACCAAGGAAAGAGCTTAGGCTTAAGAAAACTCCTGATGGATTTGAAATAGAATAGTTATCTACTAATGAAGGATCTGCTAAGGTAGAAGAAGAAGAATGGTCACCTCTCCCATCTAGATTTATTAAGGAGGACATTGATCTCCTAAAAAACATTAGATATACAAAGGAACAATTGAGAGTGGTAGAGAAGCATTCAAGAGAAGAAGAATTGGTTTAATAAGAGGTTATGCAAAAAGGAAGAGAATAAGAAAAATTTTCTCATGATCAAGAGTTCCAAACATTGGAACAAGCTATGAAGGAAATATGTAGACTCAAAAATGAAATAACAGAACTGAAAGGAAGATGAGAAATTGAAATGCCTCTAGGAGCAGCAAAGTTTGTAGAACCCTCTAGGGACAAAGAAAAGAGAGTGGAGGAACCTACAACATCTTCATCTACCTTAACCACAAAATACCCTACAATAGAGTATGATCTAGCTTTGGTACCCTTCTATCAGGGATTTCCTTCTCCATTGCCCACTACACCAACACCCACTACAGAAAAAGTTATTGATGTGGATTTATCAGCCACCACTTTAGTAGAAATTGATGATATTTTGATTATCCTAGAGGAAAAAATCACTAATAAAGAAACCTACCACAAGGAATTAGTGTAGAGATTCAAGGGATATGTTGAATCAAAATAACAACATGATGAATTACAATAAAAAATAAAATTTTCTAAAAATAGGATCAGATATCTAAAGAATTACATGAAACTACTGAGCTATTGATGGAGTGTAGACCCCCTTCTAGAGTGTATGTTGTATACTTGGAAGAAAAATGGTTGAAATTCATGTATGATAGGATTTATAATGGTAAATTTTATATGATATGTGACCCAAGATCTTTCTTTAATGAGTATAGACATGTTGATCTTAATCTTCAAGCCCAGCTAAGTGAATTCTACATTCACCAATATGTTGTTCCCAGTGATACAAAATGGAATCCCAACATCTATTTGGGGGATATCATGTTAAATCCATTTACTTCATATGTCTTGAATGAAATTGAAAGAAGAAAATAAATAGAAGAATATCAATTAAAGGATAAAGAAGTCACCCTAATGATCACGATTCAATCCAAAGATTTATATTCTTTAGTAGAAGAATGGATCTCATTTATGAACACAAATGCTCCACAAGAATGGGTTTCATAAAATAAGTGGAAGTCTAGAACCAATATTTGAGTCTCATGGAAGGAGATGGAAGGCAAATTTTTATTACTTGCTCTCACAGATGGGAAGAACTCTCAGATGTTTTGAAAAGGAAGGAACCATACTCCCCTCAAAACCTTAGGGAGGCCATCCACAGAGTATACTTGTATATTGAATGTGTCAAGAAGTGGAGAATTCAATGGTTGGGAATGATGTTTCAACCCCCTATATTTTGGTTCCCAATCCTTGATTGGGAAGGAAATTTTCCAGTTGATAAAGAGGTGGAGAAGAAAAGATGGGAACACACTAAGAATGCTAAAGGTTTTTATATCTTGGAAGGGTTAGGATGTCTTGAACCCCTAGAATTTAGAAAAAATTTGGTTTTAAAATGCAACCAGGGATTGCTTGAGGTTAAATAAGAGGCTAAGTAGGGGGGAGTGATGAGGCCACTAATTGCTTACTTTATAGCCTCATTCATGCTTAGTCTATGTCTTTTTATACGTAAATCCCATAATTATCCATCACTAATGCAAATGAACAAATGAAGTTATGATTTTGTATGTTCATTGATATATATATATATATATATATATATATATATATATATATATATATATATCTGTGTGTGTGTGTTATGTTATGAATTATTGATGCTTTTTCTTGATTGCATTATATTGTTGTGACTTTATCTAACAAGCATTTGAAGGGTCATGTAAAGATGTATAATCTTGCTAAGCCATAGCTTCTATAGGCTACCCATAACAACTATAGGATTCACCTATAGGTTGCTCATAGCCCCTGCAGAGAGCCCACAACAACTATAGGCTTTACTTATAGGTTGCCTATAGCCACTATAGAATACCCAAAACAATTGTAGGCTTCACCTATAGGTTGCCTTCAGCCATTATAGAATACCCACACCAACTATAGGCTTCACCTAAAATATGTCTATAGCCACTATAGAAGGCCTGTAGAAACTAAAGGTTTCATCTACAGGTTGCTTGTAGCTACTGTAGAGTGCCTACAGCCACTATGCAAAGTACAGTCATTATTGAGGAGATCTTGTAGACACATATAGCTATCTTGGGAAACCAAATGAACAATTAGGAATATTCATATTTGTTTTATGGATTCCCTACATGCAAGGATACATTAGATGTGTTTCCAAAGATGGGAAAGACAAGGAGAATGAGAAAAGATAAAAGGAAATAAAATAGTAAAATAGTATGCCTTGTCTCTAACCTAGTCAAACCTAAAACAAGTAACTTTGGTTACTAACCACTTGAAGGTTGACCGCGGTAGTTTCTAAGTATTTGTATTTTTTCCTAGTTTGGTATTTTTGGTTAAAAGTCAATAAACTACCTTTTGTATTTAAAAGTAGAACTTAGAATAGACTAGGAGTTAGATAATTTTGAGGAGATAATAGCAAAAGTTTTTGAACTATAGCATTTAGATTTAGAATTGAGTAATGAGAAAGTTGAATTTGTAAGAAGTTTTTGAATTCTCTTAGAGAGGGATTGGAGCTTAGTTATGAATGAATAAGGGCCCCCTCAAAATGAGCTATTGTGAAGATCCTGACCCTCTTTAATTATTAGTGTGTTGTGTAAGTTTATTTTATTGTTAAGTTTGATTATATAAGTGTGATGCATGTATGGTACATAAGTGTGGAATAGTTATATAATTCTATCATAGTAGTTTCATAATATATCTATCTAGTAAATTTAGCATAAAATCATTGTACCGTAATTAGAAAAGTAAGTTGATTTTTGAATTAGTAATGCATATATAGTGCTGACACTCTTGAAAAGCTTATGCACCCTAGGTTGATAATTAATGTTTAATCAAACTGGTGAATATGATAATCACTAGTTAATTAGTCTAGACAATAGGACTCCCTTTTAGATAAGCTTATACAAACTTTAATCCTAGAAAAACAATTTCAATCATTTGAATTGTAGTGCACTGATAAATGTTTTACTCTATGAAGTTACACTCAACTTACCCTTAAAATTAGGTTAAGAGTGATATGGGTATGGTTTTACCTCCATATTTAGTTCTCTAAAACATTGGGCTGACACTTGATAATGGATGAGTCAATATATATTATATCTTACAAGACATTCATGTTTCTTTGCCTAGTTTTATCCCTTTATGTGGCTTGCATGTTTCTTTTTAGTTAAAGTAGAGATTTCTTGTTCTTTATACATACATACATACATACATACATACATACATATATATATATATATATATATATATATATATATATATATATGAAGACTACATAATTAAAGTTTTGTGTTTTAAAACCAAGTTTAAAGTCTGTGAAAAATCAAAAACTTAAAATCAAGAAATAAAGTCCAAAAGCAAAAAATGTGTTTTCAAACATTGATAATTTAATGTTATTTTCAAAAAAATATTCCTTTTTTGGTCAACCTTTCAAAGCAATGTCTCCTATCACAAGACAAATGGCCTTATTGAATGATCATATTTTTAATGAACAGCCTTTTTGAAATGACTCCTTTCAATTTGGAAATCAACAACATCATATTGAGTTCAATGACAATGTTGACAATAAGGGACCCTTTCATGATTAACATACACATTAGGTATATATTCATAAAAAACCTCATCCTAAATCACACACTATTTCTTATATAATAAAAATAAAGTCATGTTACAATTTTTGGGTCTAGGCAACAAGTTTCCTTCAAATTTTGATCCCAATGACTTATCACTCTTAATTTAAAGGATAGAAACCACACCTTCCATCCAATTACAAGTAACATCTATTGATTCCATAGGTAATAACAAAACACTTATAATTTCCACTAACACCAATAAAAATTTTTCCCAAACTTGCATGGATAAAGGTAAGGTGTTTGTAGGTGAAACATCTTAATAAATCCATATCTTTTCCATTGAAGACCATGTTAAAAATTTAGAAATGGAAATCGATGAGCTTGGATATAACATGCCATATAATCCTTCAGTCAATTAATCAACAAATACAAATCCTAATTTTAATGCACATTCAAATTTAGATCAATCAATTAATCAAAATTCAAAAATAAATAAATCAATAGAAATCCAAATCCTAATTCAAATGCACATTTAAATTTAAATCAATCAATCAATCCAAATCCAAATCTAAATTCGGAAGTGTATTTGAATTCAAATAAAATCCCCAATCCAAATTTGAACACAAATCCAAAAAATAAAATCAAAATCAACATTCGAATTTTACTTCAAATACCAATCCAAACAATCTAAATAAAAATCAACATTTCATTTCAAATACCAACCCCAATTCATTTTCAAATCCAAATCAATTTACAATTCAATCATCCAATCCACTTTCAAATCCAAATTCGAACCAACTATCATGGGGACACTTAAGTATATAAAATTTATCCAAGAATGGAAAATCATGAAAGACAAGATCCAAGGATTAAAATATGGTATCTTTTTCAAAAGTAAATAATTTAAGTTTCAAGAAATTTGTCCACATTCTTTTGGCATTATCATGGTACCCTTTCCTTCACATTTTGAACCCCTAGTATTTGATAAGTACAAATGAAAATGAGATCCTAGAGAACATCTTAAAGAGTTTTATATGGCATGTTCAGACATTACTTAGAGCAATGATTATTTATTAAGACTCTTTCCATGTAATCTAGGGGGTCAAAACCTAGAGTGGTTTTTAAACTTACTTAAAGGAACAATCACAACCTTTAAGGACCTTTCCAAAAGATATATTCATCACTTTTCCTATAATTTTGAACATGATTTGACCATGTTAGACCTATATAGTACTAAACAATGTAATGGGGATACTTTTACCTCTTTCATGCAAAGATGGCATGCCTTTGCAAGTTAGTTCCCATGGTCACCTCTTGAGAAAAAAATTGTAGCTATCTCTACAAAAAATATTAATTTAGAATCGGCCTATCAATTACAACTCCATTATGCTAAATCCTTTGATGAAATCATATAAAAAGGAGTTAAAATTGAAAGAGCATTAGTTTTTAAGGGTGCCATCAAATTTTTCAAACAAGATAATTTTTCTTCAAACCAAAATAAAAAACCCAAGTTTTATGAAAAGAAAAAAAAATGGTAGAATATGGTGTAATCAATGTCAAACAAATTCAAAACACCCAACCTATCAACAACATCTCCATTCCAAGAGGTCAACATCAATAAAAAATAGAAAATGAAAATTCACTCTTTTTGGAATTCCCTATGATGTAGTATTGGGAAAGTTGGTCATCATAAACATGATCAAATATCCCCATACCAAACCTTTTGATGAGAATGATTTAAACCCCAAGTGGTATAAATATAATTAATATTATAACTACAAAAAAAGCAATGGTCATTCCACAAACCGTTACATGAGACTTAAACACCATATCTAAGATCTTATGAATAATGCTGATATAGCATTAGAGGATGATGCATCAAATTATGATAATAAAAAACTAGGGTTATATCCAGATCCCTTTTCAAAACATGAGAAATAGTGTATTAATTATAACCAAAGTCAAAATAAAATGAACAATGTCAATCAAAATAATCACCCTTTTGATTTTAGAATCAATTATATTGATTATATGGATCATCATGTTTCATTTCATACCATTAAATCCAAATATTGTGCCATCACCATGAGTTGTGAAAATATTAACTTCCCAAGTGTCCCTTTTCCTACTCTCAAAGGCAAATATAACATGATAAATCAACTTTAGAAAATGACAACCCAAATTTCCATATTGGACCTTCTCAAGATGTCCCCCACTTATAAGGGCATTTTTTATAAAACCTTGTAATAATCTAAAGTTCTAGAAAATATTAATCCATCCAAATTCCAAGCATTTGTAGGACACTTTTGCTCAAATAATCAAGTGACTTTTTATTATTCAAATATTTCTCCCATGGGTTCATCCCACAATTCATCATTGTACATAAAAATATTCATTTCTAAGCATAAAGTAAAAAGCATGCTTATAGATAATGGTTTGGGCCTAAATATATGTACATTAAGTTTGATAAATAATTTGGTATATTCTATGGAATCACTAGATCCTAATACCATTACTATAAAGGCATATGATAACAATGAGCACCAGTCAATGGGAACTATTTATCTTCTACTAACGGTGCGTCATGTCATTAAATAAACACTTAGTCATGTTTTTGGTCCATATTTCACATAAAACCTACTTATTGGATGTTCATTGATCCATGCGATGAATTCCATTCCATACACCCTCCATCAATTTTAAATTATTCTCATGACAGTGTAGAAGTTACCATTCCAAGTGATCCTCAACCCTTTCAATATTGTAAACTATTAGAAGGGATATATCAAAATTCTATTTATTTACCATTCACTAAAGATACCTATGAACGTATTAAAGAGTCACCAAATCTTTCAAATTATACCCATCTTGATGAGTTCTCTCTCTATCTAGCAATCAACCATCTAAATCCACCAACAAATCATCTGCATTCATAAATACACCATCCACACCCAAGTCCACATGTCCACCATCTATATTTTTTATTTTGGATGCAGGTATGGGAAAATAAGAAGTTCATGATGCCCATTATTTTATAAAAAATCATATGTCCCAAAACATTCATGTTAGGACCCACATGTGGTTTTTAAGATTGACAAAGCTTCTTTTGTGGAAGGTGGGTTCCTTTCTAAATAACATATTGGTGGTTCAGACACCTCTTGGCTCTATTATGATGAATTAGCTACATGTTTCCAAAGCAATCAATATCCTATACCAAAATCCATTATTTTTAATATAATGAACTATAAAGGAAAAGGCTTTGGTCTTCACGAACAAGGTCTCATTGAACCTATAATGTCTACCACACATGAAGGATTTAAATGTATTGGGTTCAACCCATCTAGTGTGAGCATATGCAATTTTGATAGTGATTCATCTTCCACATATGAGGAGGCTTATTTAAACACAAAAATAAATATATATCCTATTTAAATTCTTATCCATTACCAACCTATTTCATTAAAATGTCATTTTGACTCTCAAATTAGCCTTTACAAAACTTATCTTATGGGACCAACAACAACCACCCTCACTTGATAACTTTCAGAATGATGAGGCCATATCTGAGTTTTTTTATAATTAGAGATCATATACTAGTAAGAGATAATAATAATGGTTTTTTAATTCAATTGGATAATTATCATACTTTGGGTAAATTATATCTTATACTCATCCACACCATCCTACAAATATTATAATTCACTTGAATAAAATACTAGATAATGAAGCTACATCCTATACAATACTAAATGAAGACATTCACATTTAGAAAGATCTTGAGGAGGAACTTAATCTTCCTCCACTTCCAAAAAAATCATAAGAAGAATCCACTTTAATAATTTAAAATATTTTCGACAATAATTAGAACTGAATAAAATTCTAAGATTGTGAAACTCATTGCTTCATTTGATCTAGAATAACAATCCACTTTCACTCTACTCCTCAAAGAATTTTTAGATGTGTTTAAATGGTCATATTAAAACATGCCAATTTTGGATACTTCACTAGTTATTCATCACCTTGTTGTGCATAAAAATGCAAAACTAGTTAAATAGAAACTCTGAAAAATGCATCCAAAGGTGGCACTACTCATGAGGGAAGAGTTGTAAAAATAGTTAGAAGTTAGCTTCATATGACTAATAGACTACTCATAATGGATATCCAATATGGTACTAGTCTCTAAGAAACCAATAAGGATAAGAGTCTAGACATATTTCTAGGATATCAATAAATCATGTCCTAAATATTACTTTCCTTTACCAAATATAGACATGATTGTTAATTCCACACCTGGTCATGAGATGTTGTCCTTAATGGACATTTTTTTAAGGTACAATAAAATCAAAATAGCCCCTAAAGACCAGCATAAGATAACATTTATAACACCTTGGGGCATATTTTGTTTTCAAGTAATGTCTTTTGGCCTCAAGAACATTGGAGACAATTATCAACATGCAATGATGGTTATCTTTCATGATATTCTTCATGATATCATTGAAGACTATGTAGATTATATTTTAGAAAAATAAAAAACTAGAATAGATCATCATATGGTACTACTCAAAAATTTTCAATGTTTGAGATAATACAAAGTTCATCGCTATCAAAAGAAATGTGTGTTTGGGGTTACTTCATGTATATTTTTGGGATTCATTATATCACAAAGAGGTATAGAAGTGGATCCTACAAAGGTCATAGTTATCATATCAATGCCTCAAATGACAAATCTCAAGATACTTTGTAGTTTACAATAAAAAAATTATGTCATCCCTAGATTCATATCACATCTTTCAGACATATGTCATCCTTTCACATTTATATTTAAAAATAACACTAATTTTCATTTTATTGAGTAATACAAATAAGCATTTGTAAATCTTAAATGCTATCTATCAAATCTACTAGTAATAATTCCTCCAACTCTAGGCAAACCTCTACTACTATATATTTCATCAATAGAGTATGCATAAGGGGTATTGTTAGCACAAAAAGATGAACATAGATTAGTAATGTTTGTGTAATATTTGAGTAGAACCTTTGTATCCTATGAGCTAAAGTATTCTTCCATCAATAAATCATGTCTATCCATTATTTTTGCTTCACAAAAACTTTTCCATTATATGCTCAATAATCAAACCAACATCATTTCCATGGTTTATCCACTTAAGTATCTCCTTTCTAAATCATCTCAAACATGGATAATAGATGAGTGAATTATGCTTATATATGTCAACCAAAAAGCTATCAAAAGACAAATACTATTAGATACCTTGTCAAAAGTACCATTGATGGATGTCAATCCTCTCATCACAAATTTTCTAGATGAAGTAATCATGTCTTTATATGAATCATAAGAGTGTAAATTATACTTTAATGGGTCTTTCACAAGTCATGGCTTGGGGGAAACTATTTTGCTCATCGCTCCACAAGGTGATCTTATTAAAAAATTATTTTAGATAGGATTCCCTTGTACCAATAATATAGCATAATATGAAGCTCTTATTTATAGTCTCAAACCTACAATTTAGTGGAGCTTTCAGTATCTCATAGTATTGGGGGATTCTTGACTCATCATCAAATAAGTAATTGATGAATACCAAGATAAAGATGATCATTTAATTCCTTATAAATTGATGGTGGATAATAGCAAGTAGTTATTTTAGTCCATAAAATTTTATCAAGTTCCTTAAGTTAATAATAGGGCAGTTAATTCCATGGCCATGATTATTTCACTATTAGACATAAATCTAGATGACAATCATAGCCAATTTTTTGTTGAATAATTTTTGTCTAGCATATGATATGTACCTAAATCTGAAATGGTCTATGAGGTTGTTTATCCTACTTCCTCATGGTACCAGAATATATATACATACCTCCATTATAATTTTATCCCTTCCAATATATCCCAAAATCAAAATAAATCCTTCATTTGATGAGCTTATCACTTTACCATCCTTGAAAATACATTATACCATAAGGGTTATGATGGAACTTTATTATAGTGTTTAAACTCTAAATAGGTTGCCTTTGTAATTAAGTACATTCACAATGGTATTTTTGGTGCTCATACTATTGGCATGGTCCTTGTAAATAAACTTCTATGTGTTAGACCAATGATGAAAATTGATTCATGCCAATATGTCAATAAATAAGTTTTGTGCCAAAAACATGGTGACCTAATCCATATCCTATTATAAGCTTTGAAACCCATTACCACTACATAACCCTTATCCATAATGGTATTATACCCCATTTTAAATATCTATCCCAATTCTTTAGAGGGTCAAAAACATATAATTAGTGCCATTGAATAATTTACTAAGTGGGTCGACTCCATTTCGATGACCTACATAATTGGCAATCAAATTTCCAAGAATATCCTCAACCACATTATTTGTCATTGTGTTATCCCTTCTACCATTATGTTTTATAATGGTAAGTATTTTTAAAATAAATATTTCAACATCCTTTTCCAAGTACACCATATCAATCATAAAGGAATTTTTATCAACACTCACTTTTCTTGCTCCAACATGCTCATCCATTGATAAAGGCTCATAGGCAAAATAGATAAATACTTAATTAAAATTTTATTAATTATATTAAGGCTATTATGACCATATCCTTAATTATTCAATTCCTCTTTTATCTACTAACCCATTCACACAACCTCTAATTACAGCTATTTCATCACTCACTGCTTCTTTCCTTTGTTCTAGCTTTTTTGTAGCCTTTTTTTCACCTTTTATGATGGTATGGAGAAATTTAGATCAAAAATGAGAATATAAAGTGATTTTTTAGTACCATTTCTTTAATACCTTCCCTCTAATAAGTTGATTAACCTTACTCCACTCTTAAGTCACTTTTCTAACCACTGTGTAAGTTTAACTAGGTCTCCCAAGGCCTAATTCATTCTCAGTCTTATATTTCCATACATATAAATTACGTACAAGTCTAAAACCTTTGAAATATATTATATTACCATAGTTCCAAACTAATCAACAATTTTTTTTAATTTTGGGTTGTGGCAACTTCTAAAAATCAAGATTTGATTTGAAAACCCTAACACAAGGTATAACTTGATTGTGTCAAACCTGAGAAGAAACCATTTGCTAATTCAAGTTTTTAAATGGAATTCACACTTATATGATGATTGAATAAGGTATATACTTATCCACTACACTTTCTTGGGTGTTTATACCCTTTTTAAGGACTTATGTTATCCTCTTACTTACACAAGTTTGAGTCTAAATATGTGTAGTTTCATAGTCACATATAGAGAATATATTGGTTTCCTTAGAAAAAATTATGAGAACAACTAAAAGAATATATAAATAAATTTTAGATCAATAAAATGAGGTATTACCAATTTATATATGTATTTAAATTAACTTTTCCATAGAATCTTTCTTGGCTCATAACACATACATAGTCTTCTTAATCATATAACATAGGATAAATAGGGTATACACAATTAGTCTTAAAAATTGAGGTACTCTTATTTATTTCCTTGATGTTATCACCCATAAATCCTTGAATTCACCCCATAAACTATCTACTTTCATAAGTATTTACAAATTTTATAGGACGTACAATTCCTCTAACGGTTCTTGATTCCCTCCAAGAACGTTGAGAGACCCAAACCACCCTAATTCCTATCATACCTATAATAATAACTCATTATGTGACTCAAGTGTGTAGTTGAGTAATATTGACCCCTTATAGATCCTAATCAAAAATATTACATCATTTAATTCCCTTCAAACATGAATGAGGACCCATAATTAACAAGAAAATTCAAAAACTTAAATTTGTTAAATTAGTGGGAAAATGCCAATTTCAAATTCTATCCTCTCTAAACAAAATTTCACTCTTGGAGTGATAAATCCCCTAAAATAACCTAAACAAGCTACATAACCCATAAACAATTTGGTCAATCCAAAATTGAGAAAACAAAATAATACAAATTTCATCATAGGGAAGGATGCTCTTGCATCATACTACTAAAGAGCAAAAAGAAATTTTCATGAAAGTTAAACTAAGCCATTATGGATGATTGATTTTAAAATCTTTCTCAACATTTATCATTATTACTTACTTCTACTCTTCATTACATGGTCTCCTATATCCCAAGGCCTACTATAGGAATGTAGATCTCCTTATTTCTTGACGAATGTTATATTGTCTTCTCCTTTGAGGTTATCTTTCTTGTTATTGATATCCAAACTAATCATTGTCAAATTCTCCTTATCCTCCTCCCTCAAAACACCTACACATGAAACAAACAAGTCAAATAAAACAACTTCTTTCTCATCCTCTTTAAGTTTAAATTCTTTCACTCCAAATTCTAACTTCTCTTTGACTATATTAGCTACCTCTTATGTTGTTTCTTGTTATTCCATTTGGCTGGGGTCTGCCTCCTTTTTCATATTCATATCCTTCTTGATGATGTCATTTCTTCCCATCCATTAGTTGTTGTCTTCACTAGGCACATAATAAAATTAAATATCTTATTTGCTATCACCTCTTACTTCTACTTCATTCTTCTTTTTTTATTGGTTATTCATGTATTACTTGACTGATCACATTTTTTTTCCCACTTGTCAAATTTTTGTGCATTGAGTTCTTCAAAGTAAGTTCTCTCAACATACTAATGTTTCCAATAAATTATTCTAAATACACCACACTATTTATCAATGATAACTTATTAGACAACTATGTGATCAACTTTTCCAAGTGATCTTTTGATAAGAGTTGAGTTTCATAAGGCAAAATAGTCTCTTTATTGACTATAACACCTATTTCTTGATGTGCACATAAAACATTGCTTAACTCCTCATGTTTGTTTAGTGATAGAAACTCTATACTTCCTAAAATTAGCACCTCAGTACCTTTTTCAACTACTATATTCTCTTTTCTCACTCCCCTATTAACTTGTATTCCATTTTATTCCTCTTGACCCTTGTCCTAAGCTAATACTTTCTTGTTTTCAAGGCTACAACTATTTCCTTCTGGAAAATACTCTCTCTCACCAAACATCATCACTCTAGTTTGTACCTCTTTCCATGTTTGACTATCTTGTAATGGAATTAGTGTATATTTGATGCCATCCTTCTCAATAGTGTATGTGTTAGCCCTACTATCATATATATTCTATTATACTACCATGGTCTCCAAAGTATGATATATCAAACATTAATAGGAATCACATCACACTAAAATTTGTCTTTATAACCACCAATTTGCAAGTCTACATGGCATTTTTCATTAACTAGGACTTGATGATTTCTTTGAATCCAAGAGACATGGTAAGGATTAGGATGTAATTTTATATCTAATCCTATCTTAGTTACCATAATAGAATAAATAAGGTTATCCATGATATCATTATCAACTATAACCTTACATCATTTACCTCTACCTTTGCACATAGTCTTGAATAATGTCTTTTTTTATTGTGGATCTGTATCTTCATGGCTTAACTTCAATATAACTCTCCTCATCAAAAAAATCTCTCATGTTCTAAGTTATTCAATGTAATTTTCTAATGAATCCACACTTTCCTCTTTTGGTTGAACTACTTGGTTCCTGCTTTCACTCCAAGAGCTACCAGCTTGAAGATCTTCTAGACATTCATAGGATATATGTCCTATAAACTTATTACATTTGAAGCATTTACCTTTGAATCCATTATATCCTCATCATATGCCATAAAAACCTATGAATCCATAACCACCTCTATTAGTCTAACTTATACTCTTAGAACTACTACCAACTTACTATGAGTTTACCATTGATTTCTATTATCTAGTTATCTTCTTTCTTCTTGTTGACTTTTGTCTCTATAACTTCTACCTCTACCTCTATTTTTTTTACTTTGCCTTCTATTAAAATTTTCCTTTGCCTTGAGTGTAGCTTGATAGGCCTATTCTATTGTCCTCGGAGATAAGATGTTAATTTCATCTTAAATACTAAACTTCAGTCCATTAATGTACCTAATAACTTTTTTTAGCATCTTCTTTGATTTGTCTTGCTCTGATGGTTAGTTTATAGAATTCCTCTGTATTTTTTTAGTGACATGTCTTTTTGTCTCATATATTTCATCCTCCTAAATAAGTTGGTTTGATAATCTTTAGGCATGAAATTGCCCTTCAACTTGGCCACCATCCTGTTCCATGACCTTATTTTTTATTTTCCCCTTCTTCTTTCTTCTTATACTCCATCCAACCATAGGGATGCATGACCATTCAACCTTTTCACTAAAAAATTCACCTTCTTTGTCTCATTCACCTCTTCATATTTAAAGTACTTGTCTATAGTTGTTATCTAGTCAATCAACTCTTCAACATTGAGACTTCCCTCATACATTGGCACCTCCAATTTGGGATTTGATGTCACACCTATAACTAATATGATAACTCTTTACTCTACTCCACCTTCATATTCTTATTCTATAGCTTCTTCTTGAAGAACCTCTTCCTCTCCTTCACTCACATTACCTCTATTCATCTCTCTTCTTTGAGCCAACTATATAGCTTACAATCTAGCCTACAAGTTTCTCACCTCCACCACTAAGGTATCAAATGATTGTAATCTTATTTGAGCTACCACTTATTTATGTCCTCTAGCTTCCATGTTTCTTACTATCTTCCCAATATCTCCTAAGCTCTAATACCAAAATGATGCATATGAATTTTGACCAACACTAACTTTTCTTGCTTCAACATGTTAATCCTTTAACAAAGGCTCATAGGTAAAATAGCTCAATAATTAATTTAGAGTTTATTGATTCTATGAATTTTATTATGACCATCTCCCTAATTATTCAATTCCTCTTTGATATCCTAAAAAATTCACACAACCTCTAAGTACAACTCTTTCATCACTCACTACTTATTTCTTATGTTATAGCTTTCTTATAGTATTTTTTTCACCTTTTTTGGTGATACAAACAAATGAAGATTGAACCTAAGAATATAAATTGATTTTTGAGTACCCTCTATTGAATACCTTCCCTCCAAGAATTTGATTGACCTAAATCCACAAAAAAGTCACTTTTCTAACCACTGTCTAGGTCTAATTAGGTCTCTCAAGGCTTAATTCATTCTCAGTCCTATATTTCTATACATATAAATTTTGTACAGGTCTAAAATATTTGAAATAAATTATATTACCCTAGTTCATAACTAATCAATAAATTTTGTCTTGATCTGAAAACCCTAACACAGGGTATAACCTGATTGTGTCTAACCTGAGAAGGAACAGTTTATTGATTCAAGATTTAAAATGACATTCACACTTATATGATGATTGAATAAGGTCTATACTTATCCATTACACATGCTTTGGAATTTATACCCTTTTGAAGGACCTTTTTTAACTCTTATTTACACAATTTTGAGTCTGACTGTGTGTAGTTTCACAACCACCTACAAAGACTGTATTGGTTTCCTTACAAATAAGTATGAGAACAAATAAAATAATATATAAATAACCTTTATATAAATGGAAGGATGGATTAACAATTTTTATATGTATTCAAATTAACTTTCCATAGAATATTTCTTAGAACAAATGCATACACAGTCTTCTTAATCATAAAACACATGATAAATAGGGTATACACAGTTAGTCTTCAAATTTGAGGTACTCCTATTTATTTCCTTGAGATTATCACCCATACATCCTATAATTCACCCCAAAAACTATCCAATTTCATAATTATTTACAAATTTTATGGGACTCATAATTCCTCTAATGGTTTTTGATTCCCTCCAAAAATGTTAAGAGACTCAAACCACCCTAATTCATATCATACCTATAACAATGACTCATTATGTAATTAAAGTTTGTATTGGAGTAATATTGACCCTTATAGATCCTAATCAAAAATATTAAATCATTTAATCTCCTTTGAACATGACTGAGGACCCATACTTGACAAGAAAATTCAAAAATTCAAATTAGTTAAATTGGTGATAAAATGCCAATTTCAAATTCTAACCTCTCTAAGCAAAAAATGACACTTGGAGAAGATTCTCAAGTGTATGCTATGATTTATAAATCCATTAAAACAACCTAAACAAGCTATATGACCCCTATACAACTTTATGAATCCAAAATTGCGAAAATAAAATAAGACAAAGTTCATCATAGGGAAGGATGCTCCTGCATCACAAAGGCAATGATCAAGTAGAGGCATCACATAAAAATTTAATCAAAATACTAAAGTGCATTATTAATGGTGTTGTCTATTATTATAATTTACATCTTTACCATATTGTGTCGAATTACCATACTAACATCCATACACCCATAGGGGTAACCTTATATTCCCTTATTGATAACATTGATTTCATCTTACTATTTAAATTGAGCTTCTATAATTATAACTATCTCTAAAAAACATGATTGATGAAGAAGTTTATTTCATCTCAAGGCTACGTGAACTTTATATCTTATATGACAAATGTCTTAATGCCCTTAACCATATACAAACCTATCAAAACCATCTTCGCCATATCTGTAATAAGAAAATTAGAGTAAGAGAGTTTTAAATCAGAGATCTTGTTCTAAAATAAAACCAATGGAACACCTACACAAATCATGAAAATAAAGGTAAGTTTGAAATTAATTGGCTAGGCCCATACATTATCATTTCCAAATATGGATTGAGTGATTATAAAATAGTAACAAAATAAGGAGAAGGGCTTAATGAACCCATGAACATCATTCACCTCTAACGCTTTCATGCCTAAACTACTCTATTAATGTTGTATATATGAATAAATCTAAAAATAGAATAAAAATAATTCATCCAAAAGTGAAAACCATTCCTTTAGTGCTTTGGATAAGTACCATGATGAACATCAGTTTCTCATGCCATGCATAGACCATTATTTATATACACCCTAGTTACTTGGGGGTATCCCCTAGCAATATCTATCCATCCATTATCCATTGGTATATATCCATATTCATTTTTATGTATCCCATTCTTTTATTTATTGTTAACCATTTTTCCCATAGGTCAAAATGGTTCAACCCCCTATAGTCAAAATCTTGTATAGGGGTTCATGATGTCATAGGGTGGTCATAATTCATTTGAGATCATTTCATATGCCATTCTAGATTTGATCATTGTCAATTTTAATCATTGTATCTTTTGGTGTCTTAAAGGATCATTTATCGGTCATATATATAGGAATCAGATTTTCATAATGTTGAGAAGGTGCAGAAGTAAGTCTATAAAAGTCTAAGGTTGTACTTGGGAGTTTTGTTTAACTTTAGCTAAGTGATTGGAGCATTCATATTTCCTTTGGATGAAATTTCCACATAAACCCTGTAGAAAATTCATAAGGCTTTATTCCTTCAGAAGCTTTGTTTCAATATTTTGGCTAAGTGTTAATTCTTTTGGGAGTTATGTTTTGGGCTTTTGTTCAAGTGTTAGGAATTATTTCAAACATTTTGTCTAAAATAATTTCACTAAAGTATATATTTTCAAGAAGTTGGTCTTTCACAAAATTCTTGAGGGGCACTTTTTCAACAAAGTGCCCTACACACTTCTCTCAAAAGGTCTTTTCTTCAATAAGGCCTCCTACACATTTTTTTTAAGTGTATTTTCCTTGGAAAAGTGGACCTTAGCACTTTTTTGAAGGGCTCTTTTCAAATTCCCAAAGGAAAATTTCCAATCCTTCCAAAGGGTATCTTTCAGATAAGTGCCCTAAGCAGTCTTCTTGAAGGGTCTTTTTCTTGAGAAAATAGTCCATTTGCAAGCTCTCGAAGGGCCAAAATAATTCTTCCAAAGGGTACTTCCCAAAATAAAGGTGTTCCTAAAAACATCAATTCTTTTAGACATTTTGTCTGCAAAAATTATCCAAGGTAAAGAGAAAACAAGTGAATTCTTTCAAGAAAAGTGTTTCACACAAGTCCTAAAAGAATAGACCAATACACAAGTTCTGAAGGAATTGTTTTACAATTATCTTCCCTACATATTTTTCTCAAAGGTTTGGTTCTCAGTAAAATGATCCACTTTCAAAATCCTCAAAAGGCCATTTCTTTGCCAAGGTAGCCCAAAATAATTCTTTTAAAAGGTAAGTCTTCACCTAATTGGCTCAAAACCTTTCTACTGAAGGGTCATTTCTCAAGAAAAAGGGGGTCATCCATTCTTTCAAAGGGTATGTTTTAATCTCCTTGAAAGGTCATTTTCAAAAATTAGCCTAAGATAGAAACATTGAAGGAGATAACCCATAGAGCTTGGGGCCTAAATTTGATAGTTTGTAGGATGTCAAAGATGTCCATGCAGACACTTAGAAATTGGAGCAAGGATGTCAACCTTAAAGTCATAGACTAGTCTTTGGCTTTCAAAAATGAGTCTAACTAAGATCAATAGCTCATGCTTCATCATACATAGATGATCCAATGGGGCATGATGAAGTCAAATCATCAAGAGGACCTCTAAGTTATCACACGAGTGACAAGTGTCACATTCACAAAGCTTATCAGATAGAAGTCCAATGAGTGGAAGCCAGCTAAAGTTAATGGTCAAGCAAGTTGAGTAGATCCAATGGCCCTCACTCAATCAAACATCAATATTGGATAGAGTGAGTTGATTTATAAGCCAAGGATCTGGATCAAACATACAACAACCAAATAGAACAAAGGGAGAGCCTAAGACTTTTGATGGGGGTCAAGAAGCCATTTTTGATAGAAGTAAATGGGTCTCATAGGGACATCTTTCATCCATTAAAGTCCATTTGTACTCTATGAATAAGGACCTATGCATGGTCTATTTAGACATAATAGGAATACCAATGGTCTAAGATTAGTTTTCCATCTATAGTGGATTGATGAATATGGGGATAATTTTGAGCATGATCCAGCTTAGATGAGAGATATCATTTCAATGGATGCCACAAAAGCATACATGTAGACTCCAATAGTTTCATTTCTAGGGCTAATGGGATGAAAGGGACCCTTCTATCCACCATGGCATGAATCGATGAGCCAATAAAGATTAGTTAGCATCTAAACAAAACTCTAATAGATGGACCCATTTATTGTAACTGCATTGATATTAGAGCTTAGGACCATCAATGAAGGAATAGGTAACTATGCACCACTTGGAGGTGACCTAGATCAATCTAAAGGTCTGAATGAACATATTTTATAGAGTAATTGTATCTATGGTTAGAAGTTTCTAATTTATTGATTCCCCTTTTTAGCATCAAAAAGCTCCCTTTCTCTTGCTTCATTTTTGCTATAAATATAGCCTTTGGGTTATTGAAAATTAGTTCCACACCATGTATGGTGAAGCCCTATTGGATTGACATCATATTTTGCCTTTGAGCATTAGTACAAGTTTGTTTTCAAGTTATTGAATAGATGTTTAAGTGTGTAAGTGATGTATAGTGACAAGAAGTGATGATCTTCCACCCTTTTGTCCTTTATCCTTCACATCTAAGCAAAAGTTCTTAGTCTAACAAGCCATATAGAGTGTGTTTAAGTGTGTCAAATTAATTTATATGTATAATTGTTGTTAGAATGTGTAATCTACCTTCTGGTTCATTTGCCTTGTGTTATTTTATACATCTCACCTCTATACTGAAATAATTTTGTTAGAACTCTTAGATCTTGAAACTAGTTTATACATTTTGTTATATTATACACCAAAATATGATAGTCATGTGGAAGATGATCTTGGTGCATCACCACTCTTAGAGTAGGTTTCATTTTTATGCAATTTTTAACTCTTTTCCCCACAAGCAAGTTAGTTTAGAGATTAAACTTTTTAAAGATACATTCAGGGAGATAGCCCTTTAAATATAGAGAATCACTTCTACTATAGGTATACCCACATACCTAGAAGTGTTCCCATGTTGCCCAAATATGGAATAGGCTTGAAAATCCTCTTATAGGGTGTGAAATTTGGTGTCAACACTTTTAACGTGCTCTGTGGGATCAAGGTCCAATAGAGTGGGAAGATTGTTGGTGTGTCTTTCCTCTATCATCTTTTGAAAGCAAACAACCTAGCACCAATGGTGACTCCAAATGTCAACTTTTGGTTGTAAGTATCCCAGGTATATCTTTTTGAAATTTTTGATCAGTTATTGTGTTTTCTCTAACATACAAGGTTGATACGAATAGCTATAGCCAATACTCCTATCATGAACCTCCTTATCAACCTTACTATGAAACCCATTTTGTACCTCAATAGTCCTATCAAAATGGATATCAATCCTATGAGGAAGGATACCAAGATATCTATCAAGAAATGCCTCACTATCAATTCTAGCATGAGTCCTACTAGCCATACAATGATGCCTACCAACCTTAAGATTACCCTTATGAGTCTTTTCATGAAGAATCAGGTGATTCTATGAGTTGTATGCAAAGATATTACAAGGCAAGTTATGAATTCATTGAGCTTCAAAAACAACAAAATGAAGTTGGTCTTGATCCCCATTATTACCCTCCTTTATTTTTTCCATACTATATCAAGTATTTGCTAGCATCCATACCAAATTTACTAGCTCTTGAAAAAAGCATGAGGGTATGGGATGATTAATATGATGTGCTCCCCAATCATCTCATGGAATGGTTGAGAAATGTTATCCAAAGTCATATGCAGACTTTAAATATGTTCAAAGAACTAAAAGGAAATCAATGAGAGATCATACCTAGAAAAGAATTGACATAAACTCTTAATGAAGATGCTAAGTATGTGGGAGGATAAAGAGATAAAAAATAAACATACTATTGCTGAATAATTTCAAGGAATCTATTGGAAAGATGCAACTCTTGCTTATGTAGGTGTCCCTCCTTCCAATCAGCCAAAGACATCACTTCCCTATGAGCTTATTAGTGCTTTCTTCTTTCCCAAATCCATTGATAAGCCCTCTCCTTCCATTCACACTTCATATCTAACTCCTTCACCTCCCACTACATCTCATATTCCATATCCTTCACCTCAAACCCATGATCCCATCCATCAACTTCCCAACTCACCCCTTCTTGAGTAAGAGTCTATCTTGAGAGAAGCAAGTGAAGAGGAGAAAATCAATGCCATGGCTGACCGAGAGGATGTCATGAGTGACTATGAGGATGAAATAACCATAGGGACTCCCCTTGGTGAACAAAATGGTAATCTTACCTTCATGAATGAAGAGGAACACATTGGAGACTCTTTTGCAGCTATCCATGAGGAATGTGGCTGAGACTTGAAGGAGACATTTGAATAAGACATTCAGAAGGAGAGTGAAAATGATTTGCAGTGAAAGCTCAATTCCATATGTCATGATTTTGATCAGCATGGTAAGGCTACTCCTCATCCCAAGAAGTCTACATCTGATTTAGACAATGCCTCTAACAAGTATTTTGATGATTATCTCAATAATCATGGGGAAGGGTCTCATGTTTGGAATGAAGAGGAACTATGCCAAAAGCTCAATGCCATATGTAGAGAGTTTGGCAAATTGGGTAAGTCTCTTTTTTTCTCCAAGATATTTTATATCTAATGATAAGGTTGCCATTGATTCTAATGATCATGTTAATAAGTGTTCCAATCATAAAGGTGAAGGTCATTATGTTGATCAAGAAACCACTACCACAAAGTCCTTGGATGATGTTTCTGCCCAAGAAGTTATAAACAAGGATGACAAAATCAAGGCAGTGGTCAAGGTTCCTCGAGAAAAGTTAAGATACCTACCTCATATTGAGCCACATCCAAAGGTATTGGATCATGAGGAAGAAGAACTTAATGCTTCCAAACACCAAGTACAATCTATCAAAGAGAAAAGCAAGGCTAAGATGACTATCATATCCTCAAATTTGCACATTAAGAGGCAAGTACATAAGAACATGGAAAAGGGTTTCTCCATGAAATACAAAGATGATTAGAACCTACAAATGAAGATCTTTCAAGAGCTTCAAGATCTTTTCCAAGTGTAGGGACAAGTACTTGAGAAGGTGGAAGAAAATATTTCCATGGTGGATAATGAACAAGATTGGGTGGACTATTCAAAGCTCCTTGATGAGCTTGAGGAACTTACAGCTGAAAATAAATCTAATCTTATTGAGGACACCATGGAGATTAAGAAGGTAAGCCTTGTTCAACCACTATTGGAGATCATATATGAGGAACCGTATGAGATAGTTGAGGTTGTTCGGATGCAAGAAGAGTTCATTTCTATAGCTAGCCTATTTGGAGCTATTTGGTTCTCACTAAACATCATGCTAAAAAGGTTGATAATTGAAACAAAAAAGAAGCAAGAATAAAGACCAAAATTCAAAGAGTTTTTTGCCTCATTCAATCCCTCATCTCATGATGCAAGAAATTTTTCAAACTTCCCCTTTGATCTTGGAGGATATTTTTAATTTAGTTTAGTTTACGTTTAGGTCAGTTTACTTAGGTGTGTGTTTCCTTTCTTATTGTGTTGTGTTCAAATAAGTGCTATTAAACACAAGTGATTCTTGTCCTATTTCTAGTTTTGTGTGTTAATTTTTATCTTCCCTTATGTTTTGTGTGTTGTCCAAGGTAGTTTATGTATCAAACCTTCTGCACATGTAACTCCATAGCCTAATAGACATGATTAGGCAACTAGTCATGGTATAGCAAGCATGCCACCCTTGGGAAACCACCAAGAATGTTGACCATTTTTCCCATAGGTTAAAATGGGTCACCCTCTATAGTCTAAATCTTGTATAGGGGCTGTTCATGATGTCATAGGGTGATCATAATTTATCTGAAATCATTTCATATTCCATTCTAGCTTTGGTCATTGTCTAGTTTAATTCTTGTGTCTTTTAGTGTCTTAAGGGATCATTTTTGGGTCATATATATAGGTAACAAATTTTTATAATGTTGAGCGGGTGTAGGAGAAAGTCCATGAAAACCTAAGGTTTCACTTGGGATTTTTGTTCAACTTTGGCCAAGTGATTGGAGCATTCAGATTTCCTTCAAAATAAATTTCCACATAAATCCTATAGCAAATGCATAAGGATTTATTCCTTCAGAAGCTTTGTTTTGATCTTTTGGGTATGTGTTAATTATTTTGAGAGTTATGTTTTGGGATTTTATTCAAGTGTCGGGAATTGTTTTAGATATTTTGTTTGAAACAATTTCCCCAAAGGATATATTTTCAAGAAGTTGGTCCTTTACAAAATTCTTGAGGGGCACTCTTTCAGCAAAGTACCCTACACACTTCTACCAAAAGGTCTTTTCTTCAAGAAGGTGTTCTACACATTTTTTCTAAATGGTATTTTCTTTGGGAAAGTAAACCTTAACAATTTTTCAAAGGGCACTTTTCAAAGTCTTGAATGGCACTTTCCAATCCTTCTGAAGGATATCTTTCAAATAAGTGCCCCAAGCAATCTCCCTGAAGGGTCTTTTTCTCAAGAAAATGGTCCACTTCCAAGCTCCTAAAGGGTTGAAACAATTCTTCCAAAAGGTACTTCCTGAAATAAAGGTGCTCTCAAAGACATTGATTCCTTTGGAGATTTTATCCATATAAATTGTCTAAGGAAAAGATAAAACAAGTGAATTATTTCGATAAAAGTGTTCCACACAAGTCCTAAAAGAATAGACCAATACATAAGTTCTAAAGGAATTTTTATATAATCAGCTTCCCTACACACTTTTCCTGAAGTTTTAGTTCTTGGGAAAATGATCCACTTTCAAAAGCCTCTAAAGGCCATTTCTTCACCAAGGTAACCCAAAATAATTCTTTCAAAGGGTAAGTCTTCACCTAATTGGCCTAAGACTTTTCTTCCGAAGGGTCATCTATTGAGTAAAGCGGGGTAGTCCATTCTTCTAAATGGTATGTTTTAATCTCCCCAAAGGGTCATTTTTAAAAATTGGCCTAAGGTAGAAAGATTGAAGGAGACAACCCAGAGAGCTTGGGGCCTCAATTTTATGGTTTGTGGGATGTCAAATACATCCACATACACATCCAGAGACTAAAGTAAGGACATCAACCTTAAGGTCATAAAATAGTTGTTGGCTTTCAAAAATGAGTCCCACTAAGATCAATAACCCATGCTTCATCGTACATAGACAATCTAATAGGGCATGGTAATGTTAAATCATCAATAGGACTTTTGAGTTAGCATATAAATGATAAGTGTCACATTCACAAAGTCTATCAGATAGAAGCCCAATAAGTGAAAGCTAGCCAAATTTAATGGTCAAGAAAGTCAAGTAGATCTAATAACCCTCACTTGATCAAACATTAAGATACGATGGAGTGATTTGATTTATAATCCAAAGATCTAGATCAAGTATGTGATAGACAATTAGAAAAAAGGGAGAACCTAAGATTTTTGATGAGGGTTGATAAACCATTTTTGATAGAAGTAAATAGGTCTCACAAGGTGGTCTTTCAGCCATTAAAGTTCATTCAAATGTCATGAAGAAGGACCTATGCATGGTCTATTTGGACCTAGTAGGAAAACTAATGGTCTAAGATTGGTTTTTCATCTATAGTGGACTGATGAGTATGGGAACAAGTTTGATCACAATCTAGCTTGGATGAGAGATAGCATTTTGATGGATGCCATGAAGTCATACATGTAGACTCCAATGGTTTCATCTCTAGGGCCAACAGGATGAAAGGGACCCTTATCTCCACCATGGAATTCCTTGATGAGTAAATGATGATTAGTTAGTATCAAAACACAACTCTAATAGATAGACCCATTTATTGTAACTGCATTAATGTCAGAGATCAGGAGCATCAATGAGGGAATAGGTGACTATGCAGCCACTTGGAGGTGACCTAGATCAATGAAAAGGTCTGAATGAACATATTTTATAGAGGTAGTTTTAGCTACGGTTAGAATTTCCTAACTAATTGATTCCCTTTTTTAGCACCAAAAAGTTCCCTTTCTCTTACTTATTTTATCTTATAAATATATCCCTTAGCCTATTAAAAATCAATTCCATACCATGTATGGCAAAGCCCTGCTAGATTGATGTCATATTTTGCCTTTGAGCATTAATAAAAGTCTATTTTCAAGTTCCTAAACAATTATCTAAGTGTATAAGTGATGTATAGTGATAATAAGTGATGATCTTCCACCCTTATGTCCTTTATCTTTCACAATTGAGCAAAATTTCTTAGTTTAACAGGTCATATAGAGTGTATTTAAGTGTGTCAAATTAATTTAAGTGTATAATTATTCTTGGAATGTGAAATCTACCTTCTAGTTCATTTACCTTGTGTTATTTTATATATCTCACCTCTATACTGAAATATATATGTTAGAACTCATAGAGCTTAAAACTAGTTTGTACATTTTGTTGTATTGTGTACCAGAATATGATAGTCACATGGAAGATGATCTTGGTGCATCACCACTCTTAGATTAGGTTTCATTATTATGCAATTTATAACTCTTTTCCCCCACAAGTAAGTTAGTTTAGAGAATAAACTTTACAAAGATACATTCAAGGAGCTAGCCCTTTAAATCTAGAGGCTCACTTCTGCTATAGGTACACCCACATACCTGGTAGTGTTCCCATGTTGCCCAAATCTAGAAGAGGCTTAAACACCCTCTTCTAGGGTGTAATATTTTGTGACAATAGTTACTTGGGACATTTTTATTTTAGGGTTTGATATTTATGGTTATATATAAATGCCTCTACTCATGTTTTTGGTAATATGTTGAATATAATCCTTAAATAAAACCCCACATAAACATAACATCCCATCTATTAAAATGTAATAAAACTTATCCAATATAAAACCCCATCACTTATTCATCATCTGTTGGGGTTTTTAATCTTCATCTACTCAACATAATCTTACCTAATATCATCACTTTAAATCTCTTCCCTCATTGGGATAAGTACATAGGCCTGAGGTCCACACAGACTATGTAGGCAGTACTTAGATATATGGGGTATTTGGGGTCAGCTTAGCCATCACCATCACCCAAAAATATAATAATATCCAAAAATATTTAAAAATACCCAAAAAAACAAAAATAAATCACAAAATAAATCCAAAAACAAAAGTGTCCTTAGTCAATATACCCTAGTTATCCTTTACATAGATTACCTATCAGAAAGTTAACATTGTCAAAGATATCATACCTCGAATGGTTTTAGTCTAGCAAAGGACATCCAAAAAGACATTTTTTACTTATTTATTTCCTTTATTTGATTTTTGTTTGTACAAATTATGTATTTTTCTTACTTGATTATATAGAAGTTTGTTTACTTTCTTGTTTATTTTCCTTACTTGGTTTCATTATTGTAAATTTTTGTTATCGTGTTTTCATTGTTTCTCTTTCTTAAGTATAGATCACTATGGACATTACAAATATTGTTATTATTATCTTTCATATAATGATGCACTAAGTCTTATGCTTATGACTCTATGAATCCCTACACATATAAAACAATAGACATCATGGTTTTTCCATATCATTAGTGCATATTGTATTACCCAACATAGAAATAAAGCGTGCTCAATTTAGGATTGGAAATCTTGTTGGAACTCCAAACAAAGTATATAAAAAATAGCTATCTAAACCATATCATTTTCATAAACACAATTTTGTATCCATTTTTTTTGAAATTATATAAATTCTAAAGAGTCTAACATGTGTCATATAAAAAAATGCAAGAGAGACAAAATCAAAATAAAACGACCATAACACAAACTCACAATCCACCAAAAACCATTTGTGTGTGTGTATCCATTGATACATCAAATATGTCTCATGTACATATTAAAAATGTATATACATCAAACAATATCAAGTACATCTCAAAAAAAATTCTCTATCCACTATTCATTAGCTTTTGTTTTATCACTCTAGAAAAGGTGATATTGATCATTGTGGGGTACTCTATGGAAGTTGCATGTCATGGTGAGATGATTAGCCAATTGAACACTCTAATGTTGTGGTATATGTTATCCTCATCCCTAGTCTAGATCTATTACTACTAGAGTAATCTCTAAATAAAGGTGATCACTGCTCTAGTGGCACCACTAGCTCATAAAGACTCTTGTATTAAGTCTCCCACTTCATCACCCTCACTACATCTAAAAGGGCCTTCAATTATCTTGGTGTAGTTAGTAGCTCCTTAAATCTTTTTATCTTAATCTGAGTTGCATCCCTCTCTCATTGATATATCTATACTAGCAAAATATCATCCTATGTCTATGTCCCTACATCAAAACTCACTAAGCCCTCTTCTTAACTAATAATCTAAATTATCAATTTATTTGCCTCTATCATCAACATATCCACCTCTACCTATAATATATCTATGTATATCTTTGGATCCTTCTCTTTGATCCATCTCCTTGAAACCTCACAATATCCACATCTCTCTCTAAACTCCTCATGAAGCATCACAATCAAGGCCTCATCCTTTATTGATCATGTCGATCCTAAAGGCTAAACCTCATCATCTCCCTCTACATGGATATTTGGTATAGTATGAATCATCTTATCCAACCCATCTGCCTTCTTTTCACTATCAAAAATTAATCATATGGGTATCTCCTCTAGCTACCTCTTCTACCACAACTCATGCATCCTCAATATACACAACACCATGTCCTCAAACCCTAGGTATAGTTCATTGTACAATTATTTTTTATTTCACTAACCTTTATTGTTTCACTATAAAATCCACATGAAGTATTTATCTCCATGTCCTAGGTCTCACAATAGGGGTTATCAATCTAATAGGTTTCATATGTTCTCACCATGTTGTAGAAGCCTTTATCACCCTTAAATCTACTAAATTTGTCCTAGGATAGTATTGTATAGTCTATATCTCCATTTAACTTTGATCTACTACACTAAGATCTATCCTAGGTCCCCAATGCAATCTATCTCTCACTACACATGCAAAAATATGTGGTCCCATTATTACACCCTGTCATATCCAAAAATGTTTTAGAAACCTATTTGGATTATACCACTTAATGATATACTTATGTCTACAATAATATAATAAGGTGTTAACATATAATCCATATACCATGCATCCTAAGGCCATTGTGTATTTGCCTCCCTATATGTTCTTCGTGTGATATCTATGGGAACTAACTCATCTAAATCCCTCCTATATAATGTCACATCACCCATATGTTTCTTCTATGCTCATATAATAATGTTTCATTCATAAAAAATGGCTCTCCCACTCAGCTATCCAATAGGCCTCTCTACTACAATATGATCCCACACACATAACTATAGTAGTGTGGATGGCCCTATGCTTATAACTCTATTATACACAGTTGTATGTAAGTCTATATATAAGTGTGTTAATTTCAAGTTCCCCATTCAAACTCAATAGTAATCTCCAACATATATGCAATCACATCTAATATTTTTATAGTAAATAATCTCCCACTCTTGTATGATAGTTGTACACCACCAACAAGATCCATCAATACCAATGTCAAGCCATATATATCATCTAATGCCATGCAAGCATCTAAATCAATACCATAGTAAATCATTATATGATGTTCTCTTAAAATGCTCTCACCATTGATATTGGCTATAAAATATCCATCTATTAAACCTTTGAACCCCATGTCAGAATGTAAAGTATCCTCTATACATCCTCTAATGTCACAGTCATCTCCCCTATAGGTATCTAGAATAAGTTTGTCTTAGAATTCCAAAGCTATCAATAGTGATATGTTTGTATGGATCTCATACATCTCTACCCCATATGTTAATTCAAATACCTCTAAGACACATGTTTCATAATCCCCAAACCTTTACATCACCTGTAGAACCCTCGATTGCCTCTCCTACATGGTAAGAATATGTCATCTCTTTTAGAAATACAAGTAAAATGTTATTTGTTTTAGCATCATATATTCATTTATCACACTCATTAATTACCCAATCAAACATATTTATTGACATTTCTATATTAACTTTCATCTTTTAATGTATCAAGAGTGAACTCATTAAAATGTCAACAACTTAGTTATATCCTTCAGATAAATTCATCATTCTAGTAAATGTGATGTATGGTCCAATGAAAAAACCACACATTTTGATGAATTCACCATGGTTTTTTATGAAATCAATGTTCTAACAACATAACTAAAACTTATTTCTAGCCATTAAACCCACCAAAATCAAATCTAAAACCACCATTCCCAAAATAACATGTTTATTTTTCCTAACTTTTCCTAGCATTAATGAGCCCTAAAACATAACAATAAAATTAAAAAATAGTACTTACCATATCTATGTTCCCCTCTAGCTTATGATACACTCAGATGTGCCTATTGCAATGCCTATTAGCTAGTATCTACTTCATTATTCTCTCGCAATCTAGAGTAAAATCAACACTAGGTGGCTAACCACAAAACTTAATCAAATGAATTTTCAAGCAATTAATTTTTCATTTCCCCTCTTCCCCTATGTTGGGTGAATATTTTATCACCAACTAACTGATGATAAAAATAGGTATCTTCAACCACAACATAGGGAGATTGGTTGGCCAAATGTGCAGGTTTACCACATCAGAAGTGGGAAAATCTCTCCTCTCATCAAGGGGAGGTTCCCTATAAATATGAAGAGTTATATAATATATATATAAGAATAAAATAACACTCAAGGCTAGGACTACACCATCCATCTTTCTTTTATTAGAGATGATGTTCACAGACAAAGGAGAAATCCTCGTGATAATACTGAAGGCACTTCTCTTCTTTCAGAAGTGGTCTTACAGTAGGGTGTAGGAGTTTTTTTTGGTGGGTAACTAACAGGTAATAAGCGCATAGTAACCAGCAGAATGAGGTGTAACACAAAGTCTCCACCTCAACTACCCAAAAAGTGAAATACGAAGGATAATGGGGGCACAAAGTCATCCCAAGATCCTTTACATAGATAGAAACTAAAAACACACTGGAGACAATTGTGACAGCACAAAGTCTTTCCATAATTGGCTTCAGGACACCTTCCTGATTACTTCCACTATTTTTTCTTGTTAAATTAAATAAACAAAAATGCTCCTAGGAAATGGACATAAGAACAATTTCCTAAAATAACACAAGCTATAACAGCACAAAGTCTGAAAGTAACTTGCTTTCTCATTCAGATAAAGAAATATGATTAACAATCTGAGCTCAAAGTCTCAGTAATCACTTTTCAATTTGGGCAGAGTTTTGCTTCTATAATGGAGAGATCCTCTTTGCATAAAACAAGATATTACAATATATAGTAGGCAAGAAAGGCTTGGCACTTTGTTCCATGGAATGGCCCATGCTGCATTCACAAAGTCTGAAAGTAACTTGCTTTATGAGCAGTTAGATAAGTTGGTTCAATGTTTAAAGAACCAAGCCATCCCTATAGGACAAGTGATTCTAAAGGTAACTCGTGATCCCCCCAAGAACACATCCACTAGGAATAACCTTGTCATTACTCTTCCTGCTGCTCCTGAGAGGACTGAACCATTTTATGTCTCCCTACTAATAAATAAACACCAACTGAACAATTACATCATAGATTCTAGTGCATCTGACAATGTCATGCCTGCCAAAGTGGCAAAATCCCTTGGTCTTACACTGACCAAGACATTTGAGAGATGTTTCTCCATGGATAATAAACAAGTTTCACTATTGGAATAAATCAAGGACACCCAATTTTCATTTGCAGCATTCCCAGACAAGAGAATCAAGATGAATGTCCTGGTGGCCAATGTCCCAACATCATATGGCATCCTTCTTCGGCAAAATTTTTGCAAAGATGTTGGTGGAAAATTAAGTATGGACCTATCCAAGGTGAGGATCTCAATCAAAGGTGTTATGTAGAGATTTCTCCCTGAGAAGGAAGCAAAATATGTGATCACTCAAACATCAACGCCTGAAGCTCAAATTTTGTTTGAGTCTTCAGGCATGGGTAATTACTTTTTATCCACAAAGGAAGTCCATGAGACGTTTGATAAAATTCATGAATGTGTCAACCTAAAAATTAGTTCAAATGGAATAGCAGAAGGATTGTTCGAGTGTAGTGTAAGTGTAGAAGAATCTCCCCCTCCAAATGAAGAAGAATCTAAGGAAAAATCAGTGTCTGATGAGGTATGGATTCTATAATTTGATCGTAGCTGCTCCTCTATTGATTCAAGAGCTGGGACTGTGTTGATATCTCCTTAAAGAGATATTTTTCATTCTTCATACAAGTTGTAGTTTAGCAACACCAACAACACAGCTGAGTACAAATCTCTATTACTTGGATTGAAGGCTGCTCGAGACAAAGGCATCAAACTCCTTCATGCCAAAGGAGATGTTGAACTGGTGGTTTGTCAGGTAAGGAACCTATATCAAACCAAAAATGAGAGATTTCACCACTATCACAATCTAGTCTGGGATCAAATTAAAATCTTTGATGCTTTCAGCATCTCTGCCATACCTAGGGAATTTAATGACTGAGCTGATGCACTAGATGTTTCAGAAACTCTCTTGGTTTCTCACCCTAATTTTAAGGGAGACAAGTACACTATTAAATTGGTATTTTGACCAAGTGTGCCTAAAAATGCCAATCATTGGCAAGTGTTTAATGGTGAAAACCAAATCATTGCCTTCTTAGAGCAAAAAGATAGCTTTGAACAGCTTCATTTTGAAGGCAGTGAGCCTCAGAAGCTTGAACTAGCCCTTGAATCAAGTGCAGATGCAGGTGAAGAATTCTTATAACTTAAATGAAATAAAATCCCAAAAATCTTGGTTTCCCTTAAAAAGCTATTTGACAAACATGATAGGTTCATCAAACAGTAGCAAATGGATTCAAGCTCCTCCCAAGAGCTTGATCAAATAAATCTGGGTACCAAAGAAAATCAAAAGATGGTGAACATTGGTAAGTATTGCACTCCAAAAGAGAAGTTCAAATTTGTTGCTCTACTCCACCAGTAAATGGATGTCCTATCATACTCCTATGAAGATCTGAAGTTGCTCAGGCCTGATGAAATTCACCATGAGATTCCTCTCAAGAGTGATTCGATACCTAACAAGCAAAAATCTAGGCAGTACAATCCAAATATATCAAGTACTATTCTGTCTAAAATACAAAAAATGTTGAATGCTAGGATAATTTTCCCAGTCCATCATTCCACATGGATTGCCAACATAGTACCTGTGAGGAAGAAAAATGGTGAAATTCACCTCTGTGTGGACTTCAAAAATTTAAATCAGTCATCCTTAAAGGATAACTATCCTCTATCCATCATATATCAGGTCCTTCAGATAGTGACTAGTTCAGAAATGTTATCAATGTTGGATGGCTTCTCAAGGTATAATCAAGTTGAAGTTGGTAAAGTAGACCAGCATAAGACTACCTTCACCACACCTTGGGGCACATTTGCCTATCGAAGAATGCCATTTGGCCTAATAAATGCTGGCACCACTTTCTAGAGAGCAATGGACCTTGCTTTCAAAGACAAAATGGGTAAGTTTATTATGGTATTCCTTGATGACTTGACCATCTTTTCCAAGCATCACCCTAATCATGTGCACCATTTGCAATAAGTGCTGGTACAATGCCACCAGAATGGCATTTCTCTAAATCCTAAGAAGTCCATTTTTGGAGTAATAGAAGGGAAACTTCTTAGGCACATTGTATCCCAAGAAGGCATAAAGATTGACTCAAACAGAGTCAAATCCATCTAGGAACTTACACTACCCACAAGTAAGACTGCAGTTCACTCTTTCTTTGGAAAGGTGAATTTTTTATGAAGGTTCATCCTTGAGTTCACTGAGAAGACTCACCACATTTTGAAAATGATGAAGGGAAAGGCCACCCTTAGCTGGACTGAAGAAGGCAAATTTTCATTTTGAGATATTAAGATAGTTATTGCCCATGCCCCAATTCTGGTTTGTCCAGATTATACCAAGGATTTCACAATGTATAGTTATGCTTCTGATCACACACTTTCAGCAATTTTAGCTTAACAAAACCAAGAAGGTGTGGAATCTCACATTTCTTTCATGAGTTGTCCTCTCAAAGCTCATGAGTTGAAGTATGCAAACATGGAGAAGCATGCTTATGTAGTGGTAAAGGTAGTGAAGCATTTCCACTTTTACATCTTGAATTCACACACTACTACCCAGGTTCCCGAAACCACAGTCAAATCCATATTAACTCAACAGGAGTTTGGAACGAAAAAAGGCAATTAGATTGCTAAAATATAGAAGTTTGATCTAGTCATCAAACCAATGAAGCTGGTGTGGGGAAAGGGCCTATACCAATTGATTGCTAAAAATAGACCAGAAGAAACAGAGCATGGAGAAGAAGAAATTGAAGACACGCCAACAATCCTCTTTGTCTCCACCACGAATGAGTGGTATTCAAGTATTGCTCATTTCCTTACTTATGGTGAGTGTCATGCTCACCTATCTCATAAAGAAAGGAGGACTGTCAAGTTAAAATCTACCAATTTTATCCTATGGGACAACGGCCTGTATAAAAAGAACCTTGATGGAGTGTTTCTTCATTGTGCAGATAAAGAGCAGCAAAACCAACTTTTGAAGTCCTTCCATAATCTGGCCTGTGAGGACATTTTTCTGCTCTTGTAACTTCCCATAAGATTGTATGAGCTAGGTGTTACTGGCCAACTCTATTTTAAGATGCATACAAATGGGTATGAAGATGTGAACTATGCCATTAGTTCATTGGAAGACCCAAATTATTTTCTCTACCTCTTAATCCAGTGGTGATAAAAGAGCCATTTCAACAATGGGGAATTGATTTCATTAGTGATGTAAACCCATCTTCAAGTGGTGGACATGATTATGTCCTCACAGCCACAAATTACTTCACCAAGTGGGTGGAAGCTACTCCAACCAAGCATGTTACTTCAAAAGTAGTGTGCAATTTCCTTAAAGAGAACATCATTTCCAGGTTTGGGGTTCCAACCAAGATTGTCATAGAAAATGCAGCTTATTTCTCTTCCCAAGAGATTAGTCAATTATATTTTTATTATGGTATTACCCTCTCCCACTCTTCTAATTATTTTCCACGAGGGAATGGCCAAGCTGAATCAAGCAACAAGAACCCGGTGACTATCATCAAGAAGCTGGTAGATGACAACCGATGAACATGGCATAAAACATTGGTTGATGCTTTATGGGTAGACAAAATTACACCCAAGAGAGTAATTGGTATGTCACCTTTCCAACTTATTTATGGCCTGACTACTGAGATACCAATCACCCTGGAATTGCCAACATTGAAATTGGCTAAGGCAGTCGAAGATCAGACATATGAAAGCTCCATCGATAAGAGGATCATGTTCTTGACTGAGCTGGATGAGTAGCGAACTATGGTGGTGGACTGAATTGCTATGCATCAAAGTCTAGAGAAGAAGCTCTTTGACTAGAAAGTAAAAAACCATGATTTGTAGATTAGAGATCAAGTCCTGTTGTGGGACAAGAGAAGACAACCAAAGGGAATGCACGGGAAATTTGATTCCCTTTGGAGAGGCCCGTTTACTATCCATCAGCTCAATGGTGAAAATATTTTTTTGTTGAAATATCAAGATGTCACACCCTTTTCTCTACCTCACAATGGGTAGCATCTGAAGCACTTCAATTCTTGAAGTACTAGATAAGATCATCTGTACATATGTATATTTGTATAGTCCTTAGTTCTATTTTGTGCTTTTCATTTTTGTTTTTGGCAGCTTTATTTTTTTGGGGTAGCATCACTCTGTAGCCCAATGGCATACTTAAAGGCACTGGAGATTCTAGTTTCTACTCCCCTCAGCTATTTCAAAAATTCAAACTGAAGGAAGATTCCCAACTGGAGCCAACTATTGTTCCCAAAATCTATCACTCATTTTTAGGGACAACATATGAATTATTTTGGTCCTACAGGACAAAATCCTCTCTTCTCTTCTAAAAAAATTGTTCTGAGCATTCAAATTCTTCATTATTCAAGCTTTTTCAGTTAAGGGACTAGCAGGTTTGACGGGTTTAATGGCTTCAACAGTCGAGTTCTCACAAAGGAACAAGTTCCCAACACTTAGGCAATTTCAATCTTGGTTCAACGCCTTGGTTCAACCAAAAATACTCATCGACAAGCTTCAAAAAAAGGATTAAACCATTGAACCATTGAACCGTGATTCCAAAAGGTTCAATGGGTTCAAAGGTTCAATGACATCTCCAAAAGTTCAAAGTTCAACCGCCTCAACAAGTTCAATGCATTCGAAAGACTTAGTGGAAAGAAGAAATATTAAACCCATTGAACCATTGAACCTTGAACCAAAAAGGTTCAAGGGTTCAAGGTTTAATGAGTTCAATTGAAGTTTAAAGCAGTTGGTTCAAATGATTAATTCAATGATCGAAACACAGTATTGAACCGTTGAACCATTTTTGGTTCAATCAGTCAATTTAATCGATCAGTTTAAAGGAGTCCCCCAAAGAACAAAAGGCCAAAGTACCCTTGCAGAGGGTAGTGAACCAAAGGTGAGTGCCCTTGCGGAGGGCAGGTGATGAGAAAAATGGACCATTGTAAAAGGCTGAAAGGGTAAGATTTTCTTTAGAAAAGTGAACAAGGCAGAAAAGTTAGAATTCCTTTGGATTTTTTCAGGGCAAAAGACAAGGTGAATTCTTTCAAACAAAAATTCTGAAAGAATTCACTTGAAGACCGCTTCAAGGACCCCGAAGGGTAGGTAACCTTGCGGGGGGCTCTTAGCACACAAAAATGGACCTTTCTCAAAGACCTGAAGCGACACCTTCCCTTCGAGGTGTTCCAAAGACATAAATCTGAAGGAATTTCAAGGCTTAAAAAGACTTAGCCAAAACAAAGGATTCTAAGAAAAAGATTGAACCGTTGAACCTTGAACCAAAATGGTTCAAAGGTTCAAAGGTTCAAAGAAAACTCCAAGCAAAAGAAGGAAGCGTAAGATTCTAGAGACCAGTTTAAAGGGATGGTTCAACCAAAGAACAAGGAAGCAATTGAACCAAGGAACTGATAAAGACCACCTGAACTATTGAACCATTAAACCATTAAACTTTCAAAAAAGGTTCAAAGGTTCATGGTTCAATATGGTTCAAACAACCAACAACTATTGACGTCCCCGCAGATGTCAAATTTGAGGTAATAGAATATTCATTAATTTTCAAATATAGCGTAGAACTTGAAGGATGAACCAAGCGACCAACTGAAGAAGATAGCCTAAGAGCTCTAATTTAAACAAGAAAGAAGAGAAGGCTATAGAATATATTGAAATATCTATGAGAGAGTTATTTTTGGTAGGTGAAACAGTCCACCAAGTAGTCATCTGAGCACACCAAATCAAGGATGTAGCCTATTTTTCTTCCATGAAGTAAAGGCATAGTGGACAGTTGTGTAAATAAGAAGGAAAGAACTAGGTAGCCTAGACTTTGGAAGAGACATACGAGATGAATTGGCATGCCATAGTTAAGGCTGATGCACTGTTCCAAGCATGGCCCCTTGATAGAATTGAAAATGAATTCAAGGCATTGAATGTAGCATGGGTCGTTCCATGGAACAAAGTGCCAAGCCTTTCTTGGCTGCTATATATTGTAATCTCTTGTTTTATGCAAAGAGGATCTCTCCATTATAGAAGCAAAACTCTGCCCAAATTGAAAGGTGATTACTTAGACTTTGAGCTCAGATTGTTGATCATATTTCTTTATCTGAATGAGAAAGCAAGTTACTTTTAGACTTTGTGCTGTTATAGCTTGTGCTATTTTAGGAAATTGTTCTTATGTCCATTTCCTAGGAGCATTCTTGTTTATTTAATTTAACAAGCAAAACTAGTGGAAGTAATCAGGAAGGTATCCTGAAGCCAATTGTGGAAAGACTTTGTGCTATCACAATTGTCTCCGGTGTGTTTTTAGTTTCTTTCTATGTAAAGGATCTTGGGATGACTTTGTGCCCCAATTATCCTTTGTATTTCACTCTTTAGGTAGTTGAGGTGGAGACTTTTTGTTACATCTCATTCTACTGGTTACTGCGCCCTCGTTACCTATTGGTTACCCACCAAAAAGAACTCCTAAGCCCTATTGTAAGACCACTTCTAAAAGAAGATAAGTGCCTTCAGTATTGTCACTAGGATTTCTCCTTTGTCTATGAACATCATCTCTGAAAAAAGAGAGATGGATGGTGTAGTCTTACCCCTGAGTGTTATTTTCTACTTATGTATATAGTATATAGCTAGTCATATTTATAGGGAACCTCCCCTTGATGAGAGGAGAGATTTGTCCACCTCTGATGTGGTAAACCTACACATTTGGCTGACCAATCTCCCTATGATGTGGTTGAAGAGACCTATTTTTCTCATTGGTTAACTAGTGACAAAATATTCACCCAATAGTTTTTGGCGACTCTGCTAGGGAAGAGCGCATAGTTTGAAGCCTCAAGCTTCAAGTTGAAGTAGGGCCAGTTCTTTCCCATTGTTATTCTACAATCTGGCAACTCCACACTATACTAGAAGCTAGAGAGCCCAAGGTGTGTTTGACTCTATTTTTTAGTTGGTGCAGTAGGGCAATTTCAATTTGTTCCCTCCCCAACTTCAAGTTCAATGATCTAGGAGTGTTTCTCCTACCCATACCAGGTCACCAACACAAGGTGGAGCTTCTTTTTCTGTTGTTAGCAGAGCTTTGCCTATACATACTCCACCTAGATTTGTTATCCCCCTTTTCCATAATCAAATCATGGTGGTTCAAGGCCCATGGGGTAATTCTTTCGGCCCACTCAATTTAACCCCACCTCTACATGAGCTTCCACATAGTTCAAGGAAGAATTTCCCCAAATTCTTTGGTGATGGGAGATTTCATCCTGATGAACATATTGTTACATTCAGAATAGCCTGTGGTGTAATAGGTGTGGAGTATGAAGACATAGCAGTCAGGTTATTTATGGAAACATTGTAAGGTGTTGTTGTAGACTAGTTCTACCATCTACAAGCCCAGACTGTGACTGACTGGAACACTCTTAAAGCTAAATTTGAAGCCAAGTTCAAGCCTACAAAAGATGTGCATTCCTTACTGGCCTAGCTCACACAGATGAAGAAGGAACCTCATGAACCTATGAGGGACTTCATTGCCAAGTTTGACAAACTGAGAAACTAGATTCCTACAATTACTCTGCCAACACCTGAGAACCTTAAATGCTTCTTCATCAACTCATAACTGCCTAAAGTGAGTTTTCTATTGAGATGGGTTGGCCACATAGACCTTGCTACTACTCAAGATTTGGCTACTGAGGTAGAATATGACCTTATCTTGACAAGAAAGATAAGGAAAGATCCTAACATAGGTAAATCCTCTTCATCTTCTGAATATTCACCTACAGTCACCACTGATCTAATGGTGTAGATATTAGAAAATGAGTTGCTAGCTCTCAAAAATAAAATAATGCAAGGGATGTCATCTGCTCCTTCATACAGAGATATACCAAGGAGGACATTCTCTAATTAGTCATACCAAGGCCATGCTACCAAGAATCAAGGGAAACTAAATCATCTTCCTCTCCCTCAGGGGAAATTGGCCATTGAAGCACCTCCAACCAATTCAGCAGTTGGATATCTTGAAGCAGAATCAGATTTCTCCTTCCAGCCTGAGTTGAACCCAGAAGATGATGCTAATCTCTTCATAGAGGGAGAAGAAGAATTAGCTGGCAACTCCAACATTAGTTTTTTGAATTACCAGGATGAACCCAAAAATGAAGGTAAAATAGTTAATGGAACATATGTTGTATTTACCTGGTCCAAGAACTAGTCAGCCCAGCAAGCTGATAAAGAAAAAATAGAGGAGCGACCTCAACCAACAATTTCAATTGCTAAGCAAGGAACCACTCTGCCTTTCCAGCCAAGGGACCCAGTGATTGTAAGAAAGGTAAGTACATCAAACATCCCTACACCTTCTACTTCAAATTCACAGACCAATCCTCCCCCTCCTAAAAACCAAAAAGATGAACTCCCATTCTCTATTCCTAGTTCATTTCAGACATTTGACATAATTGACCATATAAAGAAAACTAAAATTCAAATGTTTGAATTTGAATTCCTGCAATCCAACCCTGAGTAGTTAGATAAGTTGGTTCAATGTGTAAAGAACCAAGCCATCCCTATAGGACAAGCCATTCTGAAGGTAAATCGTGATCCCCCCAAGAACACATCCACTAGGAATAACCTTGTCATTACTCCTCCTACTGCTTCCAAGAGGACTGAACCATTTTATGTCTCCCTGTTGATAAATATTCACCCAACGGATATTCCATTACCTTAAATTTGATGTTTGTAGGGATGTCAAAGGTTGTTGGTTGTTTGAACCATATTGAACCATGAACCTTTGAACCTTTTTTGAAAGTTCATTAGTTCAATAGTTCAATAGTTTAGGCGGTCTTTATCGGTTCCTTAGTTTAATCACTTCCTTTCTCTTTAGTTGAACCATCCCTTTGAACTAGTCTCTGGAATCTTCCACTTCCTTCCTTTGCTTGGAGCTTTCTTTGAACCTTTGAACCTTCAAAACTTTGAACCATTTTGGTTTAAGGTTCAACAGTTCAATCTTTTTCTCAGAATCCTTTGTTTTGGCTAAGTCTTTTGAAGCCTTGAAATTCCTTTAACTTTATGTCTTTGGAACACCCCGAAAGGAAGGTGTCCCTTCGGGTCTTTGAGAAAGGTCCATTTTTTAGGTGCCAAGGGCCCCCTGCAAGGGTACCTACCCTTCAGGGTCCTTTAGGCGATCTTTAGGAAAATTCCTTCAAACAAAAGTCTGAAGGAATTCCTTCAGACTTTTTCTCTAAAAGAATTCACCTTGTCTTTTGCCTTAAACAAATCCAAAGGAATTCTAAATTTTTTGCCTTGTTCACTTTTCCAAAGAAAATCTTACCCTTTCGGCCTTTTGAAACAGTCCATTTTGCTCATCACCTACCCTCCACAAGGGCACTCACCTTTGGTTTACTTCCCTCTGCAAGGGTACTTTGGCCTTTTGTTCTTTAGGGGACTCCTTTGAACCGATTGATTGAATCGACTGATTAAACCAACAATGGTTCAACAGTTCAATGGTTCAATACTGTGTTCTGCTCATTCAATTGACCATTTGAACCAACCACTTTGAATTTTGATTTAAATCATTTAACCTTGAACCCTTGAACCTTTTTGGTTCAAGGTTTAATGGTTTAATGGGTTCAATCTTTCTTCTTTTCGCTAAGTCTTTCAAAGCCATTGAACTTGTTGAGGCGGTTGAACTTTGAAATTTTGGCGACGTCATTGAACCTTTGAACCCATTGATCCTTTGAACCTTTTGGAAGTGGGGTTCAATGGTTAAATGGTTCAATCCTTTGTTTAATCTTGCTGATGAACATTTTTGGTTGAACCAAGGCGTTGAACCAATCTTGAAATAGACTAAGTGTTGGGAACTTTTTCCTTTGCGAGAACTTGCCTGGTGAAGTTGATGAACCCATCGAACCTACTAGTCCCTTAATTGAAAAATATTGAATAATGAATAATTTGAATGCTCAGAACATGTTTTTAGAAGGGAAGAGAGGATTTTGGCCTGTAGGACCAAAATAGTTCATATGTTGTCCCCAAAAATGAGTGACAGATTTTGGGAACAACACCCTATATATTCACCCACCCCATACATCTATTTTAACCTAATAAATGCATCTTTTCTCATATTTTCCACTCAATCACCTCATTTTATCTTCTAATCATCTAATCACTTAATTGGATTCCTGCATATCTTTATTTCACCTTGTAAATCAATCTAGTAAAATTTTATCAATTATCATTGGAAATTTTATTTTTATTTTTCCCACTCATAGATTACCAATGGGATATATCATTTCCATGTCTTCCCTTTAGTATATATCATTTCTTGAGGAAAAATTTAAGTGTGTATCTTAAAAAATAAGAAATATTAATTTTTAGATCGGCTTCCTAGCACTAATCGACTTAGGGAAAATCAATTTTACATATGATTACAATCATGCAAGCATTTTATTGAAACTCATAATTCTGTTAAATGGTAGCATTGCCTACATCATTTATCAATGTATCTATATATCCTTCATTTTGAGCATTTATCTGCACCCATTCTCTCATGAAACACTCGAGGGGGAATCATTTAGTCATTCAAAGCCACCTAGGACATCATATTTATACATCCAATTACACTCTAGTTTTCCTTTATAATTTGAAAATTCATTTCTTTTTATAGTTTCAACACCATTTAAAAGAAGGTAAAATGTAGACACCTAAATTCCACCACATTTAGTGTCGTAATTGATTTTGTTTAAAATCAACACACTAACTCAATCACTGTCCCAAATTCAAAATTCCCATTAATGTCATTTCCATCCAATTTTTAAATAATTTATTAATCTATATTAATTAATTAATCATGCATATAAATTCTATAAAATTAATTAAAATACAAAATTTCCACCTCATCTAGACATAATCCACACTTCTATCAATCAAGTTTTGATTCATCCCACTGCTTCATTAACTTCCTCAACCAATTTTTTAATCATAATTAAACATGTAAACTGCTATGGTGGGTCACTCAACTAACTTGACCCATTCATTATGAGTCATTCAACTACAAACTAACTCTTCATCTTCCTCTCACACATATGGGAATTAATCATCATCCATTGAGATGAAGACTCAAATCTAGCCCTTGATTATTATCATAATTAAGCAAATATAGATTATTCTTAGTCATTCATTTTCTTATCCAAAAATATATAAATTGACATATCATCCTCCATTTTCATCATCCACCTTAAAGATATTGAATTGATACCAAACTCATCATATGCATCCATAGAGAATCTAAGCTATTTGCACCCATTTGTTGCCCAGTTCACCTTTTTTTGGAGAAACGAATTGAGAATCTACATCCAATAAAGCAAGACCAAATCATATGTTCAAAATGGATAAGGTGATGAGTGTATTTTATGTGTTTTTTAAGTATCTTTTTATTTAACTTTATTTCATTATTATAACTCAATCTGAGGTTTAGTTTACATTTAGAATATGATTTTCTTTAGTTTCATTTCCTAACTTGCATTATAACTCTAAATTTCTAGTTATCATAGTTTTTATTCCTACCTATGTTATTAGTATGTCTATTGAAAACCTCAATTCAATGTCAAACCTAATGGGGGAGTGATCTGAAATAATTTCTCCTAGAATGATAATAACTTGGCGATCAAAATTACTGACAAAGTTTAACAAGTTCTACTTTACAAAAATATATTTATCTAATATGTTCACCATTCTATCATAACCTTGTCTAAATTTAGAAAAAGTAAAGTATTGGAATGGTTAAGGGGTTGGGATATGATAGTCCAAGTTTATTGCATATATAAAACTACATCTCTCCTTTTCTAACAACACCACATCAGGAGGATTCCCTTTATGTCTTCCTTAGATTTAATGATATTGAATTCTCCACACAAAATCCAATTGTAATATGGAAGTTGTCTATAGTCCACCACCAAAATATCACCCTTTCAATTTCATCGTTGGAAATATTAATATTGGAAATACCAAGGGATCAACTATTAAAATAAAAATGAGTCCACACTCACTGATGAGTGGGGTTAACTCCAAAACTAGAAACATGAGGAGATAAAATTGATATAATAAGTATCAATACTCCCCTTAATCATTCTCATGATTTGACATCTAGAAAATAACTCCCAAATAAATATATTTTATAGATGAATGAAGTTAATATCATGATATTTCAAATTTGTATAGACATAAAATTTTCATATAATTATTTAATCTATATTGAATTGAATTAACTAATCTAACAAAATTAAATTATTAAAATTGAAATGTTGGAATATATAGAATTGATAATAAAATATAATATGCTATATAATTTGGAATTTACTAAAAATATTAAATGAGCCTAAGAATATGTAAACTCCCTAAAACATATTTAATGTTAATTATGTAGGTTGACTGTGATTGGAAATTGATTAAAAAGACATGTTGACTATGTCACAACTAAAAATTGTACAAGAGCTTGGTTGAATAAATACATGTTGACTACATTGACTAGGAGGATATGAGCTCAGTCATAGTGATGGGTGGGAGTAGCGTAGTAGAGGAAAATTTGAATGGCAGTGATGGGTGGGATTCAGGGGATCTATGTACTGATGCTCTCATTCTGCCAGTAATAGATCCAGATGCAGAGGCTCTAAGTAAGACACCCACCTCAATCAAATATTTAAAGAATAAAAATTCAATATATAAGGAGCCCAATTAGGGCCCACAAAAAAATTATCCCCATCCCAATATAGGTAAATAATAAGTCTCATGGATGGACCTAGTCACAAGGGATTGACACCACTTTGTTTCATCTGAATCTATTCTAATACCCATAGGGGATTATAATGAGGTAATTTTAGACGTCTTGAATGGTATTATTGATAATATAGACACCTCTCTTTCAAATTCCATTTTGTCCAAGTTCAATGATTTTTTCCCTAACATTGATAATTGGGCTAATCTCAAATGGAAACCCAAAGGCCAGATGGACATTATAGCTATGCCTTAGAACTTTTTCTTGATAAATTTATCCCTTTATGAAGAAACTCTAAATACCTTGATGGGTGGCCCATGGTTTATGGGAAAATCCATAGTCTATCTTCACAAATGGAAGGCAGGACTTAATCTTAATTTCTCTATCTCTAAAGATATTATAGTTTAAATCAGCCTTCTAGAACTTCTACTAGAATTTTGGGCTCTAGAAGTTATTCTCATCATAGCAATGGCCCTCAGTCAACCTATCTCCATTGACTTGGTAACTCATTTTAGAAGGTGCCTACTGGAATTTAGGGTTTGTGTCTTCATTCTCACTGATAAACCTTTATCCATGCCATCATTCTCAAATCTAAGTATGACTCTTGGACCTAGAAGATCCTTTTTTATAGGTCCTTAGATATTTGTCAAACCTACAACATCCTCAACCACTCTTCCAAAGCTTGTTCTCATCTCAAGAAGCCTTTGTTGCCTCCCTTCCCAACTTGGGTTAAGAAACCCCCTTTGTCCTCCTTCTTCCCCTCCCATCAACCCCCACCTTTCTCTTCACCCTCCCTCTCCCCCCCCTTACTTCCCCTTCTTATGGTATCCTCCCCTCCCAACCTCCCTCCCTTCCATCGATTTGTCCTTCCCTCCTTTCTCCCCATCCTCTTCCTCCCCTTACTCTCACCTCCCACCACCTCCCCTCTAAGTCCTCCCTCCTCTTCCCTTCCTCCCCCTTCCCCTTGCCCTCCCCCTCCCATTTGGCCCCTCCTATCCTTCCTTCTCCATCTATAGCCCACTCTATCAAAGGGAAGTCATCGTGAGGCCCCCCTATGCTCAAGATCTAGAGCCCTCCTTATACTCCTTGATCTTCATCCCCTCCCCCACTCTCCCCTTTTTCCCCTACCCTAATTCATTTTTATAGGACCTCTTCCTTGAGGCCACATTTTTTTCTCTGATGGTTTCCCCTCCCCCCCACCACTCCCCTCTAGTCTCTCCCTCCCCTATTTCCTCATGTCCTTTGCCTTATGTTTCATCTTTGCTTAGCAATTCTCTAATCCTTCAAGAGGTCCCTGCCCCTCCTTATCTTCAAGTTTTTGGTTGTGAACCAAGATGTCTCAATTTCCTAGAAGGTCAAAGCTCCATGGTTTCCTTGAGGGAAAGGAATAGCCCTTCCTAGGATGAGGAAAAATGGGTTAATGTGCACAACAAGAGGAGTAGGAAGAAAGTAAAAGTTGGGAGTGAACTAAAATCAAAAGATAGACCCACCTCCCAAAACTCTCATTAAGAGTAGACAAAAAGATAGGTGGCTAAGGGCACACATATAACCCTCCATCACTATCCTAACAATAAGAAATTAATGTTGTCTCCTAGAACATAAGGGGTTTAAATAACCCTGCTAAATAGAGACTAGCTATAAACCTCATTTTGAAACATAAACCAGATATCCTCTTATTATAAGAAACCAAGATGTCTACTGAGAAACTCTAGAAGATTAAGGCAAAGGTCTAGGAATGTGCATTTTGTAGTTACAATAGTGCCAGAGGAGCTTTAGGGGGTATGTTAGTTTTTGGGACCCTATTGTCTTGAAGGGGGTTCATCTTCTCAACAAGGATAACCATATTCCCATCCTCTTTTTTGATGTGTGGTAGAAGATCTCTTGGATTATTATAAATGTCTATGCTCCAAATTCAAAAATTGAAAGGAAGAAGTTATGGGATGACTTGATTGATATTAAGAAACAATTCAATAACTTGGATTGGATGGTTATAGGAGACTTCAATTCTCCTTTATTCTTGGGGGGAAAAAAGGGGGGATCCTTTTCAACCATGCTAGTATGGTGGACTTACATGATTTCATCTCAAGTGATAATCTCCATGATGTTGAACTCAAAGGCAACCAATTCACTTGGTCAAATAGAAGGCTTGATGAAAATCATATCCAAGTAAGACTGGATATGTTCCTAATTCCTCTTAATTGGATGCATTCTTTTTCTTCTCTTCTCTTAGCTCTCCTGAGGATTAGATCCAACCATAATCCCTTTCTATTCCAAAGTCACAGAGTCTCTAAAACCAAGGCCATTCCTTTTAGATTAGAAAAAATCTAGCTCTCTAATCATACTCTGGAAGACCATATTAAGGAGTGGTGGAGTATAACCATTCAAGGATCGGCCATGTTCATCCTAGCAATGAAATTGAGACATGTTAAAAATATAATTAAAATCTAGAACAAGAATGTGTTTTAGAATATCTTTATCCAAAATACCTTATTGAAGAATAAATTCACAAGGTTGAACTGGAAATTTTGGATGCAGGCTATTATATTGAACTCCATATGAAGGAAAAGGAAATCCTCAGTAGATTTCATAATTTGGAGGCCAAAGAAGAAATGTATTGGTGACAAAGATGTAGAAAGTTGTGTCTTAAATAAGGAGATAGAAACACTAAATTTTTCAACACCTCTACATCTAGAAACTAGAAAATAAACCTCATTACGGAGATTCAAGGAAAATATGGAACTTGGTTTAGGAAGGAGGATGAAATGACTCAATATTTGGTAATTTTTTTTAAATCTCTACTTTCCCATTCTTCATCTTGGGATTATGGTCTTGACGATCAAATGGTCAATCTATTTAGCAAGGTTCTTTCATAAGAAGATAATGATTCAATCCTCAAACCCCCTTTGAAAGAAGAGATCAAGTTTTTTTTATTATATTTAGAAGGGGATAAAACCTCTGGGCCTGATGCTTCCCTTATTTTTTTTAGGTCTTTTGGGACACTATTAGTGATGATGTTAGTTTGGCAGTCACTAATTTTTTTTAAATGGGATCCATCCTCCAGGACTTTAACAACACTTTTTTTATCCTAATCCCTAAGAAACAAGATGTGTCTAAGGCATCAGACTTCAAACCCATTAGCTTGAGCTCCAATTTATACAAAATTTGTTCCAAAGGTATTGTCCTTAAAATTCAACTTATCCTCAATAAAATAATAGTGGAGCAGAAAGGTGCTTTCATTTTTGGAAGATAGATTTCTAACATGATCATTACGGTTCATGAAACCATCCACTCAATTTATCATTTGAATCAGCAAGGCATGTTCCTAAAACTTGATATGAACAAAGCCTATGATCAAGTTTCTTGGTCATTCTTTGACAACATTCTGAGTAAAATTGGGTTCAATTCTTCGGTCAAAAAATTAACTGCTTCTTGTATTCACAATCTTTTACTCTTGGTTTTAGTTAACAGGGTGCCCAAAAGTTTCTTTCTAGCCGATAGAGGGTTAAGATATGGGGATCCTCTCTCCCCTTACCTTTTTATCATCTTGGTAGAAGCCTTAAGCCAACTTAACTCTATAGCTAGATCTTCCAACATTATCAAGAGAATCACTTATGTTTCTAACACCAAACCTATCACTCACCAAAAATTTGTTGATGACACAATTAGGATGGGAGAAGCCTCAGTTTTTGAATCCAGATGTTTCAAGAAGACTCTAGAGATGTATAAAGGGGTATCTGGTCAAAGTGTGAATTTCAATAAGACTTATCTTTTCTTCATCAACACTCTATCAACTCTCTAATCTAAATTCACCAAGATTTTGGGATGTAACTTTATAAATTTACCATCTAATTATCTTGGTATCCCTTTGTTTGAGGGCTCACTGAAACCTACTTTTTGGATCCCCCTCATCGATAGGATTCAGAAGAAGTTGGCTGACTAGAAAGGGAATCTCCTAACTCAAGAATGTAAAGTTTAACTTCTTAAGAATTCCCTTTAGAACATACTAGTTTATTTCATGTCCACTTTTTCCATTTTAAAATCCATTAAATACAAGGTGGAGAGTATCCAAAAAACATTCCTTTACAGAGGTTTGGAGGACAAATTTAAATTTTTGCTCATTTCTTGGGATCATGCCTGTTGCCCAATTTCCTTAGGAGGCCTGAGACTGAGAAGGGTTTTAGCCATGAAAAAATCCCTCCTGGTGAAGCAATTTTGGAGAGTGGCTATGGAGGAAAACTAATGGACCAAAATAATCAAGGTCAAATACCTCTCCTCAAGGGAAGGCTCCCTTTTTTTAGTGGATCCAGGTCCTACTAACAGTTCTACTTTCTGAAAAGCTCTGTAGGTGGCAAAGAACCTTATTAATAAAGGACTCAAATAGAATTTTGGAAGATGAAATATGGTGGATTTTTGGAGTGATTCATGGATCTCGACCCCTCTAGAATCCACTTTCCAAGACCCATAATTGATAGCTTTATTCAAGAATAAATATGGGCTCAAAGTAATGGATTATTAGGAAATTAAAAATGGGAGAAAGTGATAGAAAACTTTAGCCAAACTAGGGCTAGACCAGCAATAAACCCATCTGCTCCAAACTCTAAATGAATCCATTCAACACATTCATATCAGTCAAGCTCCTAGAGAAGATAAAATTGTCTGGAAACATAATCCCAACAAGATTTATTCGATGAAATTAGGATTCTTATCTTTATGGGATTTGGATGAGGAGGATTTCAATTAGAAATCTCTTTGGATAAAAATTATCATCCCTAAAATCAATGTCTTTTACTGGTTGGTAGCTCAAAATAATTTACCATTAATGGGCAATCTAATCAAAAGAGGTTTAAATATCCCTAATAGATGCTCTCTTTACAAACAGGCAACAGAAATAGTGGAACATCTCTTTCTTCTTTGCCCATTTGAGTTGACTATTTTTAGTGATTCTTTAGCGAGTTCAACATTTTGTGGGTTTTTCCAGGATCTATCCTGGACTTAATTACCCAATGGAAACCCCTTTGGGAAGAATCATCATTAACTCACTCGTGGAATATGGCCCTACCCCATATTTTTTGGGGTATCTAGAAAGCTAGGAATGCTTACATATTTGAGTGTCTTCAACCTCATCTTGAGTCTACTTTCAAAAGGATCAAGGCCTTCATGCATGAAAATTGGTCAATCTCTGCCCACACCTTTGAATAGCCATGATCCCCACTTTCTTCCCTAACTTTGAAACAACTCAATTTGGCGATCCTAGGTAAAGCATAGGCTAAAGGGGTAGATATATCTTTCATCAAATGGTCTCCCCCCATTCGTTAGTGGTTCAAATTAAATTTTGATAGGGTAGCAAAGGGGAATCTTAGTCTAACTAGGGTGGGTGGTTTGATTAGGGATTCTTCAGGAAACATCAAAGTGGCTTATGTAGGGCTACTTGGATTTCAAATAAATCATGTTATGAAAGCTTCGCTAGCCTTATGGGGCATTGAAGAGGTTTTAAAAGTAGGTTCTCAATTTATTAATATATAAGGGGACTCAGTGAACATCATTAATTGTCTTAAGGGCCTATCCCCATCTTCCTAGAACATTTTAGGGATCATCAGCGATGCAAAATCCCTTCTCAACCATTTTAAAGGAGTTATTATTGATCATGTATATAGAGAAGGAAATAAGGGATATGATTACCTTGTAAATATAGGGGTCCTTATAAGTTATTATGTCACCTAGCATGATGGTGAATTTTTAGATGATGTCATTCAAATAGTCGAGAAGGAAAAGGGACTTGCCATTTAAAGTCACGATGATAAAATAATTTAAGCTTAGATTATGGGTTAAGCATATAGCTTTCTAACATGTAAATCCATATTTTCCAAGGAGTGGCATGAAGGTCAATCATTATGCCCTTACACCTATCTCGTGACTAATTATTAATCTGAATGCTTTTATTCTCTAATATCGCCAAGTGTTTTTTAGAACACTTGAAAAGAAAACAACAAAGTGAAAGTGAATATGGGTGGAGATAGAGATTGTTTTAAGCTGATTTCCTATTCTGAAATTAAGAAAAGTGATCATGTCTAGTAGAAAATAGTTAAAGGGGGGATGGCCCCATTTATATAATGTTTGGTGGGGCATGATACATCACTCTCAATGGATTTTTCCCACAGTTATAATAATCATGAGGTGAGAATGCATGGGCTAAAGAAATAAATTATAGAGGATTTTATTGGAGATACAATAAGAATGTAATGCTATGAAGTAAAGGCATTCAAATACAAGCATCATAGGGAAGAACTCATGTAAATTTTCTTTAGGAAAGAGAAGGAGAAATACAGGTCAAAACCTTTGTTTAACAAAGGTTACATGCATGCTGATTTTCCAAAAAAATGGCTAGAGGTGTGTCTCCAAATAATGCATTATATCACTTTGTAAGGTAAACACACCATTCTTTACTTGCATCATTTCCTGATTTTGAACCATTTTAAGGTTCATCTCATCATTATCCCTTTATTTCTATTACAATCTTTGGAGGTTTCTATTTTAAATTTCAAGAACCCTACCATGGATATTGTCCACTAGGGCCTCATTTTCTTGTTGATCAAAAGGGGGGAACCAGTCTGGTCCAAGAGCATTTTAGAGTCTATTGATATTAATAGTGATAAGGAGGAGTTGGAGGTGGAGGGTGCTCAATCCTCAGCTTTTAAAGATGAGAATCAAGGAAAATATATGGGGGATTCTAGCATTCATGCACAAAAAAATCACAAATTTCACTCCAAAAACTCCACTCTAGGGTCTGATGGCAACAAGAGTGTCAAAGATTCACACCAAAAACTCCATACCAAAATTGCAATCCAAAATATCCTTTGTGGTGAAATTTTGGAGGAATTCAAGAGGTTAAGTAATTTTCTCAGTTTTAAAAAATTTGTGGTACATGATGGTAGGACTCCTGAGACTCACAAATCTAGAGAGAACTCTTTCTAGAAGGACAATGAGGATGAGGATACCCAGGTTGCTAAGGAAAGCATAAAATAATCCCCTCACGTGGATCTCAAAAGGAAGAAGCTAGATAATGAGGAGGAGCAATTCATTGGCAGTCACACTAGAGGTAAATGTCACAAAAAAGCAAATACATTGACCAAGAAATTGGTCACTTACTCTAAGTTAGAATAACTTTATTATTTCCCATTTTCGGTTGCATCCTTTTTGATCTTTCAGTTGACTATTGGTTGAATTTTAACAAAAGTTAGGCTAGTCATCAAGGTGTTCACCCTTATGTCATTTGGGATTTGTTGCTTTCTCTCACTTTTATATTTTTTCTCTCGTGGATTGGGTCCAAGTCCCTTCAAGCCATCTTTACCTATCAAATAAAAAAGTCACAGCTAAAAAGATAATTACAAATTATGTAGGGATAAGACTACATTAGGGGATAAAGATGCATTTTAGCCTTGTATATTGATTTTGGCCACATCTGAGTTGACTATGAACCTAATTTATTGATCTAGGTTTATACAACTACTTGAAAGTGTTGCATGATTTCATGTGGGACCTAAATAGATGCATGGAAGACTTACAAAATACAAACCCTATCCATACACATGCACTAGATAGAAATCAGATTAAAAAATGGGGAGGAATAATGTAGTGGGAGTGGCTAAGATAACCTAAAAACCCCTTATGTTATCTGAGTTCTACCTACATAGCTCAAATGGGCCTCGGGGTGATGTAGTTTTCCCTCCTAGGGTGATTATGTGATCCATGATTGTGAAACTATATGCAGCTAGCTAGAAAATTGATTGAGATGCTTAAAAATGGATATCTTTGACCTATAATAAATGATATTTGGACTTGGCCTATGACTTTTATAATGCAACAAAATTTAAATTAGAATAAATAGTGATCTTTTTCTTAATGTATAGTAATTTAAAATCAACTTGCTAGGTCTTTTCAAGTGAATGCCTTTATGTCATTTTATAGGGGAATCCTTAGTATATTTTTACTAAAAGACTTTACAAAATACATGGGAAATTCATTTTTAAATGTCTCAATTTGAAAAGGTGACCATTGGAGTGTGTAAGATAAGGCCATAGTGTGACCTTGTTGAACCTAGTGTGGTCTTATCCCAAAAGGCAAGAGACTCCTATAAATGGTTTGACAAGTACCTGTAGTAGATTAGGGATGAATGGGGTTGAGATAGGGATGCATGTATGATATTTTCAATGTTTATAAGATAATATAAGGTCTCTTATTAATTTTGAGTTAGCGAAATGGTAAATAGACCATGATGGGTAAGGATATCAAACATACACATTGTGAAGTACTTTATGATTAAATTTATGTGTCTAAAATTATCAAGATATTGAAAAGTATCCTTGACCAAAAAAAATTGAGACATGTCAGTGAGAACTACACATTCAAAGAGTAAACTATCATTCAAAAAAATACAAGTTCATATTTGATTAATTTTCCACCTCATAAAAATTATAAATGTTATTAGATAAGTACCCTATTTGATTTTCCATAAAATTATTGTGCTAAAAACTATGTCACTTTTCCTGCATGTATTCAACATCTTTAGGTCTAGTGATAGACAATGAGAGCATTAAAAAATAATTTTACTATCAAATACCACTACTCTATTGATTGAGCATAAAACTTTGCCTTAAAAATAAGTTGTAACTTAGATATGACAACTTTAGAAAATTATAATTGCTTGTGGTGTATGGTAAATAGATGATGCCACTTATGTAGTTTGCTAAAGAACCACATGTGGGTTTATACATAGTAGTCACTGCTTCATTCTATTTGTAAGTTTTTTAGTTAAATTTTTTAGTTATGACCATTGTATACCTGTATATCGATGTATTTGTATTTTATCACCTTAGAATAAGTTTTGGTCAAGGCTTATGGTTAGGAGTTTTTAATGAGAGCGCACAACATAAATGTTACTAGATAAGTACCCCATTTGATTTCCATGCATAAAATTATTGTGTTGGAAATTACATCTCTTTTATTATACATATTCATCAACTTTTAGCATAGGTGATAAACACTCAAAGTATTGAAAACCCATTTTACAATCAAAGACCACTACTCTATCAGTTAAGAGCCATTTTTTGCCTTAAAATAGGTTGTGATGGTTGATAGGTTGTAACTTGGATCTAAGAACTTGAGAAAATTATAATTTCTTTTAGAGTGTGTGAAATGGGTTGTGCCACCTATGAAGCTTGATAAAGAACCACCTGTGGGTTTGTATAGTGTAGTCATTTCTTCATTCATTCCAAATTTTATTGATTGTATTTTTATTTGTGATTGTTATCCACCCATCAACCTACGTAGTTACAATTTTTTTCACCTTGGGAGAGGTTTTGGTTAGAATTGATGATCATAACAGGGAATTCATCTATCATATGGTTTTTGATTTGACATTTAAATTAGGTGTTCAACATGTTAATATACAACACATGTTACTATATATATTTAACTCCTATTTGAATATTTGTGGTTTCCTTGAAATCCTTGAAAATGTCCACCTCTACACATATTTATCTATGTAGTCTAGGCACATATAACTTATTTTGTTCATGTCATATGAATTGACATAAATTTTGGAAAAACTATTTGTTGAAACCATAAAGGGGGAAAATAGGACCTAAAAACTCAATCCAAAGTGGTATTTTAAGTTTGTCATTTTAGAGAAAAAAATCTCTAGGCCAATGGAAAAAAATGAATATGGTGTTTAGATATACTAATAGTGATCTAGGAGGATCTATTTTCACTCCAAAAATGAAGTCATCAAATTGTGGGTTGATCAATGGAACAACATAGAGCTTGTCGAGAGCTTTTTGATGTAATTTGAATGGGTCAATTTTGAGCCTATATGCATAAGATATCACACATTGAAGTCACCAGATTAAAAGGGTAAAAAAAATGACATATGCAAAAAAAATTAGGTTTAGTTTTATATTTCATCTTTGACAGCATAATTATTTGGTCATATGGGTCCCATTATTTTCTCACTGGGGACCCTCAGCAAGGATCGACACACTCTTTGTGAGGAGGGGTGCCTTGGCCTCCTTTTACTTCATAATGCTATGTATCCTTAATGATATTTAAATTCCTAATTGCTTTGTCAAACGACAAATGTGGGATAATTTATATAGAATTTTAATACTTTATAGGGAGTTCAAGGTATACTCTTCCACATGGAAGAATCAAATCTCACCACACGAAGGAGCCAACACATTGTTACATGGCCAAACACGAAACCATGCCATTGAAAGTTCCATGCCAAAGACTATCCAACATACCTTCTAAGTTTGCCACAAAGGTTCCATGCCACCACTCCCATGTTAATGCCAAGATTGATACATGACACATCCATGCCCATGTCAATGCCTATGAATAGGCATTAACAACCATGAACTTCATGGGATTTAAAACACCCAAATTTTCACCCACTTACCAATGTGGGATAAAATATTTACATTGACCACAAAAATTTTGGGATGGGACTCGAACCTTGCATTTTTTGGGTAAAAGGATAAGACTTTTACCTTCACATCTGCAAGCCTGAGCATTATATACATCGGGCAAGGTGTTAATTGAATGCATGTTTTCAATGTAATTTTGTGGAGATAAGGGATGCAAAGAGTGTATAGAGATTTGGAGAGATTTTTTTTAAAGGCCTCAAGCTATAGTTTTGGTTTGAGAGTATCTCTTGGACAGAGTTAAGCTCATAAAGATGGTTTGAGGTGACTTCTATAATATTTGTAATCATTTTTTATGATAAAATAATAGAAGAGATCCCCATTGGAGTGGATCTAGAGATGTAGGCTTTAAAGTCAAACTCTGTTATCAAATCATGTTTGGTATTTTCTATCAATTTATCTCTATTTGAAATTTTAAAATTTCATAATCATTTAAAATATCAATTTTTATTAACTCATTAAAATAAGGTTTTGATCCTTTACAAATGTGTGTTATACTATTACAACACTTGTTTAATTTTGATTACGGATTAGATTTTTGGTATCAGAGCAAAATTGGTATTTAACCATGTGGATTGCTAGTGAATATTGACAAGGTTGAGATCTAGGCAGGGTGAAGGAGAGTTGGCCAAGTACAATCCAAAGGTTAGATCAAGATGTACTACAAAAATGGGAGATGACTTTGATTCTGAATGATATTTTTGACAAGCCTTCTTGAAAATGAAGGATATGGTTGATGAGATTTACCATTAAAGATGAAGGAAAATAGAGCACGATGAAGGTGGTAAAATTTTTGAGAAACCTTCCTCCTCTTCGAATGATAGTAAAGACAAAAAAACGTTGAATCTTTTCCTTCACTAAAGCTATATATTAAGTTTGAATTGTTGATGTTTAATAGTGAAGTTAATGTAGAAAAGTTAGATAACTGGATAAAGCAAATTGAAGTATATTACAGGTTCCTAAAGATTGTAGAAGATGAGGCTAAAATTCACCTAGCTACTCTTTGAATGGGAGGCACAACTCTCATTTGGTGAGATATTAAGTTGAAGTAAAATGAGCTTAATATAGGTAAATCAATTTCCACTTGGAGTGAATTTGTTGATGCACTCAGAAAGCAATTTTATCCTTAAGGCTATGATGAATTGGCAATCTTTCAGACAAACTAAGGGCCAAAGCGTTTAGGAATATACATAGGAATTTAGGAAAAAGGCTTTACTTTTGGATATTCCTCTTTATACATAGGAAACACTGCTTAAGTGTATAGGTGGGTTTCATAGTTACTTAAAACATATGATTCTTGTTCTCAATCCCACTAGTTTAGATGAAGCATGTGTTAAAGCCATTCATTTATAGGCTAGAGGAAAATAGATAAAAGAATCTTTTTCTAAAAGTAAGTAGTCTAATGTTAAGCATTCTAAAGGGCAAATTTCTAGAAAGGGTAAACAAAAATCCACTATTACTGTTCGTAAAGAAGAGACTAAGATAATTTGAAATTATTGTAAGAAAAAACATGATGAATCTAAGTATTGGAGATTACATCCTGAGTTAAGACCTCCTAATAGGTTTAAGAAGAAAGAAAAGAAAACTAATATTGTGGTTAAGGATCTAGGTTCAAACTCTGAGGATGAAACTAAGATCACAGCTATGTGTATGAAACTAATATTATTCTTTGTATTTCTAGCACTAAGTCATATAATATTGCTTCTTATTCAAAATAGAAAACTATGCATGATGATAAGAAAAGAAATGAGTTGTTCCACATTAGGGTTGTTACAAAGCATACTAAGATTGACACTTTATGTGATAGTGTATCACAAGCAAACTTGATTTCTGAGGAGATTGTTAAAAAGTTAGGCCTACAAACCAATCCCCATCTGAAACCCTATCCACTTGGTTGGGTGTGCGATGATGCAAAGATGCAAGTAACCAAAACCTGCAGATTAAAATTTGCCATCACATCCAAGTTCATGGATGAGGTTGATCTAGATGTAGTCCCTTTGGACATATGTGGAATTTTTTTAGGAAGCCCTTATCTTTATGATAGAAAATCAATATTCTATATGGAGGAGAATAAGTACTTTCTTGTTAATAATATCATTAAATATATAGTCAAAGCACATCACATTAAGATGAGTATTTCCTTGGTTACATCAGGACAAATGAAAAGACTAGTCAATTTAAGAAAGAATTTTTGTCTCATGTTGATTAAGTCTAAGGAAAAAGAATATTCCCAGGCTATGGAAAATTTTGATCCTAAACATGAAAAAAATTGGTTGAAATAATTTTTAGTTATGATGATGTATTTCAGGATCCAAAAGGGTTGCCCCCTAAAAGGGGAGTTCAACATGAAATTTAGTTGTTATAGGATTTTACACTCCCTAAATTTAAATGTACAAGTTATCAGTGGTGGAAAATGAGGAAATCAAATAGCAGGAAATGGAACTTTTGGAAAAAGGTGTTATTCACCCTAGTACATTTCCTATTAGTTTGCCTATTATTCTAGTGCCCAAGAAAGATGGCACATGGTGAACGTGTGTTGATTTTTGTGCTTTGAACAAAATTACTATTAAGAATCACTACCCTCTTCCTCATATTGATGATTTGTTAGATCAATTAAGAAATGATCTCTATTTCACTAAGTTAGATTTAAAAAGTGGTTATCATAAGGTTAGGATTAATGATGGTGACATTTGGAAAGACAACACATGGATTGTTTGAGTGGCTTGTCATGCCTTTTGGGTTATGCAATGCACTGGCTACATTCATGTGATTAATGAATGATGTTTTCAAGCCATTCCTTGATGATTTTGTTATAGTCTACTTAGATGATATTATGATCTTCAGTCAATCTTGGGAAGATCATGTGATTCATATTAAGAAATTCATGGATGCATTGAAAAGTGATAAACTTTATTTGAAATTGTCTAAATGTGAATTTGACAAGACCTCTTTGGTTTACTTGGGTTACATTGTAGGACATAGTGAATTGAAAATTGATCCTGTAAAAGTGGAGGTTAAAGTTAAGTGGCGTAAACCCAATAATGTAACTGAGGTTAGAATTTTTCTTGCTGTAGTAAAATATTAAAGGAAATTCATTTCTAATTTCTAATATATTGCATCACCCTTACATTCTTTGACTAGTAAAAAATAGGTCTTTTAGTGGGGAGGCAAGCAGTAAAAGGCCTTCAACACTTTAAAGACAAAAAATAGTACTTCTCATGTCTTGGCACTTCCTGATTTGTAGCAGCCATTTGAGATCAAGATAGATGTAAGTGATTAGCTATGGGAGTTATCTTTATATAAGGAAAGAAGATAGTATGTTATCATTTTGATACCTTCACAAGTGTGGCAAGAAACTATCTGACTTATGATAAGGAATTATATGCATTAGTTCAAAGTGATAAAAAGTGGAAATATTACTTGATGGGCAAAGAGACAGTGATACATACAGATCATCAGCCCCTCCAGTATCTCCAATCATAGGCCAAGCTATAATAATCTAGGCATTTTCATTGGATGGGTTTCCTATAGCAGTTTCATCTTGTGATCAGGTATAAGAAAGGTATTCAAAATAAAGTTGTTGACATGTTTTTTAGGCCTCATATGGTAGTTGCATCTATTCTTTTACATCATAGTTATTTGACTCATGAAAGTTATAAAGAATAGTATGATGATGATGTTGACTTTAATGATGTGTATAAAGACTTAATGAGTGGTAAACAGGTAGAAGAATCAGACTATCATGTGCATAATGGAATTTTGTATCATTTAGGTAAACTTTACATTCCTCAAAATGAAAGGGTGCACATGATTAGGGAAGCACATGCTTAACTTATTTTTGGTTAGTTTGGAGTTGGTAAAATAGTTTCATATTTGAGAATATATTGTTACTAGCCTCGTATGTAGGAAAATGTTACCAAATATATCAAGGGGTGTGCTCTTTGTGCCACAAGCAAACCTAGTAACATGAAACTGGGACTTTACCTATTCCTACCCATCCTTGGGAAAGTATTTCCATTAACTTTGTAGGGTTTTTGCCTACGTCACAAAGGAAACACGATTACATGTATGTGGTAGTGCATAGATTTAGCAAGATGTGTGTTTTAATTCCCTGCACTAAGTAGATTATAGGAGAAGGTACAACACACTTATTCTTTCAGCATGTATGGGTTCATTTTGTTTTGCCCACTTCTATTGTTCCTGATTGGGATTATTGATTTCTTAGGGAATTTTAGTCAACACTATGGAAATTAATGGACACTAAGTTAAATAAGAGAACTGCATTTCATCTACAAATTGATGGTCAGATAGAGCTTGTGAACCACACAGTGGTGCATTTTCTTAGGGGTTATTACAGTAAACATCCCAAGTTATGGGATGAACATTTATGCTATATTTAGCATGCTTACAAGTATTCACTTCATTATTATACTATGAAATATCCTTTTGAAGTTTATTATGAATATTTTCCTAAATCTCCTCTAGATGTTTGTTATAGATAGGATTCAGTTGCTGATGAACATAACGATGTTATTAAAGCCAAGAAGTTCATTGAGAAGATATAGCAAGTACACCAAACTATTTGAGATCAATTGGAGAAAAGTCAAGCAAAGTATAAATCAAGACATGACAAACATCATGTTGATCACCATTTTTTTAGGTGATTTTGTATGGCTTCACATTAGTAAGGAAAGACTGACAGGTGAAGGTAAAAAGTTGAAACCAATCCAGTATGGTGCTTTTTGAATTATAGAAAATATTGGTAAAAATGCTTTCTAGTTATATTTGCCAACTTACATGTAGATTTATTCAATTGTGAATATGGAAAATATATAATTTTATGAGCCTCTAATGATTTTAGATCATGATGAGAGTGTATCCATTCCATCTGTTGATGATTTTACTCCTGAGTATCTAACAGAATTGCAAGAAGATACAATTCTTGATAGGAAGGTTCAGAATTCACAAAGGGGAGATGTTCAATATCTTCATGTTGGTCTCAAAGGGATGCACCCAAACAAAGCCAAATTTATGGAAGCCAAAAGAGTGAGGGATAAATACTCTCACCTCTTTACCAATTAATTAACTTTTAGAGGTCCAAAAGCTCCTAGTGGGGAGGATTGATCCAGGAGAATCTATTTTTCACTCCAAAAATGAAGTCATAAAATTAATCAATGGAAAAACATAGATATCATAGAGATCTTTCTAATGTAATTTGAATGGTTTGATTTCAATCATGTATGTGCAAGATATTGCATGTTGAATTCACTAGATTGAAAAGGTAAAAAAAATGACACAGGGAAAAAAACTAGGTTTGGTTTTATATTTCATCTTTGACAACGTAAGGATTTGGTCATATGGGTCTTGTTATTTGCTCATTGGGGACCCTCAGCAAGGATTGACACACTCTTTGTGAGGAGGGGTGCCTTGGCCTCCTTTTACTTTATAATGCTATGTATCCTTGATTGTATTTAAATTCCCAATTGCTTTGTAAACCCAAAAAATTGGGATAATTTATATACCATTTTAATACTTTATAGGGAGATCAAGGTATATACTTCCACATGGTAGAATCAAATCTCTCCACATGAAGGATCCAACACATTGCTACATGGCCAAAGATGAAACCATGCCATCGAATATTCCATGTCAAAGACCATCCAACATACCTTCCAAGTTTGCCACGAAGGTTCCATACCACCACTCCCACGTTAATGCTAAGATTGATACATGACACATCCATGCCCATGTCAATGCCTATGAATAGGCATTAACAACCATGAACTTTTTGGGATTTAAAACATCTAAATTTGCACCCACTTACCAATGTGGGATTAAATAATTACATTGACCAAAAAAATGTTGGGATGGGAATCGAAACTTGTATTTTTGGGTAAAAGGATAAGACTTTTACCATTACATTTGCAAACCTGAACATTATATAAAGCGATCAAGGTGTTAATTGAAGGCATGTTTTCAATGTAATTTCATGGAGATAAGGCATGTAAAGAGTGTATAGAGACTTACAAAGATTTTTTTAAAGGCCTCAAGATATATTTTTGGTTTGAGAGTATCTCTTGGATAGAGTTAAGCCCATAAAGATGATTTGAGGTGACTTATAAAATATTTGTAAGCATTTTTTTGTGACAAAATAATTGGAGTGATCCCCATTGGAGTGGATCCAGAGATGTAGGCTTTAAAGATGAACTTCGTTATCAAATCACGTTTGGTATTTTCTGTCAATTTATCTTTGTTTGAAATTTTAAAATTTTGTAATCATTTAAAATATTGATTTTTATTAAATCATTAAAATAAATTTTTGATCCTTTACAAGTGTGTGTTTCATTATTATGACACTTGTTTGATTTTGATTATGGATCAAATAGCCATGGTTGATAATGGATTTGCAATACCTAAAATTTTTAATTTTAAATATAAAAAACCTTTGGTTAGGTTTTGAACACCCTCAATCTTAACATCATGGGTTTGCCAAGTATTATGAACCTATGACTTAAGTATACTCTTAGTGAATATTCAATGAATAAAGTATGTAACCAAAGTTCTAGGACTTAAGTATACTCTTAGAGAGTATTCAATGAATAAAGTATGTAACCAAAGTTAAGTTTTCAAACTAGTGACAAGCTTTTTAAAATTTAGGGCAATCTAAAAAAACATATGGTAAAGAGTCAACTAACAATGATTTTTTATTACCTCCTGGTATACTTTTGAAATAAACTTGCTGGATTATTTCAACAACATTGTTATTTATATTTAATTATCTGCTAGAAATATCTAAATTGAGTTGAGTTTATCATGTATGAATGTGTCCCAAATTATATATATTTTACCTCATCACAAATGGATATGGTGGTGATGTGTTTATTGTGGCCTATAAAGCCTCAAATTAAAGGTAAAAATGACATAAAATGGTGGTTTAGTGTGCACATGTCATTAATGTGACCTATTTTTTCCAATCACAACACTTCAACTTGAATTCAAAGTGAATTAAGATGATTGCACATGCATGTGTCATAAATTATTTGTATTTCCATGTTCACAAGTGGATATGGTGTTGTTGTGTCACTTTTGGTAATAATGGAGCTAAACACAAGTAAAATCAACATAAATTGATGGTTGTATGTGAAAGTTAAAAATGAGACTAAATTTTCCATAATCACACATTTTTTATTTAATTTCAAGAGAAAATGGGGTGGTTATGCACAAATGTGCCTAAATTTATTTTCATTTAACTTGGTCATAAGTGGATGTGGTGTTTTGTGTCACTTTTAGCCTATAAGGGATATAATCAAAATTAAAATCAACATGAAGGGGTGGTTGGGTGTATATGGGTCACCAATACAACCTTTGTTTCCCCATGCGCACCAATTTGGCATGAATTCAAATTCAATTGGGGTGACCATGCCTAAATGTTGCCCAAATTATCCTTATTTACCCTAATCACAAATGATTATGGAGTTGTGTCTTTTTTCTATAAGGAACATAATCATAAGTAAAATTGGCATAAAGGAGTAGTTGGGTGTGTGTTGGTTTGTAAACTTTAATTTTGACAAACAAAAAACTCTTAAAAATGCTAGCAAGTAATTCTAGAGGCACCAAAACCTTTAAAATGACCATATGTTTACCCAAAATGGACATAAATTACAAAATTTACACCCTAAAATCCCTAAGTTCAATGCTAAAATATTTAAAATGACTAAGTACTGTCTAGATTGGATTTTTAAAAACTATCTCCCAAATCATAAGTCATGTAGCTATGAGACTAATTCTAGAAGATGTAGAGTGTTCCTAATTTATTATAATAATGTAAATATCAACTTATATTTATCACTTATTTTATTAAACCACGCACCCCACCTTTAAATTGATCATATTTTTCTATTTGAAGGCCTCATACTTTCATCTCTTAAAAACACATATGGCTTATAACATGTATGTGCTTTATTACGTGTAATTTTAAAAACATGCTCTTTGGTTGGTAAATTCCTTAGATTATCAAGCCTAAGGCCTCCACTTGTAAATTTTTTAACTCTAATTTATATTTTGTAATCGTACTTGGGTAGATGGGGTTAAGGATATAGAAATGTTGAGGCATAAGGGTGAATGTCATATCTACAATAGGCCAATTAATGTGTTAAACGTAGATGTAACATATGTTGAATTTATTAAATCAAGATAGGATATTAATGGAAACTAAAAATATGTTTGATATATAAATGACATAAAATAGATTACTTATCTAGTTCTTATGCTAATGCAAGTTTGGATCTAGTATAGGAAGAAAGCAGGTGGGAAGAACGTTCTAGACTAGTCGTCAGATTTTGGATCTGGTACCTCTAGCTCTTTGGACACTTGTGTTAGCCTAGGATAGTTGTGAAGATGTTAGTGTCTGATTTTGATGCTAATATCCTATAAAAAAATATCTACTCAAACAATATTCAACCAATTGTATGCTTTTAAGTTTGGCTTTGTCTTCACTTTAGTGTATTCAGATCTAGGTCATGGATAAAACCCTAGCTTTTCATCTTCAATGTGACCTTAGGTAAAAATGGGTTAATGTAAATATAGTGTCAAGGTAACTCAAAATGATCATGTTGTCAAATGGAACTGCTTACATATCCAATACTCCAGAAGAGGGCCTCAAACTCATGTAATTCTCCCCTATGTGTTGGCTTGTGTGTGAATAATGCAATGTGTGTAAAGCATGTACAATAATGACCTATCTTATAACTTGGAAAATATGAACTTTTGATTGATCCTTTAGTACTTTAGACCTATAATTGGGTTGTTACTTTAATTGGTGTCAGAATAAGGTAGAATAGGAAAACTTTTGGTAACTTGAATGCTTCTTGAGTGTTCTTTTAGTCTAATTATTAGGTGAGGTATGAATGAGGTTTTATATTATATTTATTCCAATCCTATCAGGATATAACTTAGATTAAATCACGTATTATGTCCATTATAATATGTATCATTTACAAATAGAATGACTTTAGGTCACTGGACACTTGTGTCAAGTCAAGACAGTAATGTCAATGTTATTGTCTATCCCAAACACAAGGAGAGCAGACATAGGCTTAGAACTTATAGAGGTATAATATGAGTAAATTTTAAGCATTCTAAGTAATATGGGATGTTTATGTCATAAATTTAAGGTTGTTCAGACTAAGAGATAGGCCAATGGGGCATAAGATAGAGAAGATGTGAGGTTTGTAGAAACAAGGCATGTGTAGAACTAAAAGTAATATCCAAGGTCTAAGTTTGCCAAGTATACAATACTAAGGTGCTACATAATCACAAAATATCATCTACATTTTCCCCCCTTTTAATCTAGTAATTAAATTTTTAGTTTAAAGTAAAAGAATAAGTACCTAGGTGTGTATGCACACCTTGTCTTTACTTGAGTTAAATTTGAGTGCTTTGTTGGATTTGAATTTGAATGTTTTGTTGGTGACTGACCTATAACCAATATCATGCTACATTGTATAATCATTTCATATAATCAGGGTCAAAAGCACTTAAAATTTATTAAAATTGAAAGAGTAAAGTTTAGGAGTACACTTATTTGTCGATGTAACTACATTACCTTTTGGTAAGTTATTTTTACAAAAGATGTATCATTATAAGGGTCTAAAACTGAGATTAGGATAAATATAGATAAATATTTAAAGTGCATATATCTAAAGAGATAGATAGAGAGTATGGGAGGTTGGAAGGCACATGCCCTCAACTTTGGAGCAAAAGTGAATTGCCACCTAGCAATTGAGATTAGCTCAACCATCCAACCCAATGATAGTTATAACCTAGCGAGTTTGGATGATCAAGTTCAAACTAAAAACTTGGTAAGATTTAGTGATTTAATCACCCAAACCATACCAAATAGTGAACTAACTACTACAGTGGATTGGATCTCTAAAGTCCATAAAAGTTTGTGGGGTATCAATACATGTAATAGTTTTGAAATCTAAGATTGATTTGGAGTTTATAATATTATGCACATGTTTCATAGCATATGCACCTTAGATATGTCTCATGATGAAACTATGTGCAACAATGGCACCATATATATAATTATGCCACAAATATGTATTAAAATCATATAAATGTATGTTTTGGCCAACTCAAAAAATTGTGTAAATGTGGACATGTTTCTAAACAATGCCCCCACTATATATGGAAAAATATGCGACTGATATAAGTACCAATGTGGAGGACATGTTTCCAAACCATACCCCCATTATAAACTAGAGATGTTGAATACTGATTAGGTGTGGAGAACATACTTCCAAAGCATGCCCCCATTGAATCTCTGAATTATAAGTACCATACTAAATGAATGTGGAGAACATGTTTCCAAAGCATGCTCCCACTGAATCTAAAATTGTTAATGTGTGGAAGCCATGTCCATATGACATGCCCCTATTGAATCTATAAACTGGTATAAGTATCAAATATTGAATAAATGTGGAGTACATGCTTGTAAAGCATGCCCCCATTATAATCTAAAAAATGTGGATGTGTGAAATCCATGTCTATATGATATGTCCCCATTAATATCTAATAGCTATGTAAAGAACATGGTTCCCAAACATGCCCCCACTAATATGCCCCCCTTTCAAGTGAGGTAAAAATAGTACTTCGAAGTTACCTCACCTCAAAAGGGTAAGATAACTATAAAATATGTGAATTTAACCATGTAGCATATAGAAGGAAATATGTCTAGGTAAATTTATGAATGAAGTGCATAGTGTTGGGTGAATATTTTGTCACCAGCTAACGGATGGGAAAAATAGGTTGTTTCAACCACAACATAAGGAGATTGATCAGTCAAATGTGTAGGTTTACCACATCAAAAGGGGACAAATCTCTCCTCTCATCAAGGGGAGGTTTCCTATAACTATGAGGTGTTATATACTATATATCTAAGCATAAAATAACACTCAGAGGTAGGACAACACCATCCATCTCTCTTTCTTCAGAGATGATGTTTACAGACAAAGGAGAAATCCTAGTGAAATGACAAAAGGCACTTCTCTTCTTTTAGAAGTGGTCTGCAGCAAATAGCAGGAATTATTTCTGGTAGGTAACTAATAAGTAAATGTAATAGGGTGCAATAACTAGCAGAATGAGGTGTAGCACAAAGTCTCCACCTCAACTGCCAAAGAGTGAAATAAGAAGGACAATGGGGGCACAAAGTCATCCCAAGATCCTTTACATAGAAATAAATTGAAAACACACACATTAAAGATAATTATGGTAGCACAAAGTCTCTCTATAGTTGGCTTCAAGACACCTTCCTGATTACTTCCACTAGTTCTACTTGTTAAATTAAATGGACAAGAATGCATTCAAGAAATAGACATAAGAACAGTTTCCTTAACAACACAAGCTATTCTAGCACAAAGTCTGAAAGGTCACCTATTTTCTCATTCAAATAAAGAAATATGATTAATAATTTGAGCTCAAAGTCTCAGTAATGCCTTTCAATTTTGGCAGAGTTTTGCTTCTAATAACAAAAATATCTCTCTCTGCATAAAATAAGAGATTACAATACATAGTAGCCAAGAAAGACTTGGTGCTTTATTTCATGAAATGACTCATGCTACATTCAATGCCTTGAATGCATTTTCAATTCTGTGAAGGGGTCATGCTGGAATAGGGCATCGGCCTTGACTTTGGTGTACAGAATCATCTCAAATGTCTTCTCCTCAGCATGGGTCATCTGGTCTATCTCTAGATATGTACGCAACTGTCCACTCACTTTTATTTAAAAAGAGAAAAATAGGCTGCTCCTTTTAATGTTTGCATGCTTAGATGTCTACTTGGTGGACTAGTTCACCTACTGGAATAACTCCCCTATAGATATTTTAGTATCTCCTATGTATTTCCCTCTTTCCTATTACAATTTGAGCTCTCAGTTTATCTTCTTACCTTTAGTAGGCTCTTTTTGCTTCTTTTTTCAGTTATTCACTGATTTTTATTCTTTAGGTTCTGTGCCATATTTGAAAATAAACAAGCATTTCATTACCTTGAATTTGACATCCATGGGGATGTCACTGGTTGTTGGTCACTTGAACCACATTAAACCTTGAACCTTTAAACCATGAGAGTTCATTGGTTCAACGGTCTGGGCAATCCTATTGGCTCCTTGGTTCAATCGCTTCTTTGGTTCAATTGCTTTCTTTCCTCTTCAAACTTGTCTCTAGAATCTTTTGCTTCCTATCTTTGGAACCCCCCAAAGGGAAGGTGTCCCTTCAGGCCTCGAGAATGTTCCATTTTGTGGTCGCTGAGAGTCCCCCGCAAGGGTACTTGCCCTTCGGGGTCCTTCAAGCGGCCTTGTTTTTCAAATCCTTTAAACAAAATGTTTAAAGGAAACCCTTTAGACATTTTATCTTAAGGAAATCTTTCCTCTACCTTTGTTGCTTTCTATTGGGCCTTTCAACATTCCTTCAGACATTTTGTCTGAAGGAATTCCTTTAGACATTTTGTCCGAAGGATTTCTCTTGTGAAATTTTGCCACAAAAAATCTTTTCGAAAGATATCCTTTTGTTCCTTGGCTTGGAAATTTCTTTGGACAAAATGTTTGAAGAAATTCCTTCATACATTTTTTTTGAGGAAATTCATCCTTTGCTTTTTTGAAGAAAACCTTACCCTTTCAGCTTTCTCTTTGATCCTTTCACAAATATTCCCTGCCCTCCGCAAGGGCACTTGTCCTTCAAGATTTGGGAGACTCATTTGAACCTTTCGATTGAACCAACTGATTAAACCACTCGATTGAACCAACAATGGTTCAATGGTTCAGTACTGTGTTCTGATCATTTAATTGATCGCTTAAACCAACCACTTTGAACCATTCATTTGAACCATTCGATTGAAGCAACCTACTGAACTTTATTAAACTCATTAAACCTTGAACCTTTGAACCATTTTGGTTCAATGGTTTAATAGTTTAATCTTTCTTTGAATTATTCTTTTCTTTAAGTCCTATGAATCCGTTGAACTTTGAACTTGTCGAAGCACTTAATTCTTTAAGTTTACCGATGTCATTGAACCTTTGAACCTGTTGAACCTTTGAACCTTTGGAGGTAGGTTTCAATGGTTCAATGGTTCATTCCATTTTTTTGAAGTTTGCTAATGGACCTTTTGGTTGAACCTCGACATTGAACCAACCTTGAAATGCCTAAGTGTTGGGAACTTGTTTCTTTGTGAGAGCTTGCCTGTTGAAGTTGTTGAACCTGTGAATCCCTTAGCTGAAAAAGCTTGAATAATTGAGGAATTGGAGTGCTTAGAACATTTTTTGAGAATGGAAGAGATAATTTTGGCCTACATGACCAAAATAGTCCATATGTTGTCCCCAAAAATGAGTGACATATTTTGGGTACAATAGCTGGCTCCAGTTGGAGAACTTCCATCGATTACAAAAACAATCAAAGGGAGTAGAATCCAGAATCTCCAGTGTCTTTAAGTATGCCATTGGAATATGGAGTCATGCTACCCAAAATGAAAGGCACCAAAAAGAAATGAAAATGAACAACACAAAACAAGCTAAAGACTATACAAAAATTATACATATGTACAAATGATCTTATCTGATACTTCAAGATTTGAAGTGCTTCAGATGTTGCCCACATTGAGGTAGTGAAAAGGGCATTCCATCTTGATACTTAAATAAGAAACTATTTTCACCATTGAGCTGATGAACAGCAAATGGGCCTCTCCATAAGGAATCAAATTTCCCATGCATTCCCTTTGGTTCTTTTCTCTTGTCCCATAATATAACTTGATCACCAATCTAAAAATCATGGGTTTTTGCTTTTTGGTTGAAGAGCTTCTTAACCAAACTTTAATGTGCAGCAATTCGGTCCACCACCATAGTTCGCTGCTCATCCAGCTTAGTCATGCACATGATCCTTTTGTCGATGGAGCTTTCATATGTCTGATCTTCGACCGCCTTTGCCAATTTTAGTGCTAGAAATTCTAGGGTGATTGGTATCTTTGCATTGACACCATAAAAAATTTAGAATGGTGACATACCTATCACCCTCTTGGGTGTAATTTTGTATGCCCATAAAGCATCAACCAATGCTTTATGCCAGGTTCTTTGGTTGTCATTCACTAGCTTCCTAATGATGGTCACCAGGTTCTTGTTGCTCGATTCTACTTGGCCATTCCCTTGTGGAAAATAATCAGAGGAGTGGGAGAGGGTAATCCCATAATAAAAATAGAACTGAGTAATCTTATGGGAAGAGAAATAGGCTTCATTATCTATCATAATCTTGGTTGGGACCCCAACCCTAGAAATGATGTTTTCCTTGAGGAAATTGCATACTACTTTTGAAGTAGCATGCTTGGTTGGAATAGCTTCTACCCATTTGGTGAAGTAATATGTAGCTGTGAGGACATAATCATGTCCAGTGCTTGAAGATGGGTTTATAGCACCAATGAAATCGATTCCTTATTGCTAAAATGGCTCTTCTATTACCACTGGCTTAAGAGGCAAAACAACTAACTTGGGTCTTCCAATGAGCTGTTAGCACAATTCACATCTTAGTACCCATTTATATGCATCTTAGAATAGAGTAGGCTAGTAATACCTAGCTCACAGAATCTTATGGGTAGTTACAGGTGCTAAAAATGTCTTCTACATGCTAGATTATGGAAGGACTCCAAAAGTTGGTTCTGTTGCTCTTTATCCATGCAGTGAAGGAACACCCCATCAAGGTTCCTCTTATACAGACCATTGTCCCATAGGACAAAATTGATAGATTTTAACTTAACAATCCTCTTTTCTTTATGAGACATGTGAGCAGAACACTCACCATAAGTAAGGAAATGAGAAATACTTGAATACCACTCATTCGTGGTGGAGACAAAGAGGACTATTGGCGTGTCTTCAATTTCTACTTCCTCATGCCCTATTTATTTTGGTCTATTATCAGTAATCAATTGGCAGAGACCCCTTCCTCACACAAGCTTCATTGGTTTGATAACAAGATCATACTCTAGATTTTAGTGATCCAATTGCCCTTTTTGGTTTCAAACTCCTGCTGAGTTAATATGGATTTGACTGTGGTATCAGTAACCAGGGCAATAGTGTGTGAATTCAAGATGTAAAATTGGAAGTGCTTTACTACCTTTACCACTGCATAAGCATGCTTTTCCAAATTTGAATATTTTAGTTCATGAGCTTTGAGAGGACAACTCATGAAGGGTATGGGAGATTCCACACCTTCATTGTTCTATTGAACCAGAATTGTTGAAAGTGTGTGCTCGAAAGCATAACTGTATATTGTGAAATCTTTGGTATAACTTGGACAAACTAGAATTAGGGCATGGGCAATAGCTATCTTGATGTCTCAAAATGCTAATTTGCCTTCTTTAGTCCAACTAAAAGTGGCCTTTCCCTTCATCATGTCCACAATGTGTCGAGTCTTCTCGGTGAACTCAAGAATGAACCTTCATAAAAAAATCATCTTTCTAAAGAAAGAGTGAACTGTAGTCTTACCTGTAGGTAGATTAAGCTCCTAGATGGATTTGACTCTTTCTAAGTCAATATTTATGCCTTCTCAAGATATAATGTGTTTGAGAAGTTTCCCTTATGTTACCCCAAAAATAGACTTCTTGGGATTTAGAGAAATGCCATTCTGGCGACATCATTCCAGCACTTGTTGCAAATGGTGCACATGATCAAGACGATACTTGGAAAAGATTGTAAAATCATCAAGGTACACCACAATGAACTTACCCATTTCATCTTTGATAGCAAGGTCCATTGCTCTCTAAAAAGTGGTACCAGTATTTATCAGCTCAAATGGCATTCTTTGATATACAAATGTGCCCAAGGTGTGGTAAAGGTAGTCTTATGTTGGTCTGCTTCACCAACTTCCACTTGATTGTACCTCGAGAAGTTGTCTAGCATTGATAACATCTATGAACCAGTCACTGTCTAAAGGACTTGAACCATGATGGGCAGAGGGTAATTATCCTTTAGGGAGGATTGATTCAAATTCCTAAAATCCATGCATATGTAAATTTTGCCATTCTTTTTTCTCATAATAACTATGTTTGCAATCCATGTGGAATGATGGATTGGAAAAATTATTCTAGCATTCAGCATTTTCTATATTCCAGACAGAATAGTACCTGATATCTTTAGATTATACTACTGGGATTTCTACTTGTAAGGCACTGAATCACTCTTGAGAGGAATTTTATGGTGAATTTCTTCAGGCCTAAGCGACTTCAGATCATCATAAGAGTACGCTAAAACATCCATGTACTGGCGAAGTAGGTTATTAAATTTGAGCTTCTCATTTGGAGTGCAACACTTCCCAATGTTCACCATCTTGTAATTTTCCTTAGTACCCAAATTTATCTGATCAAACTCTTGGGAGGAGCTTGAATCCATTTGTTGATGTTTGATGAACCTATCGTGCTTGTCAAATAGTTTCTCAAGGGAAACCAATCCTTTAGGGATTTTATTCCCTTTTAGCTATAGGAATCCTTCTCCTGAGTCCAAACTTGTTTCTTGAGCTGATTTGCATTTCTTTTTAGCTATATTTTTATTCCAAAAAGGTGATGATTTAGTTGTCACCATTGAACAGTTACCAATGATTTGCATTATTAGTCACACTTGGTCGAAGGACCAGTTTGATAGTGTACCCATCTCCCTTAAAATCTAGGTGAGGAACTAAAAGAGTTGTATAAATAGTTAATGCATCAGCTCAGTCATTAAATTTTCTAGATACTACAGAGATACTGAAAGCATCAAAGCTTTCAATTTGATCCCAAATTAGATTGCCATAATGGCGCAATCTCTCATTTTTGGTTTGGTATAGGTTCTTGACCTAGCAAACCACCAACTCAGCATCTCCTTTGGCATGAAGGAGTTTGATGCCCCTGACTTGAGTGGCCCTTAATTTGAATAGCAGTGATTCATATTCTACAGTATTGTTGGTATTGCTGACCTATAATTTATAAGAATAGGGGAAAATATCTCCTTGAGGAGATATCAACACAATCTCAACTCTTGAGCCTGTAGAAGAATAGCTACCATCAAATTTGATAATCTACACATTATCAAAAACTGACCTTTCCTTAGATTTTTCTTCATTTAGAGGGGAGGATTCTTATGCACTTGCACTACACTCTAGTAGGTCTTTTGCCATTTTGTCTGAATCAATTATTAGGCTGTCACATTTAGGAATTTCATTAGACACCACATGAACCTCCTCCATGGATAAGAATTAATTACCCATGCCTGAAGACTCAAATAAAATTTAAGCTTTAGGCGCTGATGTTTGAGTGACAATGTATTTTGCCTCCTTCTTAGGGAGCAATCTCTGCATGACACCTTTGACCAGGATTCTCACTTCAGACAGGTCCATGATCAACTCACCACCAACATCCTTGCATAAATTTCATCCAAGCAAAATGCCATAGCAAGCTAGGACGTTAGCCACCAGGATTGTCATCTTGATTCTCTTAACCAAAAATGCTGCAAATGCAAATTGGGCATCCTTAACTTGTCCCAGTAGTGGCACTTGTTTGTTCTCCATGGAGAAACATCTCCCAAATGTCTTGGTTAGTGTGAGTCCAAGAGATTATGTCACTTTGGTGGGTATGACATTATCAAATGCACCTGAGTCAATTATGCAGTTGTTCAACTAATGGCCGTTTATCAACAAGGAGACATAAAATGGTTCTATCCTCTTGAGATCATCAGGAGGAGTAATGACAAGGTTATTCTAGGTGGACGTGGGAGTCACCTTTGGAGTAGCTAGTCCTGTAGTGATGGTTTGATTCTTCACACATTGAACCAACTTATATAACTGCTTAGGGTTGGATTGTAGGAATTAAAATTCAGATATTTGAATTTTGGTTTTCTTGACATGGTCGACTATGTCAAATGTCTAAAATGAATTAGGAATAGGGGAAGGAAGTTCATCCTTTTAGTTTTTAGGGGGGAGGACTAATCTATGAAATTGAAGTTGAAGGTGAAGGCATACTTGAGGTACTTACTTTTTTATTACTCATTGGGTCCTTTGGCTAGAAAGGTAGAGAAGTTCCTCATTTGGAAATTAAAATTGTTGGTTGAGCTCACTCTATTTTTTTCTTATCAGCTTGCCAGGCTAACTAGTTCTGGGACCAGGTGAATACGGCATATGATCTGTCAAACACTTCAGCTTTACTTCTAGGTTCATCTTGGTAGTTCAAGAAACTAATGTTGGAGTCGCCAGCTAATTTTTCTTCTCCCTTTGTGAAGAGATTAGCATCATCTTCTGGGTTAAACTTAGGCTGGAAGGAGAAATCAAATTCTGTTTTGAGATATCCAAATGCTGAATTGGTTGGAGGTGCTTTAATGGCAAGTTTCCCCTATGAGGGAGGAAGATTATTTGGTTATCTTTGATTTTTGGTAGCATTGCCTTGATATGATTGATTGGGAAATGTCCTCCTTGGCATATCTCGATACGAAGGAGCAGAAGACATCCCTTTCACCATTTGCTTTATGAGAGCTAACAACTCATTTGTTAGCTTCTGCACTATTGGATTAGTGGTGCCTATAGATGGATATTTAAAGGATGAAGAAGATTTACCTTTGTTAATATCTCTCCTTATCTTCTTTTCCAAGATGAGATCATCTTCCACCTCAGTAGCCAAATCTTGTGATGCAGTAAGGTCTATGTGACCAGCACATCTCAACAAGAAACTCACTTTAGGAAGCTGAGAGTTGATGAAGAAGAATTTGAGATTCTCAGTTGTTGGCTAGGAAATTGTAGGAATCCTATTCCTCAGCTTGTCAAACTTGGCTATGAAGTCCCTCATAGGTTCATGAGGATCCTTCTTCATCTGTGTGAGCTGGGCTAGTAGGGCATGCGCATTTTCTACAGGCTTGAACCTTATTTCAAACTTGGCTTTGAGAGTTTTCTATTCAGTCACCATTTGTGCTTGTAGATGATAAAACTAGTCTACAGCATCTCCTTGCAATATTTCCACAAATAGCCTGACTGCTATGTATTCATACTCCACACCTATCACTCCACAGGCTATGCTGAAGGATGCAATATGTTCATTAAGATGAACTCTCCCATCACCAAAGAGTTTGGAGAAATTCTTCCTGGAACTGTGAGGTAGCTCATGTAGAGTTGGAGTTAAATTGAGTGGGCCAAAAGAGTTAGCCCAAGGGCCTTAAATTTCCATGATTTGACTACTGAAGGGAGGGATATTAAATGCCTGAGGGGTATGTATTGACAAAGCTCTGCTAACAGCAAAAATGGACACTTTGCCTAGTAATGGAGACCTAACTTTTGTAGGAGGAAAACTCCTGGTTCGCTGAAGGTGAGATGGTGAAGGAAATAGGTCAAAATAACTTTGTTGTACAAACTCGAATACAGGGTCAACAATACCTTTAGATCTCTAGCTTTGCGTATATTGTGGATTTGCCAGATTGTAAAGTAAAAATGGAAAAGAATTGGCACTGCTTCAATTTGAAGCTTGAGACTTCAAACTATGTGTTCTTCCCCAGTGGAGTCACCAAAAAATGTTGGGTGGATATTTTGTCACCAGCAACCTGATGGACAAAATAGGTTGTTTCAACCATAGCATAAGGAGATTGATCAGCCAAATGTGCAAGTTTACCACATCAAAAGGGGACAAATCTCTCCTCTCATCAAGGGGAGGTTCCCTATAACTATGAGGTGATATATACTTGTATATATATATAAGTAAAAAATAACACTCAGGGGTAGGACAACACCATCCATCTCTCTTTTTTTAGAGATGATGTTTATAGACAAAGGAGAAATCCTGGTGAAATGACAAAAGACACTTCTCTTCTTTTAGAAGTGGTCTGCAGCAAACAACAAGAATTCTTTTTGGTAAGTAACTGATAAGTAAATGTAACATGGTGCAATAACCAATAGAATGAGGTGTAGCAAAAAGTCTCCACCTCAACTGCCAAAGAGTGAAATACGAAAGACAATGGGGGCACAAAGTCATCCCAAGATCATTTACACAGAAACAAACTAAAAACACACACACTAAAGACAATTGTAGTAGCACAAATTCTCTCCATAGTTGGCTTTAGGACACCTTCCTGATTACTTCCACTAGTTCTACTTGTTAAATTAAATGGACAAGAATGCATTCAAGAAACAGACATAAGAATAATTTTCTCAACAACACAAGCTATTCCAGCACAAAGTCTGAAAGGTCACCTATTTTCTCATTCAAATAAAGAAATATGATTAACAATCTAAACTCAAAGTCTCAGTAATGCCTTTCAATTTGGGTAGAGTTTTGCTTCTGATAACAAAAATATCTCTCTCCACATAAAATAAGAGATTACAATATATAGCAGCTAAGAAAGGCTTGTCACTTTGTTTCACAAAATGACCCATGCTACATTCAATGCCTTGAATGCATTTTCAATTTTGTGAAGGGGTCATGCTAGAACAGGGCATCAACCTTGACTTTGGTGTATAGAATCATCTCGAATGTCTTCTCTTCACCATGGGTCATCTGGTTTATCTCCAGATATGTATGTGGCTATCCACTCACTTTTATTTAAAGGGAGAAAAATAGGCCGTGCCTTCTAATGTTTACACGCTCAGATGTCTACTTAGTGGACTATTTCACCTACTAGAATAACTCCCCTATATATATTTTAGTATCTCCTATAGCTTTCCCTCTTTCCTATTGCAATTTGATCTCTCGGGCTATCTTCTTACCTTCAGCAGGCTCTTTCAGCTTCTTTCTTCAATTGTTCGCTGAGTTTTGTTCTTTAGGTTTTATGCCATATTTGAAAATAAATGGGCATTTCATTACCTTGAATTTGACATCTACGGGGATGTCACTGGTTCCTGGTCACTTTAACCACATTGATCCTTGAACCTTTGAACCATGAGAGTTCATTGGTTCAATGGTTCAACGGTTCGGGCAGTCCTATCAGCTCCTTGGTTCAATCGCTTCTTTGGTTCAATCACTTTCTTTCCTCTTCGGTTGAACCTTCTCTTTGAACTTGTCTCTGGAATCTTTTGCTTCTTGTCTTTGGAACCCCCCAAAAGGGAAGGTGTCCCTTCGGGCCTTGATAATGGTCCATTTTGTGGTCGTCAAGAGTCCCCCGCAAGGGTACTTGCCCTTCAAGGTCCTTCGAGCGGCCTTGTTTTTCAAATCCTTCAGATAAAATGTCTAAAGGAAATCCTTCAGATATTTTGTTTGAAGGAAATCTTTCCTCTACCTTTGCCACTTTCTATCAGGCCTTTCAACATTCCTTCAGACAAAATGTCTGAAGGATTCCTCTTATGAAATTTTGCCGCGAAAAATCTTTTCGAAAGATATCCTTTTGTTCCTTGACTTGAAAATTTCTTCGGACAAAATGTCTGAAGGAATTCCTTCAGACATTTTGTCTGAAGAAATTCATCCTTTTCTTTTTTGAAGAAAACCTTACCCTTTCGGCCTTCTCTTTGATCCTTTTGCAAATGTTCCCTACCCTCCACAAGGGCACTTATCCTTCAAGCTTTGGGAGACTCTTTTGAACCTTCTAATTGAATCGACTGATTGAACCACTCAATTGAACCAACTGATTGAACCAACAATGGTTCAACGGTTCAATGGTTTAATACTGTGTTCTGCGCATTCAATTGACTGCTTGAACCAACCGCTTTGAACCATTCAATTGAACCAACCAATCAAACTTTATTGAACTCATTGAACCTTGAACCTTTGAACCATTTTGGTTTAAGGTTAAACGGTTCAACGGTTCAATCTTTCTTCTTTAAAATCTTCTTTTCTTTGAGTCCTTTGAAACTGTTGAATTTTGAACTTGCCAAAGCACTTAACTCTTTAAGTCTACCGATGTCATTGAACCTTTGAACCCGTTGAACCTTTGAACCTTTGGAGGCAGGGTTCAATGGTTCATTCTATTTTTTTGAAGTTTGTCGATGGACATTTTGGTTGAACCTCGATGTTGAACCAACCTTGAAATGCCTAAGTGTTGGGAACTTGTTTCTTTGTGAGAGCTCGCCTGTTGAATTTGTTGAACCTACGAATCCCTTAGCTGAAAAAGCTTGAATAATTGAAGAATTGGAGTGATCAGAACATTTTTTGAGAAGGGAAGAGATAATTTTGGCCTACAAGACCAAAATAGTTGATATGGTGTCCCCAAAAATGAGTGATGGATTTTGGGAACAACACATAGAACTAATGTGATCACATGAAGGCCTAAGATGCATGATAAAGATCATGGAAACATCTAGATAGTATTAGTACAAGATGAACAAATAAATAAGCAAACACACAAGAGCTCTAAAAATCAAGTCAAAATATAATGGTCCAAGGAGACTATAAATCAGGGGCATGTTCAAATGATGCAAAATCAAATAGACATGACTTATCCAAATGTCCATAAAATTAAAGAAAGACATATTCAAATTTCCATATAACAAGCAATGACATATTCAAATATCCAAGAAAGCAAACATAGGCACATGGGTAGCATACAATAGAGCATATTCAAATGCTTGAAAAAGAAAGATAATAGTAAGGCAAAACACTTAAGGAAGTGTGTAAATAAAAAGCATAAGTAACTAACATAAACATGTCATAGTGTTCCATGGATCGAATGTGTTATCAAAAAATGTTAAATTCATAGCATATCAATTGCCATGTGTAATGTATAATAGGCATGTGTAATATATATATATATATATATATATATATATATATATGTATGTATGTATGTATGTATGTATGATAGTGTAGAATGATCATCAAATCATATAACATATGTGTATCAAGATCGTAGAAGATGGATTCCCTCAATGTCCTGGTGATGTGAATAGAGGTAAATCCCAACACCCATAAGTTTATCATGTATTTGTGTATGTTTGTGCATATGTGTATAGGATTAAATGATATGTTAGTTCTCAACATAAAATGAATAGATAGATACCAAGGATCCAATAGAATATGTGTAGGTGCCAAAAATATTTTTGGATTTTTAAATGTTTTTGATTTTTTTGGTATTTTTGGAAGAGATAAGATCATCCTATGATCTCATCCAAAGGATGATCATAGGTATTTCCCCATTCTGAATTTGGTGCAAGAAATAGGTGGTACTGCCAAGGAGTATGTATAGGTGTAATATCTATCACCGTAGTATTTGTGATGTTCAACATATGTATAATAGGATTTTGGGGTCATGAAGTACTGGTAGAAGGAACAAGGGTTATTGGAAACCATATCTATGTTATTTTTGGTTTCTTTAGAATAGTAATAGTAGGAACATGTTTAGGTGCTCTAGATATTTTAATATGGTGCATAGAAGATGAGGAATCCATGGAACACACTATCTATCTTTGATGTAAAGATCTCTCAAGTACTAGTCACCTAGTAAAGGGGATTATTTGTTGCTTACCATTTTTCAGTGTATTATCCTTAACAAGCTTGATAATTAATTATTTGGGTATGAATATATTTTATTTAATAAGATACTCGTATAGAATACCAAAAACTATAATTACTTGATTGGCATGAATGTACTTAACACACCCATGTATTGTGTATATAATCAAAAATGCATCATATCTATAAATCAATACTAACTCAAATAAGATAGATCATACCATATACTTTTGATTGGGTACACATTAGATAATTGATAACATGACCAATATGGGAATCCAATAGACCCGACTAGGGAATCTCTTACCATAATACACTATGTTAGGGAGGGTTCCAAAGCCTCCAATCAAGCATAATCATGCAATAACCCTAAGGGATTCCTATGTTTTTATATGTCACTAAACAAATAAAAAGTAAAGCAAATGTAATCTAATGCTCACCAAATCTTGTGGCACAAAGTGGGGGTTAGAAAAAAATAAAATTCAACATGCATAAGAGGCATATACTCACATCAATATATACAGAATCCTAATGCATGGAAGAAAAGTACAAATGCATATTTCTCTACTCTTAAAAAGGAAGAACAAAGTTAGGAATATTTAACTTTGAATATGAACCCACCGAGCCTTAATCTCTCCCTTTTCCAAGGTGCTTTGCAAGAGGTTGTAGTGGTATGTAAGGATGACAAAGACAAATCATCTCTAGGCTGCACAACCTATAAATGCATCCAAAAAACTTCTCCATAAGATAAGATCCATATCTCCAAAAAAAAGTATGAAACCCTAAGATTACTCCTCAATTAGAATGGTGGATAAGCAAATACACAATAACTCTTACTTCTTCTTCTCTTCTCTAAATAATGGTGAAATGGACTTCTATATATAGGTGGATTTAACCTTAAGCCCTTCCAAAAGTTTCAACTGATAGGGTCGACCCAGTTGACCTAGCACAATTTAGGATAATAATTCACTAGGTCATGGGCTAGGTCATCCAAGATCCGACATAGACCCTAAGTAAAAATTACCCAAAACTATACAGGGTTGACCTAGTCGACCTAGTACAGTTGATAGTCAAAAAGGGGCTAAGGTTAGGAAAAGGAGGATAAAAGGTGGCATGTGACTGGAGAGTGTGTAAGAGAGAAGAAAAAGCTTAGGTATAAGGTTTTTAGGAGACAAGTGTGTAGAAAAAAAGTATAAAAAGGGATAATAATCTTGTGAAGCACCAATGGTCTACCCACCCCTTTCTCGATGCACCCCTTAAGGCATGCATGTAGAGAGATTAAAACTCGCTAAGTTCTTACAAGATATAAAGTGTTAGTAAATGATAAAAGTTTGAAAATATTATGTGTATACATATGCCCCACTCAAATATCATCACGTGTCACATGAGTACAACATAGGATGGTGCTTCAAGAATAGAACATGATAACGTATAATGTTGATGCTAAGTAAAATGTAGTAAGTAGCAAATAAGATAAATGAAAGGACAAAATTGAAAAACATATACCTTTACTTACCTTAGTGTTGTAGATAAAAAAGTAGACTACGAGAGAAGTGAAGGCATCTAAATGTGAAGAACATTAGGCAAACCTATAGAGATTAGTGCAAAAAATAGCCAAAAATTGAAGTTTTTGGGAGATAGGCATATATAGTATTGGAAAAGATTCTCTACATCATCATGATTCTAGAACATTTTACAATTCAAAAAATGGGGTAATAACAACAAAGATATGGGTAAAACAAGAAATCTGATGGAAAATATTTGAAAGATTAAGATTTTTGAAAAGTAAGTTTAAATAGGGTGAAAGGGAATTCATTTGTTATTGTTGACTTGTGGGTGAGAGAAAAAGAGCTTTGAGAGACCAAATGAGCTAGGATGGTGAGGAAATAATAGGGGAGATGAGAGGGGCTCCCAGTAAGGGTAACGAGTATAACACAGGTAGGCAACTGAGAATATCAAACTAGTTTTCAAATATTGTATTGATTTTAAGTGTTTTTTAGAAATTTTTAATTTAAAGAAATGTTAAGATCAGTGATGAACCTAAAAAAGTTGTTAGGGGCAAGAAAAACCATGTTGGGAAATGGGTTTGAAGGGATCAGAGTAATAACTATCAAAATACATTTATTATTGAAAATATAAGGGGTCAGTAGGTAAAAACAACTAGGTCAACCTAGTTGACCTAGGAGGCTGAAATTTTGCTAAATCTACACTGCCGACCTAGTGTGTTTTCCATACTACCGACTTAGTACATGACTATCGACCTAGTATAAAAATCTACTTTGCTAACTTAGTAAAAAGAGGGGAAAAATTAAAGGGTAAATTGAGTTTGTTAAGTCAACTTTGTCAAAATGAAAAAAAATTGGTCAACCTAGTGTTTGACTAGGTGACCATAATAGTATGGAAATACGTGGAAGAGGCTGAAAGAGTGCTAGAAAGGGCCAAAAATGTTGATTGAGGGATTAAAAAGTTGAGTAGGATATAAATAGGTTGAATTAATTAAAAATGGATAGATTAAATCAAATTTAGGCTTCTTTTTGTTTAAAATTTGAAAAGAATATATTTTGATTATAAATGACATGTAAGAGCTAAGACATCTTTTATTGTTTTATGGTTGAAGGGGCATCTTATATTTTGGCACTTAGTGGATGGGGCATGGCTCCCAGACCTATTGGAGTGATTTTTAATTAAGGATTGAGTGAGATTGATTAAATTAGGCCTAGGAGGCATCATAGATATGTGTAGGATTCCATTAAGCTCAGATTTGCTAGTCATGTTCTTGGGAGCCTGGGAATGGTTGACTAATACGTTTAGGTGGGAGGTGGAGGGAGATACCATTGAGGTGGGTATCACATTAGAGGAAATCCATGTTATCCTTAGATTTCCCATAGTAGGTACACCTATGGTCATGGGAGTACCAGTTGGTTAGGAGGAAAGGAGAGCCTTAGCCATATGGGTGACGAACTCAGAGAGGATATACCCCAAATTGAGAGTTAGCTTGTTTGATGTTTAAACTTCATAAATTTTAGATATATGGGAGGCTATGATAGGACTTATGACAACATGGCTATTGTGTCATAAGTCAGATGGCAAGGTACCACTCTTTATGATAGCCTTATACTAGATGATATTAGAGCGTGGGGTGTTGTATGACTTAGGATCTTTCATCTGGGTACAAATTATGCATGACATTTATGGGATGTTATCAAGAGGGTAAAAGTATATAATGCCTATTATCTTGCTAAATACATTGATAAATGAGAGGTTCCCTATGTATTAGCTGACTAGGTTGCCCCATGTGGTTGATGATAGGTTGCCTTGGGTACATAGGTGGTGGTAGGATCAAGTAGCATGGATCATGCCCCATGTACTAATGTCATATATAGTGATGCAAGAAAACATTGTATGGTAGCTTTATGGGCACATTACTATAGTATGGCTGAGCTAAGAGATAGTGGCACTAGCATTAGCATAGACAAAGATTATTGGCCACTATACCTAGTGGATAGAGCCACATCTAGTGGCTCATGTACCAGGATAGATGGGATATCCTCAACCAGTATCACCAATAGTGGTGCCCACATTTTTGGATTGGCATGTGAGAGAGCCAAGGGGAGAGGAGGAGTAGGGTCATCAGTTTCTAGGCCAATGATCAAACTACATCATGAGAGATCATGGACTGGTCGAGCACAATGGGCAACAGAGAGAGAGAGAGAGAGGAGATAGATGTGCATATAGGAGTACTAGAGGTACCACCACTATCTCCATAGCCATAAGAGAAATAACCACCTCAAACATAGTATCGATGGAGGTAATGATAGAAATAGAGAGAAGAGATAGTAGTCATCTTAGGTGACCCATCAGGTGAGCTAGGATAGAGTTGGGTGATAGAGAGACTACTTAGGTGTAGCCTAAAATGGGCACGAGTGGTGACTCTAGGATTTGCTTTTAGGTGGTGACCTACAGATGAGATTCTCAAAGGATGTGCTAAAGAGAGACCATAGTTGATAGCTATGTAGATGGAAATATGGTGGTAGGTGATACACAAATAGGTAATAAAATATGATTAAATTGTGCTTAAATTGATTCTAGATAGACTATAGATAGATAGATTGATTGATTGATTGATTTTGAGATATATCAATGATCTAATATCTATCTAGTTTGATTTTTATAGGTTTTGCAGAGGAGGAGGAGACCATATGGGAATCCCTAGTGAGGGAAGCACTCCATGATATCCTATATGAGGTGTTAATGCCATATGACCCTGCCACACTAGAGGATCCCATGGTACCATCTGCCCTAGCTCAGGTGATCTAGTTTAGACTAGTAGGAGAGGTCATGAGGTAGTTATATGCACATAAAAAGGGGATGCATCTACCAATAGGGGTGGGTACAGGAGAGGCATAAGTATGGTAGGCCCTGGCTTAAGAGAGAGCCATGCATCTAGCTACTATGCCACATATGGGATATGTACAGGCCCAGGAGAGAGTGACACATCTAGCGACCCTAACTAAACTAGGATAGGTATAGGCCTAGTTGGCTCATCTATAGGGGTAGGTATTAGGACTGAGATCTTGGATAACCTCTTTATAGTGTACCATTCAGAGGGAACTATCTGAGTCATTTATGGGAAGCATGGCTAGGCCACAAGATAGACAGGATAGACCCTAGCCATAGAGCTGGGATGATGTATATTGTTGTATTTTTGTAAAAATGCATGATATATATATATATATATATATATATATATATATATATATATATATTATATATATATATATATATATATATATATATATATCATTTATGTAGTTGGATGTTGATTGTATGTGTTTGCATTCTGGTTATTGTTTTGGATGCTTAGATATATTTATTTCTAGCACATGTATTAAACTCATATTGTATATGCTACAGGAAATAAATGAGTTTTGGTTTCTTTTCTAGCATTATGTAGGACACATGCATGGTTAAAAAGAAATAGGCAAAAAGGATTTGGTTAAGTATAATTAATCAAAAATAATGTAATACACACTATTTCATGTTGGGAAATGTGTAATATAAATAAAGTGACTAAGTATAAGAAACCAAAAGAGATGGTAAACAAGATGTAAAAAAGGCTTTATTTTTTAACTAAGAGAAAGATTGGAACCAAATTAAAACAAGATCACACTAAATCATGTTGGGAAGTATGAAAATAATGTAATAAAGTAGAAAAAAATGAAAGATCAAATGGTATAAAAACAAATAAATTAAGTCAATCAATCATACTAAATCACGTGGGGAAGTAAAAACAAGAAAACAAAATTAGCAAAATTTGGTCTTAAATTTATCACACTAATTCAAGCTAGGAATTATGAAAAATTCAAGAAATGGTTGTATTTTTACATGCAATCAAAAAATAAGAAGATAAAAATTAAAGAGGAATGAAGTAGGCATAACACACACTAAATCAAGATGGTATGCATGTCAATGACATGTAAATTCATGATTGATCACACACATGTAATTTTTTGAGATTTGGATTATTGGAAAATTTTGTGAGGAAGGTCAGGTCATTTCCATGGTATTACACTACAACTCACAAATGGAACACATATGAGGTGGAATAAATGTGTAAATCTAGTAATAATGGATGTTGGTGATAATAATGTGAAATTATGGTAATTTATGAGGAAAGCCAGGTCCTATCCATGGTCTTACAATATAACTCACAAATGGAATCCCTAGGGGAGTGATCAGTGAACAAAACAATATTTTTCAAGAAGAAATATGAGGAATGTAGGGCATGAAAGAAGGAATGTAAAAATCATAATGTAGGCATATTATGATAATACTTTAGGAAACATGAGGCATACTAAGGACATGAGAAGACACTAAGTGACTAGTGACCATCAATGTACAAAGGAAACATATTTGCTATAGACACAAAGTTATGTAGGAAAATAATCATGCTACTAAGATCAACTCATGAAGGTAGATTGGTACAAGAAAAGTAAAATAGACCTCCCTTTCCATGACATATTCTTCATTCCTTAGGACCCGTTACAAAGTCATCGATCTACTGCGAAGATTGGGTACTTGCATGAGAAAGTAGGTAGCACTAAAAGATTTTTTTATTATTTTTTTCTAATCTACTAGCCTACTACACCCCAATGGACCTTGGCTCTATCGTGAGGCCAAATGTGAAGTTTGAGCTTTGACTAGAAGAAGGAAATGTGCTTTAAATTTATTATTATTTGACTTTTAAGATTTTTGAATGTTTTTACCATTTGTATCATCACCTTTTGTTAAATGATTTAGCTTTTGAATGTTTTTAAGGATTTTAAAGATTCCTCCTCCATACAAACTTTGAATAACCAATCATGGGAGATAGAGTGATACACATGAATGATATTTAGGATTTGGATAAAGTAAGCTAAATAACCAGAGATAAGACTAATTAGGACACTTAGGCTTAAAAATGAACCAGCATGTGATCTTAAGTCTCAACCATGTATATGCTTAGTTTGTAGAAAGGGGATAAAGGGAAGAAAGGAGATCCAAAGTGGACTGGTGAAAGGAGATTATAATGAGATTAATTATTTTCTAACTGGTCATATAGTAAATAAGGTATGACTAAAGGGAACTAGGCTTGTATAACGAAGTCACATGATAATTATCTATATATAGAGAGATAAAAAAGCAAACAATCATGGAAAAAAAGGAAGAGAGATTGTAAGAAATAAACTCAAGAAGAAAAATAAAATAATGATAAATAATACATCTATAAGCAAACATAAATGATAGTACAAATAATATATATTGCAAAATTAAAGTCACCATGTAAGATAAATAAGAATTTGACACAATGTCAAATGATATAACAAATAAATAAAGATAAGATTGGAGCATACATCCAATCTAATTAAAAGTGCAAAGAACACCATGCATGTGTTCATAAATACTAACAGATTTTTCCACACACATTATCTAGAACATCTGATAGATCTCTCTAAAATTGGAGGAAAATTGAAATTAATGTATCATCTATCTTCAATAAAAATTAGCAAAATACTTCTCATCTAATCTCCTCAATAGAAAAGGTAAGAATGTTAGATGGATCATGCTAATAAGGGCTATCAGTAAAGGGATGCTCAAAAGAATGCATAGGAGTGGACTCTATGGGAGAAGAAGGGATCACCAATGGGGAAGGATCCATAGATGAGGGACTCACAAGTAGAGAAGGATCCATAGGTGAGGGGAGGTCTATGGGTGAAGGATTCTTGGGTGGAGGAACAGGAGGTGAATAAGGGACCATTGAAAGGGATGGAACCACAAAAGGTAGAACCATAGGAGAAGAAGGAAGATCCTTCTTGTATTAATGACCTATGGGAGGAATGGTATAAGGTATGGGGTATGGAAATAGTTAAGATATGATCTTTAAGGTGATGTTGAAGGATGTGATAATGATCGATGTGATGGGTGCCAAATTGGTGTCAAAGGTAATACACCTCTCCATACTAAGGAATATACTCAATTAGTATCTTTGGGGGAGATATGGTCTTGTCTAAGGATTGAGGGGTAGAAGGATGCAAGGTGTCAATATATTATCGTATCTTGTGATAATGCATAGATGAATGGTTATCTATGCCATGGAAACAACATATATGCTTATGAGTAATCTTAGTAGAGGTACTCATGGCATGAGGTTTAATATAAGTGGAAGGAGTTTGGGAGAGATTATTGGCCTATTTCATGGGAAATGGAGCCATCAAAGGTAAAGGAATCAAACCATCACCAAGACAAGGTGGTGGTGGTAAAGGAACTTGACTAGGCTTGATAGAAGGAGTGATGGGATCAGAAATAGGAATAGGCTTAGCTAAAGTGGTAGAAAGAATGGGCTTCAAAGTGGGCTCTACTGAGGGAGGGGAAAGGTCTATAGAATGCCAAATAAGGGTTTCACCCATCTCAGTGATAGCAAGCTATGGCATTCAGGGTACATATCAAAACAATAAGGTCCAATCATAGAATGATCCATGAGCATACTCTTACGAGGTTATTCAGAAACTAGAGGTGTATTCACCACCTCTACCTTATGATAATGAGTAAAAATACTAAAATTAAAAACTATATTTGATGGCATACGGGAAGATACATGAAAAGACTAAAGAAAAAAGGAATGATAATGGATAATCTCAACATCACAGGCTTGAACATGACCACCTAATAATGGATCATCTAAGGTATAACCATCATCATAGTCAAGTGTGTGAAGGTCAATGACGTAGGTAGGGATGACATTTTTATTAGACGAGGTGTGATAAATGGAATGCCGAGTCTTAAGAGTGAGGCTGCAAAGAATTGAGAGGCTGAGAGATGAGATGAGGTGAGAGATCATAAGTTTAATCTTAAGATTGATCTCATTAGGCTCATCATCATCTGAATCTAAGAGGTTAGAAGGAACATTATTAATGATTTTAGGATGACTGTTGTAACCTCCAGTGGAATTGATTGGAAAGTTGAATCATTGAGACTCACAAAATGGAACACTGGGTAAAGGTTCAAGAGTAGGAATCTTGAAGACACCATGGTCTTAAAATTACTTGAAATTACAAGGGTTAGTGTCACCTTGAATCCTATAGATAGCTCTATTGTGAGGAAATTTAATGTATTGGTAGGCAAAAGAAGCAACTACTCTCATATGATGAGTCGATGACCTACCAAGTAGAATGTTGTATGATAGAGGAAAGTTAAATCTGACCTAATACTTTCCTCTCCCTCCTAGATCAAAAGGGGCATTCCTTAGGTCTCTTCCATGATGAGAAACCTCATGATGCCATACAAGTGGTTTGTTGAATTTGAAACTTGGTGAATCATCCTTTTTGCTTGCTACTGTGCTTGGAGAAGCTCTAAATGTATCGGCATCAAATAATTTCCTAATATACACTTACTCATTGTGATATTCAAGACATATCCCTTGTTGGTCTTCATTCTTGAAAGGCTGATTTGGCTCATGTTCCTCTAGGCATGGCTCTTGGTTATTCTCTAACTACTCTATCTCATCAAGGAGCTTGACAAACTGATCTTTAGCTTCATCCTAAATTTCTTGAAGAAGGGAAGCTATTATGATGTTGGAGTTGAGGCAATTGTCTTCTAATTCATCCCAAAAATCATCACTTTCTTACTCAAACACAAGAGTCTCTAGCTACCCGCAACCAATTCTTGAAACTCAATCAACTCATATTCCACTGATTGATCACAATCTTCCTCGAGATAAAAGGGAAGTTCATCAAAGAAAGTGAGAGGGAGCTCATCATGCTTGCATTCTTCATCATCCAATGTTGACATGTTAAACTTGTCTACTCATCATGAAATACATAGTACAATTGATGTCAAGTATCTTCATGAGTAGGTTCACCTTTAAGGATTTCAACAGCTGCAAGATCTTCAAGAGTTATCTCTTCCTTTTCTTCTTGGTCAAATAAAGAGGGATCAAAAGAGTTAAGGCCTTCCATGTCACCATGAAACCACTACAGGTCCTTAATATTTTCTCCTTTTGAATTCAAATCTTTTTCTTCACCTTTAAGTTTTGAAATCTCATCTTCCCTCTCACACAAGGTGTGTTCTCCTTTCTCAAAGGAGAGGGTGGGAGGGAAAGAACCATCCTTGACTAGATTGAAACACATTAGAACATCTTGGTTCTCTTCTTTCCATTTATGTATCACTTGATTCCAATCAAAAGGGCTTCTAGGTTCTTCTTCTTGATGGAAAGTAGTAGTCTCATCCATGCTTCCTTGGATCAAGATTTTTGTTCTCATCTCTAGCTCTTCAATTTGCCTAGTTATATTGTCTTGGGATTGCTTGGCCAAACATTCTTATTTGTATCTCAGTTGTTCTTGGTGAATAAAGGACTGATATTGAAGCTCATCTTGATACCTATTGAACTCATCCAACCCATCACACTCCATTTGCTTCTCAAATTCTAACCTTATCTCCCTAACACTCTTAAATTGACTAAGAGAAAAATAATTAGGAGAACTACTTGAGGTAATTCCATGAACAACATTAGCTTGATGAAATTGATAAAGGGGATCGTTAGAATAATATTGATCAAATGAATAATTATACACACCAAAACTTTTTGATTTTTTTTTGTACACTTGGACTACTTAACCAACTTTTGGTTATTATGGATATCTTCTTCTACTACAAAACTTTTCCTTAGCTTCAAACTTCTTCAGATATGTAAAGGATTTCTTTGTGGTCCCACCGAGCATGCCAAAAATTGTTATCAACCTAGAGTTTCACCTTGATTGAAGATGTGCAAAAGTAACAAACCCTCACTCTAGTTGAAATAATGGGATCTTCTTAGAGGTTGGGTGCCTTTGTGTTGAGAACAACCTCCAAAGAGGGTTGGTTCCCTTAAGATTTATCTATTAAATATGATTGATTTCTTAATCTGATATAAAAAGAGGTAGGGGAAACTAAAGGAGAAATCAAAAGGGAAATTTTATTTTAACGAGGTGATGCACCTGAATGTTGTGATATTCTCTAGGCACTATTAATCAAAATGAAAATGGGGTTCTATATTACCCTTGCATAAATATTTTAGATGAAGGGGTCTACCTCTTCAAATGACCTACAAGGGAAGAGAGTTGGAATGAGATGGGAAGGAATAGATGTGGAAGGGACCTACCCAAAGGGATGTAATTGCACTTAGTACTAGTACATAGTCAGATACACACTATTTAGAACCCATATCTAAAACCCAAAAATATTTAACTCAGAATCAATTTTCTTTGTTCAGCTTCCAGGAATCTTTATTAAATATCAATTTTTTTTAATGACTTCCCAAAAGGTCATTTTATATAAAATTATACAAAAGGCCAAGAGATTGGCATTGAAACAATATGAGAAGATTAAGTCGATGTGAACTCAAGTCAATTTTGAGTTCAAATTAATTACAACATTCTTTAAATATCACCTTTCTTTATCTTTTCAAGAAACCTTCTTTTTGGCGTTGAAACAAGAAGTGGGAGGAGATAAGGGTTACTCTTGGTTGACTCAACTAGAGACTAACTCCTTTTACAATCATTTATTCATTAAATCTTTAATTCCATAAAAATTGCATAATGAGCTCCAAATATTGGCATTAAAAAGAATGGTGGGCCCAAGTTTGATAAGATAAATATCCTTTCATAAAATGCTATGCCATATTTCCAATGAGAACTCCACTTAAGGTTCTTGCAAGTTGAGTTATAACAAGAAAATATTCCCCTTTGCATAGAAATCAAGAAACAAGCTTTGACAAGTCAAACTCCACTTACATGCTTCTCCTTCTTGGAGTGGGACCCATATTGATATCATTTTTTTTTTTTTAAGTTCAAAAATTAATACAATAGTTTTCTTAGTCAACTTTCTTTGCATGAAATAACATTTTAATTTTTTTAAAATATATGGATATTAATAATAATATCATATATGTCATGTGGGAGCTAATTTGGGGCTATTTGGCATGTCAAATGACCTTTTTATGATTTGAAATTTATAATTAGGATAAACTCACCCTTTTGAACATATTTAAAGCTCCTTGACACAATTTAATGACCTTTGAAATCATTTTTTATGCTTTTTAAACCCATTTTTTTTGACATTTTTGACCATATATGACCATTTTGACCAGCTTCAAAGGCTAATTGACCATTTTGGGAAAGTTTCAAATGGTAGGGTAGTAATTTGGCCTTGACAAGCCAAAATTTATAACATTTTGGTGACATTTTGGAGTTGACTAGCCTACTAGTCAAAAGAAGTCATAATCTTTGGAAAAACCTAGATAAAATTGGAATGGAAAACTATAGAAACAAACATAAATGACATAAAAAAGGCTAAAACATGTGTATAAGCACTTGGAGTAAAGGATAAAACAACTTGGAAAGGAAAAACAAAGCTAAAACATGTGCAAAATGCACTTAGAGGAAAACAACAACTAAAATCAAAACTAATATTCAAATCTAACCTAGTACTTTCTTCTCCCTCCTAGATCAAAAGGGAGATTCCTTAGGTCTCTTCCATGATGAGAAACCTCATGATGCCATACAAGTGGTTTGTTGAAGTTGGAACTTGGTGAATCATCATTTTTCCTTGCTACTGTGCTTAGAGAAGCTCTAGATGTATTAGCATCAAATAAGCTCTGAATATACACATACTCATTATGATCTTCAAGACATATCCCTTGTTAGTCTTCATTTTTAAAAGGCAGATTTGGTTCATGTTCCTCTAGGCATGGCTCTTGGTTGTTCTCTTACTGCTCTATCTCATCAAGGAGCTTGACAAACTAATCTTTAGCTTCATCATGACTTTATTGAGGAAGGGTGGCTAGTACGATGTTGGAGTTGAGACAATAGTCTTCTAATTCATCCCAAAAATCATCACTTTCTTTCTCAAACACAAGAGTCTCTAGCTTCCCAACAAAGGTTCTTGAAACTCATTCAACTCGTATTCCATAGATTGATCACAATCTTCCTCAAGACAAAAGGGAAGTTCATAAAAGAAAGTGAGAGGGATCTCATCATGCTTGCATTCTTCATCATCCAATGTTGACATTTTAAACTTCTCTATCTCAACTTGAAATACATAGTACATTTGCTGCCAAGTATCTTCATAAGTAGGTTCACCTTTAAGGATTTCAATAACTAAAAGTTCTTCAAGAGTTGTCTCTTCCTTTTCTTCTTGCTCAAACAAAAAGGGATCAAAAGAGTTAAGGCCTTCCATGTCACCATAAAACCACTGTAGGTCCTCAATATCTTCTCCTTTTGAATTTATATCTTCTTCTTCACCTTTATGTTTTGAAATCTCATCTTCCCTCTCACACAAGGTGTGTCGTCCTTTCTCAAAGGAGAGGGTGGGAGGGTAAGAACCATCCTTAACTAAATTGAAACACATTATAACATCTCGGTTCTCTTCTTTCCATTTATTTATCACTTGATTCCAATCAAAAGGGCTTCTAGGTTCTTCTTCTTGATGGAAAGTAGTAGTCTCATCCATGCTTCCTTGGCTCAAGATTTTTGTTCTCATCTCTAGCTCTTCAATTTGCCTAGTTAGATTGTCTTGGGATTGCTTGGACAAACATTCTTCTTTCTATCTCACCTATTCTTGGTGAATAAAAGATTGATATTGAAGCTCCTCTTAATACCTATTGAACTCATCCAACCCATCACACTCTTCCATTTTATTATCAAATTCCAACCTTATCTCCCTAACACTCTTAGATTGACTAGGAGAAAATCAATTAGGAGAACTACTTGAGGTGATTCCATGAACAACATTAAATTGATTAAACTAATAGAGGGGCTCATTAGAATAATTTTGATCAAATGAATACTAATACATAATAAAACTTTCTAATTTTTTTTTGTGCACTTGGACTACTTAACCGGCTTTTGGTGATGATGGATATCTTCTTCTGCTACAAAACTTTTCCTCAGCTTCAAACTTCTTCAGATATGTAAAGGATTTCTTTGTGGTCCCATCGGGCATGCCAAAAAAATTTATCAACCTAGAGTTTCACCCTAATTGAAGATGTGCAAAAGCAATAAACCCTCACTTCAGTTGAAACAATAGGATCTTCTCATAGGGTGGGTGTCTCTGTGTTGAGAAGAACCTCCAGAGAGGGTTGGTTCCCTTAAGATTTATATATTAAATCTGATTGATTTTTTATTCTCAAATTAAAAGGGGTAGGGGAAAATTAAGGGGAAATCAAAAGGGAAAACTTATTTTAACAGGGTGATGCATCTGAATGTTGTGATATTCTCCGGGCACTATTAATCAAAATGAAAATGGAGTTCTATATTACCCTTGCATAAATATTTTAGATGAAGGGCTCCACCTCTTCAAATGACCTAGAAGGGAAGAGAGGTGGAATGAGATGGGAAGGAATAGGTGGGGAAGGGACCTACCCAAAGGCGATGTAATCCCACTTAGTACTGGTATACATTTAGATACACACTATTCAAAACCTACATCTAAAACCCAAAAAATATATAACTCAGAATCAATTTCCTTTGTTCAGATTCTAGGAATCTATTATTGAATATCAATTTTTTTAATGACTTCCCAAAAGGTCATTTTATAGAAAAGTATAAAAAAGGCCAAGAGATTGGCATTGAAAGAATATGAGAAGATTAAGCAAATGTGAAATCAAGTCATTTTTTAGTTCAAATTAATTACAACATTCTTTGAATATCACCTTTCTTTATCTTTTCAAGAAACCTTCTTTGGGCATTGAAACAAGAAGTGGGAGGAGATAAGGGTTAGTCTTGGTTGAATCAACTCAAGACTAACTCCTTTTACAATCATTTATTTATTAAATCCTTAATTCCACAAAAATTGCATAATGAGCTCCAAATCTTGGCACTGAAAAGAATGGTGGGCCCAAGTTTCATAAGATAAATATCCTTTCATAAAATGCTACACCATATTTCCAAAGAGAACTCCCCTTAAGGTTCTTGCAAGCTGAGTTGTAACAAGAAAAGGTTCCCCTTTGCATGGAAATCAAGAATAAGCTTTGACAAGTCAACCTTTACTAACCCCACTTGCATGCTTCTCCTTCTTAGAGTGGGACCCATCTTGATATCAAATTTCTTTTTTTTTAAGTTCAAAAATTAATACAATAGTTTTCAAGAATCTTTTAATTTTCTTGTTTTTGCAAGAAATCCATTTTGGCATTGAAACAAGAAAAGGTGGCCCCATTGACTTAGTCATCTTTCTTTGCATGAACTAGCATTTTAATTTTTTTTAAATATATGGATAATAATAATAATAATAATATTAGATATGTCATGTGGGAGCTAATTTGGGGCTATTTGACATATCAAATGACCTTTTTATGATTTGAAATTTTAGACTTAGGATAAAATCGCCCTTTTGAACATATTTAAAGCTCCTTGAGACAATTTAATGACCTTTGAAACCATTTTTTATGTTTTTTAAACGTATATTTTGACACTTTTGACCATTTATGACCATTTTGACCAACTTCAAAGGCTAATTGACCATTTTGGGAATGTTTCAGATGGTAAGGTAGTAATTTGGCCTTGACATGCTGAAATTACTAATAGTAACTTTTCAAGAATTTATAGTAAACATTATTGAACATCCTTCACTACCCAATTGCCCTAATTAAACCAAATTTCATCTCAACATAGGCACATATCTGACATCCTTAAGTAGCCATGTGTTCTCATTCTGCATTTTAACCTAATCATAACCTTTCCCTATTATCTAAAATGGTTCATCATGACCAAGATATGTATGTCTTAAATTATCTTGAACAAAATTAGTAAAAGAATGCATATGTGGGGTGGCATGAAAAAAATCCCCTAAATCTAATACCCAAGACTCAGAAAAACTATACATAGAAAGAATTAAGGCATCCTGACATGATTTACCTGATGTCATATTTACCTCATTCATTTCCTCCTTATTGACATTCTTATCTCAAAGTGACCAACAATCCTTCTTTAAGTGTCCACTTTTCCCACAATGCCAACATATCATCTTGGATCTAGATCTGGATTTAGATATACCTTTTGACTTTCCATGGTTGCCTTTGCTCTTGTCCTTTTGCCTCCCTATAGTATCAATAGATAAATCCTTGACTAAAGATGATTTACTAGTGCTTTTCCTTTGAATTTCTTTGCTAAAAATCACACCTACAACATCCTCAAAATTTAAGCTTGCCTTGATAGGGACTGCATTATTTATAGCCATAATCTAACTATCCCAACTATCAGACAAAGAGCATAAAATTAGAAAATCTCTAATTTCATCATCAAACTTAATTCCATTTGAAGTGAGCATACTTACAACCGTATTAAAATCATTAATATGATTAGCAATTGAACCATTCTCAGACATTTTCATGTTAAATAGTATTTTTATAAGAAAATTTTTATTAGAAGCTGAGGGTTTCTCATACAACTTCACAAACTTATCCATGGCATCCTTTGTGGTTATCTGATCTACAATGTTAAATGCAATAGAAGATGCGAGGCATAACTGTATGGCTCCCAATGCCTTCCTATCAAGTAATGACCAATCTATATCATTCATACTTACAGGTTGTTCTATTTTTCCCTCCAAGGGGAGATGTAGCTCCTTCTAATATAGGTAATCTTCCATCTATATTTTTCATAAACCAAAATGCTTACCATAAAACTTCTCAAACCTAAATCTGATCTCTTCTCCCATAGCTCCCACTCAAGCTAATAACCTTGTTGTGATTTACCACTTTAGTAAAACACATAGCCAAAGCTCTGATACCAGTTGTTAGGAATTAAAAACTTTAAACCATATTTAATATGACTATAAATCAGATCTAAAATTATGCAATAGCATGCATCATGAAAATATTCCTCAAATCACATATATTATGAAAGCATAAATGGAGAGAACAAGAATCAATCACATATAACACATATCTATCATGGTTCACCCAATGTGGGCTACATCTACCAAGAAAGTCCTCAAATAAAACTATAATCTAAAAAAATAAGATTACAAGGAACTCTCACATAGACAGAATATCTCGTGTAGAAAATGTTGCACATATGCAATTTTGCACTTTACCTGCACCTAAACTTTACTAAATCTCACAAGCTTATATACCACACCCTATAATAAATACCTGCACTTTAAAAAAATATCTATATTCTAACTTTGATCCTCAAAGCCACACCCTGTAAATAAACCATCAACCTCTAAGGGTCACACCACACCTGTATATATAGCAAATGAGGGAAAATCTAAAAAAAGTGAATAAATTATACTTTATCCAAGATAAGCATCATCCACTAAGGACACCTCAATTTCACCTCATCAATCTCATCCAAAATTCCATCCATGAAGGAAGACACCAAGATAGAGTCTCCACCTTTTTAGGCACATTTTCCAACAACATGTGATCACATCCAGCTCCTTGAAATAAGGAAGGCATCCCCTTTTATAAAATACATTTTCCAAGGACATGTGACCACAACCAACTCTTTGAAACAAGGAATTCATTACATTTTCCAATAAACAACTAACTTCCTAAGATCAAGGAAGTCAACATGGGAAATAGTCATCTAACAATTAATTCCATAAAATATGGAATTCATAGAAAATAGAAAATACTAGGAATATTCCACTCACATGTGGAACAAGGTTCCAAAAAATTTGGAGTGTGGAAAAATGTGCTCCTCACATGTGTGGATCTTTTTAAGCCCCCAAAATATATCCTTAAGGTCATGTGATAGCCCCAAAGGGCTCCATACTCAATAAGAACTATATCGACACTGTCGACCCAACATCATAAATATATAAAAATAAAATAATTAAATAATAAAAAATTTGAAATAAACCCTGTAAAGGTTAGATTCATGTGGGTTCACCATAATGTATGCAATCAAAAATGCATCATGTCTATAAATCAATCCTAACTCGAAGAAGATAAATCATACCATACACTTCCGATTGGAGACACATTAGATAATCAGGAACATGACCAATATGGAGATTTGCTAGACCCAATTAGGAGATCTCTTACCATAATACACTATTTTAGGGAGGGTTCTAAAGCCTTTAGTCAAGCACAATCACATAATAACCCTAAGGGAGTCCTATGTTTTGATATTTCACTAAACTAATAACAAGTACATCAAATACAATCTATTGTTCACCAAAGCTTGTGGCACAAATTGGGGGTTAGAAACAAATGAAATTAAACATGAATAAGAGACATATACTCATGTCAATGTATATGAAATCTTAATGTATGGAATAAAATTATAAATGCATATCTATCTACTCTTACAAAGGAGGATCAAAGTTAAGAATACTTACCTCTGAAGATAAACCCACCAAGCCTTAATCTATCCCTTAGCTGAGGTGATTCACAAAAGGTTATTATGGCATGTAAGTATGACAAAGACAAATCAACTCTAGGCTACATAACCTATCAATGCATACAAAAGACTTCTCCATAAAACAAGATCCATATCTCCAAAGAAAGTATGGAAACCTAATCTTGATCCTCCCGTAGAATGGTGGATAAGAAAATGTTCAATAACTCTTTCCTATTCTTCTCTTCTCTAAATAATGGTGAAATGAACTTGTATATATAGGTGGATTTAACCCCAATCCATTTTAAAATTTTTGGATGACATGGTCGACCCAGTTGACCTAGCACAATTTCATATAATAATTCATTAGGTCATGGGTTAGGTCAGACAAGATCCAACCTAGACTCTAAGTGAAAATTACCCAAAACTATAGAGGGTCGACCCAGTCAACCTATTATGATATCAAAAATGTATAGGTTTGATCTAGTCAACCTATTATAGCCAATAGTCAAAAAGGGGCTAATGTTAGGAAAAGGAGGATAAAAGGTGGCAAATGACTGAAGAGTGTGTAAGAGAGAATAACAATATTAGGAATAAGGTTTTCAGGAGACAAGTGTGTATATAACAAGCGGTAAAAGTGATAATAATCTTGTGAAGCACCAATGGTCTACCCACCCTTTTTTTGGTGTACACCTTAAGGCATGTACTCAGAGAGATTGAGACTCGATGGGTTCTTACAAGATACAAAGTTTCATTAAGTGATAAAAGTTTGAAAATATTATGTGTGTACACATTGTATAAGGTATTTCTCAAAGAGTGTGTATCCAAGGTCATCCCAACAATACGTGAAAGATAATTATATAAGGTATAACTCATAAAGTAGTAACTATATGTATGGGATTGACTTGTAAAGGTAGATAAATCTCATCAAAAACTTTTTGGGAGGTCCCATCGAATACTCTAATTGATTTAGTAGATGGTGTAATCATGATGAGTATAATCTAAATGTGTAAGTAATGTCATGGTGCAAACATTTTCTCTTGCACCATTATCAATCATAACCCTTCAAATGGGGTGTTTATCAAGGTATGATCGAATGAATAGAAAATGAAGATCAGAGTCATCATCCTTAATTTCACTATCATCAAATGAAATGATAGGTTTCTAAACCATAAGAGGTAAATGTCTCGTGTGAGTATGAATGACCCAATCTAGTGGGTGTCTATAATATGATGGAGGAGGATGTGCATTTTCTACCATTTGAACTTTTGGTTCTTTATTAGAATGGTCTTGTAATGTATTATTAAATATTTTATGTTTATGGTGATCATCAGGTTGTGAACTTGATTTCTTTAAAAGATCATCAAATGTAATTTGTTGGTCATCAATGAGGTCCTAGATCTTATGATTTAAGGTAAAACATTTGTTCATAGAATGCATAAGGGATTGGTGATAATCACAATAAACATTTGCATCATATCCTTTGGGTAGAGGTCTATTTACATTAACCTCTATAGGATGAGTGAGAGATATAAGATGACACTCTAAACATTGTGGAAGTAATGAAGTAGGAGGCTCAAGTAAACATGTAAATTATCTCCTTAGTGCATTAGATAGAACAAGCTGATTAGACAGTTGTGTAACTGTGTTAACCATGGTGATTGCTTCTTTTTTAGGCTCGAGAGGTTTTACCTTATAATTTGGTTTAATTGTAAATTTTATACTAGATGTAGATGTAACTAGTGTGTTTACTACATATTTGAGCTTATTTCAAGATATAAGATTCATTTCATGGCCTTGTATAACATGGCATAATTCATCAAAAGATTGAAACTTTTTGAAAATAATGGATTCATGTAAAGGAGTAAGTAAAATTTTTTTTAATATGTCTTGTAACTCTTTGTCTACCATAAGATTAGTCATTTTGGCTAGCATTGTCCATATTCCTAACACTTGTCCTAAGCCCCCTCATTTATCAAATTAAAATAATCAAATATTTTAATTTGGTAGCCCCTTTGCCACTTCACCCATGCCACCTCGGATTCCTTCCCTTAGATCCCCTCACCTCATGCCATGCCTTAATGACCCAAATCCCACCTTAGCCCTTCCTCTCGCATCCATTTAAGCCCCTCTTGACCATTTTCCCATGACATTTGACCCTAGCAGCTTGTAAGAATAGACAAAAGGCTAAAATTAGCCTCTGTCCCCATTCTTTGGTTGCTGATGTCGGTCATTATTCGGCCGATGTCGGCGGTTCTACCGGTGTCAATTTTTCTTTAAAAATAGTTTTTTGCATCCGTTGCTCCCCCCCGCGAATGAAAACTCTTTGGCATCCTGGCATTCAAACTCTCTCTCTCTCCCTCTCACACAGCAAACACCACCAGCTACAGGTACTCTGCAAGAATAGCTCCAGATTGTGAGATCGAAGGCATTGCAGGTCCGTCAACAGCATCAACAACAAGTCTCCTTCATTCTTCCTTTAGCAAGTAGGAGGTAAGTACTTCCTTGTTTTTCATTTCAATTCTTATTTGAATTCATCTATTAAGCAAAACCACTGCCCACAACCTTCCCTGCCCTTCTCTGAGAGGCCGAAAGGTCTTCTCTAATCCCTATCTCCCTATCTCCCCCTTTTGCCTCTGTTACTCAGCTAGTCCCTTTCCAGACCATACTCTTAGTCCAATCAGCCCTACACAGACTTCCAGACAGTCCCTCTAACCTCCAAACAAGCTCTCTGACCCTCAAATAGAATCTCAGACCATTTTGCAGATCAAAAACCAGACCTAAAACTCATCCCTAGCCATTACCCTGACTGACCTCGACCATTGCCCCTACCGATGTTGGCAGACTAACCGACGTTGGTGATCTACTTCACCGACGCCGGCATAACCACCGACGTCGGTGACTATGCAAAGCAGATTGATGCAAATAGGTACGCATTTACTTTTTATTTCTTCATTCTATCTTTATCATTTCTGTTTCTGTCAATATTCTATTTTTTAACAGTGCACTGTCATCCTCCAAGAAGTCTTTGCGCTTCTAGGATCAAGCTTTTGCTTGGCAATCCACTTTCTGGTCATCTAACAATTTTTGTGTTTTAGTCTCTTTCTTCCACAGGTGTCATCCTCCACAACCAAAGAAGAGTTCCTTCCATCGTCTGAATTTGGTGCGCAAGTCCACATCTGGGTACGTACAAACCCTCATCCATTCTTCTTAGTTTCTCGTTTTCCTTTCTGAATGTGAAAAGCAAAATCTTGTTTGGAAACATTCTGGCACGCCCGATGGGACCCTAGGGTCTTCCTTGGGTTCTTTTCTTTCTGTTCATATAGGTGCATTAGGTCTCTCCTTTTCACCTCTTTCTTCTATCTTCCAAAAGACACTATTAGCAAAAATTAAAAAGAATCATTCTTGTTCTTTCTTTTCTTGTATCTTAGACTAGTCAAACTCATACTCTTCAACCCTTTCTCAACTTGTTTTCATCTGAACTCACACTTCAATTTGGGCTTAAAACACATTGCATTTTATTTCTTCTTGACTGCATACTTAGTCCACATCTAGTAATTAAGAACCGCATCATGAATTAATCATAGTCCACTTTATGTTACACAACCAAATCACTTCCACAAATCAAACACCAAAACTCACTTGAGACAAGGCCTGACTGGGATTTTATCACCCAGCAGATACCTTACCCATCCCGGCAATCCCACTTGGATTTCATCACCAAGGGGAAAGCCCACTCTATTCTCTGGCAGAGGATAATCTCTAGGGAAAGTATATTTTGGCTAAGCGAGACTAGCTTATCACTGGGCTCGTGAAGTGAGGGGAGCTTGCTCCTTAGCACCAGGCCAAGTACGAAACCTAACACAGACTCTTGAGCACCTAAACAAAACTAAAACCATCCATAGACTACCTCTTCTAGGACCCGTCTCAGAAGCCAACCTCCCAAACACATTCTAAGGCATAAGCCAACATGATCCTAATAATTTATTCCTAGGGATTTAACGCTTAGGATCTGCTTGTGTTCTTCATCTTTTCTATTTTTATCTGCTTGTTTGAGCTAGTGAGGACATTTTCTTCTTTCCAAAAACTTTCAAATTTTTTGAGTTTTTGGAAAACACAATAACCGACATCGGTTTTTCCACCAACGTCGATAACTTTCTTCACCGACATCGATCATCTGACCGACATCGGTATCCTGTATCACCGACATTGGTTTTTATACAGACATCAGTCACTGCCCAGAATTCTTTTCCTTAAACAGCAAGCCTAAAACCTAACTTTCTTGTTGTCCAGCATCCATCCTGGTTTTTTGAGACTGAACAAACACAGTCTTTAACACCTGAACCTGTTTGCCTTGAATGGTTTTGACACGCAGTCAAACCAAGGCTCTTCTTGACCACGCGAGACATCAACCACTTCTGCCTTCCCCGTCCATAACTAGTCCTATAATGGAGTTCCACTCGGAGACCGAAAGAACTCCTACTCGACCGACCCCGACTCAGACTCCCATAGTCCCTGAAGGGGACCAAGATTTTGAAAGATTCTTGGACCTCAATGTCAAAGCCTTGCAACATTATCTCATGTGAAGCCAAATGTGAGACTCCTTAGGCAACCCAATTTATGGGATGCCAACCTCCTTAGTTGAGACGACGATCACATCAACAACGTCCACAATTCAACCTATAGACAATCAAGCCAACACCTTGACTAATAACCCAACCGTGTCCTATCTTCAAAATTTAGCCTCTCCTTCTAGACCTACCTCGATGGGGGTTTCGGCACCCCCTCAACCTCAAACTACTCAACCAAATTCTACACCCTTATAAAACCTAGTGGTCTCTATCCCCCTTACTCTTGCACTTATCAACACAAGAGTAACTGCCTACCCTTCAACAAGTGTGGCCACCCCTCAACCACCTTTGACAACCCCTATCCAATTTGTGCCCACCAACCCCATATCACAAGTGCCCTTGGCTTCAACTTCCACCCCGATGACCAGCTACCCATATGTTGCACTTACACAAGCGCAACCAACCACGTCATACGCCCCTCTCAATACCTTCCAAGTGCCTTATAACCTAGGTGGTGCTCCACCCGTCAATCTATCAACTGATATAATCAAAATGCTGATGGATAAAATGTCTAGTCTTGAGACCTCTATTTCTGGTTCATGCAATGCCCTTTCATATGAGTAAATTTGCAATGAACCCATCCATCCCTCCATCCTGATCAGGCCGTATCCCAGTCAGTGGGAGCTTCTTAAATTTTCTCATTGCCATAGTAAGGAAGACCCACAACAGCACCTACGGGCATTCAAACATGCCTGTTATCTCATAGCCCATGACGATGCATTACTTCTACGCATGTTTTCCATGTCACTTGCTGGTGCTGTTCTTGACTAGTACAGCTCTCTCGCCAGCCATTCCCTTTTCACATTCACCCAGCTAGCCCAACTCTTCCTCGACCACTTCTCTATCAATATCACCAAAAAGGTCTCAATCACAGATCTATATTCTATCTGGCAGTTTGAGGACAAATCCATAGCCGATTTTGTTACTCTCTGGAGAGGCCTCATCAATCAGCTGTCCTTTTCTCTACCCCAACCTGAGCTTTTCAAACTTTTCTCTCAGGCCTGTGCCAAGCATATTTCCTCTACCTTGCGGGTTCAGACATTTTGCACCTTTGATGAAGCCTTCACGATGGCCCGAAAGCTTGAATTACGTGCCATCAAGGAGAACAAAGTCAAGTTGCAGAGTAAGAACCCCAACACCAAGTCTAATGACTCTTCTTCTAAACCTTCTTCATCTAATCCTAAATCTAAGGCATCAGCAAATGTTGTAGTCGTTAGACCTTCGTCTTCACCTTCAACCAATCATCCTGAGCCATCCACATCCCAAAGCATCACTCGACAATTCCAGCAAAGGTACATGCAATGACAGTATACTCCACTCGGAGAGTCATACGCATATGTGCTAGACAAACTTGTCAAACAGGGGGTTCTCAATCTCCTCCAAATCTGACTGCCTCCATAATTTGATCCCTCACATGCCATCCCTACGTGGTATAGGGAAAATGATTTCTGTAACTACCACCGTGTTAAAGGTCATGACATAGGAAACTGCAAGACTCTTAAAAACATCATCCAAGACATGCTTGAAAAGGGTGACCTCATCCTCGACAATCCAAATGCACCACCCAATCAAGGCATAGACATCTTCAAGCAACCATTTCTCAATCATCCTCCTACCCAAAACAATGTCCAGACCATGACTGATGACATTCAAGAACATAACATACACACAGTCAATACGGTCTTGCCCTTCATCTCTGACCAACCTCTCTCACAGACTCAGGAGGTTAGTCAACCCATCAATCCCTCACATGAGGATGAACCTTCTTCTCCTCTTAGCTCTCCATCGACTTCCCTTATACTAGAGGACGCCTCGACCATACCAACACCACCAGTCTCACCATCCTCCTTCTTGTTACCTATGGAGGACCCTACCCTTCCTACTCCTCAACCGCAAGTGGAGGGTGCAATCATCCCTGCCCTTTACCCTCTTGAGGAGCCTCATTCTCTGGTTTCTTTTCCACATAGGGAAGAACCTATCTCTCCTCCTTCTCTGACCAAAGACAAACCTGTCATGACCTCATCATGCCTTGGGTTTGAGACTGCTACACCAATCTCATTTTCAGCCCCGCAACCATCGACATCTTCTCAAGGACCCAAACCTCATCCAATATCTTCGTAGCCATTTTCTTGATTAGTGGAGAAACTCAAACTTCTCCCTATAAGGAAAGTGGAGCATCAGGTACTGTGGGAGTGACTTAAAGCTCTTCAGCATGCCCGTGCCATCTCATCTCATGCCGCCAACCCTCCCATGGCAAAATCTCCCAAGACTTCCAACCAAGACCAAACCTCCACTTCTAAACCTTCGAAACCTCAACCAACCACATCAAGACTGAAACCCTCATCTACCCCATCAAAACCAATCAAGACACTCGGTGTTTGCCCTGTCCCTAACCTCACTCACCTGCAAGTGAAGGTGGACTTAGACCAAGCCTCGACCAATAGTAGTCTTCAAACCAAATCAAAGAAGACTGCCAAACTATAGAGGCAAACTCCTCCTCCTCCATCACCATTACCCTCCATTTTGGGCCCTCATCCTTTGACCATAATCAGAGTCCTCTCCACTCCAACCTCTAATCAAAACAAGTTGCCTCCTCTGCTTCCTTTGCCTACCACCAATCTATCCTTTCTCAAAAATTTGGCACCTCTCACGAAGAAAGTGTCGTCTCGGCATGTCACCGCACCATCAACCCAAAAGGTGGTACAGAATCCTCCTTCAACATCGCCCAAGCAAAAGTCACCAGCATCTCACGCATCAACAAGCATGGACCCTTTAGTGGGCTCATACGCTTTGATATTGCATCGACTTTTACAGACCTATAGCATAACCCTTCCACCCATCAGACCCTTCCAACCTCTCGGGTCAAAGCCTTCCTAGTTTGACGATACTAAGATTTGCATATATCATCATACGCCAGGACATGACACCGAGAATTGATGTGCCCTCAAGGCCGTCATTTGCCACTACATGGAGAAAGACACTCTTCTTCTTGAGGACACTATTGATAGACCCCCGACGCCTTCCCATATCCCTCCAACCTCTTCAACCACAACAACATCTCATCAACAGACTGTGACCCCTCCTCCTTCACCTCCTCTCTTCAAAATCAACGCCATCCACATAACCACTAGGTCACAAAAGGACAAGGTAAAAGAAAAAGTTGCCATTCCTTGGACCTATCCTTTCATCAAGCTGCCTCAACCGCCAAAACCTAAACTCTCTATCCTTGGCGCATCTCAACCCTCTTCTTCAGGGGCAATCCATGACTCTATGTTAAAACAACTTCACCAGACACCTGTGAAGATGACCTTGTATGACCTTATCCAAACTTCACCCCAGCATCGTCAAGCCCTCATCAGAGCCTTGCAGGCAGTGGAGGTCCAACCCGAGGACCCCCAACCACTCGCTACCCTGGTCCACTCATTATCTCCCATTGCCTCTATCACTTTCAGCGATTCTAAAATTCTTACATCTACTTCAAAAGATTAGGACGCTGCTCTCTTCATCACTGCCTATGTTGATCGAACCCGCATCAAGTGAGTTATGATTGATGGAGGTGCCAGCATTAACATCATCTCTACCCATGCCTTTGATTAATTGGCCCTCCCCAAGAATTGTGTATCCAAAACTGACGCAATCTTGTGATCCTTCAATGACACCACTGCCACAACCATTGGCACTGTCATCCTCCACATTCGCATTGGCCCACGCACAGTCCCAGAGCTCTTCTATATCATCAAAGGAGAGTTTCAATATAACATGTTGCTAGGCTGACCCTGGATTCGTGCCATGGCTTGTGTTCCCTCTACCCTGCACTGTTGTGTAAAATTCGAACACGACAGGCAAGTCCACACCATTCCCACCGACCCATCACCTTTCAAAACTTGTAACATGACCTATTGACCAAATGACGTTCTCATTCCTCTCAAGCCATCAATCTCGACGCCGCCTCCATCCACAAAAGCTTCGACCAGTTCGCAACCGGCGGGTCGCCCTCACACCACCTCTTCAAGCGACAACCAAAGACCCCATGGAAGACATCTTCCAATGACTTTCACTTTGAGAATATCGCTTGCTTGCCTTAGACATGTTCCAAACTCTGCAAGAGTATGGACAGCTTCACCACAGCCCCAGTTATGACCATTGGATTGGCATGGTCATGCCTTATGGTCCTCCTCATCTCTACACCAATCTCATCTATGGGGGGCTCAATCAAGCCCCTACTAACAGGAACCCTCTCTCTTCACCTCAACCATTCACATCATACTTCTCATTTCTTGGCAACCCCACCTTTGCACACACCTACCTTTACAGGTGTGCATGGAAGGGTTTTGGCTTCAGGTGCTATGAGCAAGGCTCCCATCAGCCCATCAAACCTCTCAATGATGACAATGCCAAGAAATGATATGGCTTGGGTTTCCAAGACCCTACTCAGGCTTTTGCAGACCTTTTTCCTGAACCCACCATCGACCAATCTCCTCCAAGCTCACCCATTCCTCCCCCTTCACCTACGGATTCGGTGGTTTCCATCCCTCCTAGTTTTTTTTTGCATAAACACCATATGCCTAGAACTCCTGACCTATCAGCTAAATGGGGTGTCCAGATCTCTCCCTCTCATTTATCCCTCCATGATAGAAGATGAGTCGGTGACCATCAACACTGTCCGCTGCATAGACAATGATGCCATTCTTTCTTACATGGGCGTTGATGACTCTTTCATCCAGCGCTCCCTCCCTTCTGAAACCCAAGTTATGTTAAATGAATCAACAATTGACATCAACCTTCCATCTTCTGATGTTCCTCACGTCTTAAATATTGGCCAATCTTTAGACGTTTAGGAGCATCTAGACTACACCCAATTCCTCTCACATCATAGCCAAGCCTTTGCCTGGACCTACAGTGACATGCCTGGCATCGACCCCACCATTGCTACCCATAACATCGTCACCAAACCAGAGGCTAAGCCTGTCAGGCAAAAGCTTCGAAAGATGCATCCTTGTGTTGCGCTCCTTGTCAAAGAGGAGCTTCAGCACCTTCTTTCTGTCTCTTTCATCTAACCCATCGATTATCTACAGTGGGTCTCTAACATCGTCCCTATCACTAAGGTGATTGGGGGGATTCAAATCTGCATGGACTATCATGACCTCAACCTAGCCTATCCCAAAGATGACTTTCCTCTTACCAACATTGACCAACTTGTTGATCTCACGACCGGTCATGAGATGCTATCTCTCATGGATGAGTTTTCAGGATATAATCAAATCCTGATTGCACCGGAAGATCAGCACAAGACTACCTTCATCACCCCATGGAGGACTTTCTGCTATCGGGTCATGCCTTTCGGCTTGAAGAACGCAGGTGCCACTTATCAGCTTGCCATGACTTACATTTTCCACGATCTCCTCCACAAAATCATGGAGGACTATGTGGATGACCTATTAGGCAAGTCTAAGCTTCGCCGCGACCATTTGACCATCCTCAAGATCATCTTCTCTTGCCTTCTTCAATACAATGTCTGCCTTAACCCCAAGAAATGTGTCTTTGGGGTCCTCTCAGGCAAGCTCCTAGGTTTCATCATTTTTTTCCATGGCATCGAGATAGATCCCGCCAAGATCCACGCTATCCTCGAGATGCCACCTCTAACTAATCTCAAGCAACTTCACAGTTTGCAAGGAAAGCTCCAGTCCATCCGCCGCTTCATCTTGCAGCTTTCTAACTGCTACCAACCTTTTCATCATCTCCTTAAGAAGGACGTCTCCTTTAAATGGGATAAGGACTGTCAAGAGGCTTTTGAAGCCCTCAAATGCTATTTGGTCTCTCCACCAGTCCTCATTCCACCTAAAGATGACCAACCCTTCTATCTTTACATCTCAGCCACCAACCATTCGTTGGGTGCCATGATCACGCACCGAGACGAGCATCACCATGAGCAAGCGGTTTACTATATCAGCCGAACACTTGTCGACTATGAAACTCGATATACTCACACTGAGAAACTCTGTTTGGCATTAGTCTTTGCCGCTACTAAGCTCTAGCATTATCTTTTCAACCACAAGACCTTTGTCATCACTCACACTGACCCTCTTAAATACATGCATTCCAAGCCATATCAAAATCAACGTATGGCTCGGTGGCTCATGCTGCTTGTTGAGTTCGACCTCGAGTTCATCTAATAGAAATCCATCAAGGGGCAAACCATCACTGACCAACTAACAGATGCCCCTCTTCCCGACAATCAACTTTCTAAGTGCGAGTTTTCTGACGAATCTATCACCGCGCTTTCCATCGATGACACCGTCTATCAGATGACCATGTTCTTCGACGGCTCCAAATGTCAGCTCGATGGGGGTGTGGGAGTCATTCTCATCCCACTCAAAGGTGAGCCCATGCCTCTGTCTTTCAAGCTCGACTTTGATTGTACCAATAATATGGCTGAATATGAAGCTTTAATTTTGGGACTTCAAATCGCCCTCTCTCTCAGCATCAAGTTTATCAACATCTGCGGTGACTCGTAGCTTGTCATCAATCAAGTCAACAGTTCATACCTTTGTAAAAATGAAATTTTACAAAGGTACAAAAATTGTGCTGACACTCTCCTAGCCTCTTTCAACCATTACCTCTTGCAGACTGTTCCTCGATCCACGAATAAGTTTGCAGACACCATGGCTTCTCTCACCTCGCATATCCCATCTTCGTCATCCTCGTCTAGACTTTTTATCACGGTGCATCGTGTGTCATTGCCTTCATACATTTCTCCTAACATCAATCATGTCAACACCATAGACTCGAGTCCACGGGATGTTTGGTATAAACAAATTGTGGACTACTTATCTCATTCTATCATCCCTCCCGATCTCTCTAGCAATGCACGGCGGGATTTCATCAAATGCACGGCTCGCTATACCATGCTAGGGGGTCTTCTCTATAAGTGAGGCTTCGACGGCCTCCTTCTTTGTTGTCTAACCTCCACTAAAGCATCTCATGCCATTAAACAAGTCCACGATGGGATTTGTGGCATACACTTCAGTGGGAACTCGGTTGCCAAGCGCATCCTTTGCTTGGGTTATTTTTAGCCCACTCTTCATCAAGACTGTAGCGACTATGTTTGGCATTGCATCAAGTGTCAGCAGCATGCTAACTTGCTTCATCTCCCTAGCCATGCCTTACAAGTCACTCAAGATTTTTGGCCTTTTTCACAATGAGGCTTAGATCTCATCGGTGAGATTAACCCTCACTCGTCTCTTTGCCATCAGTCCATTATCACCGCCACTGAGTATTTCACTAAATGGGTGGAAGCCATTCCTCTTATCTCCACAAAAGCTGACAAGATTGTTGACTTCATCATCACCAACATCATCTGTCATTTTGGTGTTCCTCACAAAATCATCACCGATAACGGCAAGTCATTCAAAAACAAAACTGTCTAGAAACTCTGTGACTCATTTGGCATCAAACTCAGCTTCTCTTCACCTTACTACCCACAAGAAAATGGGTAGGTCGAGGCTTCCAACAAAATCCTGACTAAAATTCTCATGAAGGTGGTCAACAACACTAGAAGGGATTGGCACATTCACATTCCCTTCGCTTTGTGGGCCTACCGCACTAGCATCCGAACCTCTACGGGTGCTACCCCTTTCTCTCTAGTGTATGGAATAGAGGTTGTCCTACCTCTCAAAGTACATATCTTGTCTCTACGCATCTCTCTTCATGACATTCTTTCTAATGATGACTTTCATCAAGATTGCTTAGCTTAAATTGAGTTACTTGACGAACGTCATCTTGCTGCCCTCAACCATCTCCATGTCTATCAAAATCGCATCAAGCGACCCTATGACAAAAATCTGAGAGAATGAGATTTCAACATCGGAGACCTCGTCCTCAAAGAGAACCATCATGTGACCAATATGGAGTGAAGTAAATGAGGCAAATTCACCCCTAATTGGCTCAGACCTTTCATCATCATGCACAAGTATGGGTCAGGGACTTATCATCTGTCCTCTCTTAACGAACAGCCAGAACCTGAGCCTCTTAATGCCTTGCATCTGTGACCATTCAAATGTTATTCGAGTACTCATCCACTTGACATTTAACTTGAGCTCGTCCCTTGAGAAATCCCTGTCCTCTTAATCCTCATTCCTTTCAACCCTATTCCCCTTAACAAATCCTATATAACCCTTTTATAACGTATGGATGCTTTGTTCTAATAAAAGGGAGCCCTTGACCTGTTATAGTCTTGTCCATGACTCAAAATTCTATCAAAAATAAATCAAGATGTCAAAATATCCAAGGTCACCAAATTAAATTAAAAAGGCAGACTGCTCCCTCAAAGGATAGTTGTACTATCATTGTTATAGCTAATAGACTGCTCCCTCGAAGGATAGCTATTCAAAAGCCCTCAAATATATAAAGCAAAATATAGACCACTCCCTCAAAGGATGGCTATGACTAAATCTTGCTATAAATAGCACTTTCTTAGAAGCTTCCCGCATCGATCAGCTTCACAAATGACCACAAAGCAAAATGACATCTCTATGTAGACTTCCCACATCGATCAGTCTGCTCAAAAAAAAAATGGGTCATGGACTTGGCTTATACTTGTCTCAGGGTCTCCTATAAAAAAAGGGCAAGGTTATCTCTGCTCTAAAATGGGTTACCCTATCCTCACCCATCATAACACCTGCTCAAGGGACTTCAAGCTCACTTTAATGTCAAAGTGATTCGATTACCACTCTAAGACAACCCATGGTCAACGACGTAATGCATGAATGGGGCTCTTGGTTCTAACAACCCCTATCTATGCTATCATTTTGGTCCTTGTCAATGAAAGGGCGAATATGCCTTTCACTTCCTTTACACTTTGGTCACATTCGAACTTCATCACTTGTCAAACCCACTCAACTCGACTCTTTTCAAACCACTCACATAGCCTATTCACACTAGTTTCTATGGACACCAATACACATGGGAACTATGGACTACACAATTTATGTCCAGCATAAACCATTACTTGCTGAAGCATAAATAGACTCATTTCATTTTTAGCAAACATCCATCACCTAATATGGACACTTGCTAGGGATGAAAGACCCCCCGACCAATGTTACAGAATACACCATCACACAACATGGAAAAGGATGTAACATCTTTTTCTCCTCATCATTTCAACACATGACCAAAATCAATCATCGACCAATTTGACTCTTCACTTGAACTACATTGGTCTGAGGCCCTAACAACAGGGGCTATGTAGGCAGCACTCAAATGACACGACGTCTTCTGGGGTTAGCTCGACCACCCTCATTTGTTCGTCTACTTGATGGACAAACCATTCTACCTTTTGACCATGACTTCACCTCAACCTAGTCCAAAGCAATCGTCAACTATTTTGACCCTTCCTCCCTTTTTGGGAGAACTACATTGGCCTGAGACCCTTCACACAGGGGTTATGTAGGCAGCACTCAGTTGACATGGAGTCTTCTGGGGTTAGCTCGGCCATTCCTTCATCACGTTTCTTCCATCACATGCTTTCGCCACCTGCCAATCACATTACAACTAATCACATATTTCCACAATCATTAGCATAATCATTTGCATTATTTCCATCATCATAATCATAAAACATCATCACATTAATCATTAAGTATCATCATAATCAACATCATCACATTAGGCATATATCATTAAAACATATGAGAAATGCTAAAAACATCCATAACACATCAATAAACCAAAATCTCATCATATATATATATGTATATCAAAGTTTTTACAATGGCATAATCTGTGCCTCTCTCTCAAAAAATCAAGTACATCTCGCATCAACGGCTCGCAGGCCGGTATATACATCATATCAAAATCTGTCCTCAAGGCTGTGGCTATGGTGGTGGTGGCGGTGGCTGAGAAGATGTTGTATCCTCTCCCCCCTCTGATCTGCACCGTCTGCATGAATCTGTAGCAGTCGCTCGTGACATAGACCACTACCGACTCAACTCTGCCCTCATATCTGAGTATCACTATATCTGAGGAAACCCCCTAATGGCTCACTCATAATATGTGATCTCATCTAATGCATTATTATATCTAACTATAGATACAGTCTGTGATGGACCCATCTGACCTGCTGCCGTGCCTTGCACTGAACCCTACGGCTATGAAAACCCTGTCTACACTGACATTGACTGTGTGGGATACTAAACTGGCTGTTGAGGTGGATGTTGCATCAGACCCTATCCTCCAAAAACCTATCTTGCCAATGCATGTGCCTGGACTGCGGTCAACTGACCCTACAAAATAGTCACCTGTCCTCGTGCTACATCCCTCTCCTGGATGGCAGCGTCCCTCTCCTGTCTGGCAGCATCCCTCTCCTGCCTCACCACATCTCACTCCCTAATCATGGTTTGTAGATCCAGATGTGGCCCCACCTGCATCCCTATGTACTACCCTGCCCACCATGCTGAGTAGGCCTTTGTGCATCTTGCATCTGCTATCCCAGGGCCTGCTGGTAACTCCTCAAAATTGAGCCCCTCTATCTCCTCTGGTAGTGGGAGTGGTGCCTCTATATCATCTCATCTATACAGTGGGAAGGTGGGTGGCACATCCTGAAGTAGCCCAAATTGGCATTGCACTCTCTCCACTGGCACTCTCTCGAGCTCACCAACTCGCCTGCCCCTGACCCATCTAATACTCTACACCCCAACAAGCTGCTCTCCCTGGTCTCTGAAAGCTGGATATACCAAGTATGGTCTCCAAATGATATCTATTGGGATCAGGGCCTCCAGTACCCCTCTGTAGTAGTCAATATCTCTGACTACCCCATACGTCTGAGTCTGCATCATGACCTCATGCCATCGCCTGAAGCCAACCCTTAAGCTGGCCTAAATCGCCACTGGGAGGCCAAGAGGTCAGGTGACCACAATATGCTCATATGCCCAATAGTGCAAGAGGTGGCCCACACACAGACTATACCACCACCACCGATTGATGCCCCATAGCTCTCTGTATACTTGGGCTAAAAAGACGGGTGCTTAGGCAAACACTGTCTGCTACTCTATCATCTCTATCAAAACCTCGATCATAGCAACCAAAAACCTGCCTCCCTCTACATCTGGCAGTGCATAGACTGTAATGCTGATCATCATCAAGATGGCCAGCTGATGCACATCCTCATATCTTGCATACAGTGGCTCATACGCAAAACTCATTGAATGGTAGCTCGTATCAGTGACGTGCTCTCTAAACAATGTCACCATGTGTATATCATGCACCTCTCTCAAGCACGCATATAGGTCTGCTCCATGTATCGGCAGTCACAAAATCTGGTACACATCCTCGACTGTCACTATCATCTCCCCTATCAGCAAGTGGAAGGTGTTGGTGGAGTGATCCCACTGCTCGATCAGAGCCACCATCAAGCTCACATCCCACGCCACTCGGTAGTATCACCGTAGCCCGCTGAGTCCCACTGCGCTCATCTACACCCACTCCTCCCCGATAATGTTCCAACGCATCTGCATTAGCAATGGTGACAACCGATCCCGCAGCATCAGTGTCTACCTCACCTGCATCCAACAATCAAACCCATGTCAACGTGACTCCCAATCCCCATGACTCTTTTTCCCTTTTGGGAGACCTAGCTCACCCATTTGCCCTTTCATCTATCTACTTGACCTTCTACCTGACCATCTATGGCTATCCTGACACTTGGGAAGCCCTTGGCACAGCTTCCACCCCTTGACTTGGCAATTTTCTAACCTCTCTCTGACCAGGCATCCACCGACATCGGTTTGCATGCCAATGATAACATTTACCTAACTAACATCGGTCACCTAGTGACTGACGTCGATAAAAAACTGACCGATGCTGATCGCTGATCGGCCAACGCTGGTGAAACCGCCGACGTCGGTGACTAGTTCAGCCCTAGAGCCAAACGAAGCAACCCCTAAAAATTAGGGCTTCCCCATTTGACCACCCTTTTCCCCCCAAAACCTTCCTAAATCACCCTAGCATGACCTACCTGCCCTTCCCACCCTCCTAGCTACCCCTCCCCCTCAATTTTTAGCTAAAAACATCAAAATTTCAAAAACAAAAACAAATCCAAAACCAAACCAATTGAATTCACAAAGCTTCCTACCTCATCCCGTCGATGCCAGCGTGGTGGCACGATGGGTGCCGCTGGCGGTGGACCTCCCACGGGTCCTCTACTGCCCTCTGCCATCTTCACTGTGTCTCTCTATTCGCAAGCTCCTCCTGGCCTACCACTGCCTTTGTAACCTCCAATCCTCATCCAAATCGCTCCCTCTCTTCGCCAATCTCCCTCTGCCACCTCACACTGCTACATTGGTCACTCCAAGTCACTATCACACTCAGTCAATCTAGAGCTCACTTTTTTCACTTGGTCAACAATCACAAATGACTTTTGGTGGGCTGCCAATCTGATTTTGTCAGATTTGGTAGGAGGCTGATGTCGACATAGGCATGCCCTCGATCACCAACATCGGCCAATTTGTGCCGACGTTGGAGGCATTGGGCCACTGACGTCAATTTTATCACTGACATCGGTGGCCTTCAAACCTCCTTATTCTTCACCATGACCAAAATCATGCCCCAATCAGTCAGCATTCACAGTAGTCCTCTTAGCCTCCTGGGGCAAGCTTGAGATCACTTTTACCTCTGTCCCTCGACCACCAGACCTTAGAGATCACACCTATCTCCAACGACCGCTTTCGAGACAACTCTACCTTGGTTGTTTTGATTGCCTTTGCTACCTCGCCTAGTTAGCAAATTGTCCAGACCCTCACAAGTATTGGATCGCGAGCACATTGATCCCCTCTGCTTGTGACTTTTTTCATGTTTTCTAGGAGCACTTCATGAGCCTGAGATACCTGGAGCACGATGACCCATTAGAGCTACAGCTTAAATCAAATAACCCAATCAATTACATCTAAATGTTGGGGCCTGGTTATTTTGATTTTGGCACTCCTCGACCATTGACCATGACAATTTGGCTGACCTATTATGTGGTGTGGTATACATGCAATCTCACCCTTTGCAGCGTTCACACTCGATCTTCACCCTCTCTATCTATCTCTCTGTCAAATTGACACTCGATCTCAGGTTCCCTTCCCTCGACTCTCGCTTTGAGGGGGGAACACCTCATCCCATACCTGGGGTAACCAACTCCTATTTTTGTCTTGCAGTTCATCAAGAACAACCAACAAGACAAAAAGGGGCAAATGTAGACATCGAAATCATGTCTACCCCTTGGTCACCCTCCCCCCTTGGTCCCCTTGGTCCATATTCCTAACACTTGTCCTAATCCCCCTCATTTATCAAATTAAAATAATCAAATATTTTAATTTGGTAGCCCCTTTGCCACTTCATCCATGCCACCTTGAATTCCTTCCCTTGGATCCCCTCACCTCATGCCATGTCTTAATGACCCAAATCCCACCTTAGCCCTTCCTCTCGCGTCCATTTAAGCCCCTCTCGACCGTTTTCCCATGACATTTGACCCTAGCAGCTTGTAAGAACGGATAGAAGGCTAAAATTAGCCTCTGTCCCCATTCTTCAGCCGCCGACGTCGGTCATTATTTGGCCAACGTCGGTGGTTCTACCGACATCAATTTTTCTTTAAAAATAGTTTTCTACATCCGTTGCTCCCCCCCCGCAAATGAAAACTCTTTGGCATCCTGACATTCAAACTCTCTCTCTCTCCCTCTCACATAGCAAACACCACCAGCTACAGGTACTCTACAGGAATAGCTCCAGATTATGAGATCGAAGGCATTATAGGTCTGTCAATAGCATCAACAATAGGTCTCCTTCATTCTTCCTTCAGCAAGTAGGAGGTAAGTACTTCCTTATTTTTCATTTCAATTCTTATTTGAATTCATCTATTAAGCAAAACCACTGCCCACAACCTTCCCTGCCCTTCTCTGAGAGGCTAAAAGGCCTTCTCTAATCCCTGTCTCCCTATCCCCCCCTTTTTCCTCTGTTACTCAGCTAGTCCCTTTCCAGACCATACTCTTAGTCTAATCAGCCCTACACAGACTGCCAGATAGTCCCTTTAACCTCCAAACAGGCTCTTTGACCCTCAAACAGAATCTCAGACCATTCTGCAAATCAAAAACCAGACCTAAAACTCGTCCCTGGCCATTACCCTGACCGACCTCGACCATTGCCCCTACCGACGTTGGTAGACTAACCAACGTCGGCGATCTACTTCACCGACATCGGCATAACCACCGACATCGGCGACTGTGCAAAGCAGATTGCTGCAAACAGGTACACATTTGCTTTTTATTTCTTCATTATGTCTTTATCATTTTTGTTTCTATCAATATTCTATTTTTAATAGTGGACTGTCATCCTCCAAGAAGTCTTTACACTTCTAGGATCAAGCTTTCGCTTGGCAGTCCACTTTCTAGTCATCTAACAATTTTCGTGTTTTAGTCTCTTTCTTCCACAGGTGTCATCCTCCACAACCAAAGAGGAGTTCCTTCCATCGTCTAAATTTGGTGCGCAAGTCCACATCTGGGTACGTACAAACCCTCATCCATTCTTCTTAGTTTCTCATATTCCTTTCTAAATGTGAAAAGCGAAATCTTGTTTGGAAACACTTAAGACATATTCACTAAATGGTTCATCGGTTCATTGTTTGATATTTTCAATTTTAGAATAGGAAACCTTTTTAGTAATGTTAATATAAAAGTGTGCTAAAAATTGATCTAGAAGAGGTTTGAATGTTTTTACAAATTGGAGAGGTAATTCATAAAATCACCTCAAAGCATAGTCCTTGAGGCTCCTTGGAAATAGTTTGGTCAAAATTTTATCATTTGAAGCATAATCAAGGCATGCCACATATAAGGTTTGATGATTTTGTTCAAGATCACCCTTGCCATCATAAAATGTGAACATAAGTGCAACTAACCTAGTTGGCAAATAGTGAAAAGAGACCTCAAGTTCAAGAGGGTTATGCAACACATCTTCCGAATATATAACATGTGAAGACATTAAATCCTTTTGTTCAATGTTTGTAACCTTTTCCTACAAGGTATTTATGACTTAAAGGAGTGATTGAATTGTAGGCCCAATGAGATTTTGATTAGCAATTTGAGTATTCACCAAATGAGTTGGAAACATGTTTTGAGTAGTACTAGGCATTGAAATTGATATCTATTTTGAAATAACATGTAAGTTCATCATAGATGTATCAATAGTAGTTTCAGGTAACAAAGGTTGGAACACATAATCCGTTCCCCCATTAGATGTATTAAGTTGTAATGTGTTCAATAGGAGGGATGTATCCATTAAAGCTTTTACATTTTTAGATTCAAGTATAGTTTTTAAGATTTTATCAATATCTTCAGGGTTTTACTGAATGCACTCACAAACATTGCAATTGCATGCACTTGGTCATTATCATTTATTTTCAAATTTTCATTATCATAATCTTCTTCTATGATAACCTATCAAGATTTTTTTCACTTTCAACATGGGTATCATCATGATCTAAGGTATGAGATCCCTCATTGGTTTGAGACATCTTGGATGGGTTGAGGGGAAGCTCAATATGTTCAATAGACACATCCCCCTATATAGGGCTATACCTAGGTTGCATGCAAAATCAAACCAATAAAAAATGAAAAAGTATAGCAATTTAAAACCCTAATTGCCTTAAAACCCTAAGAATCATAAAAAAATGCATTAAAATAGATTGAGTTCACCAAATATTTAACCCTAATTTGGATTTTAGAATCTTACTTGGGTAGATAGGGTTAAGGTTATAGAAATGATAGGGCACAAGGGTGAATATCAAATCTACAATTAGCCAATTAATGTGCTAAACTCATATGTACCATAGGTTAAATTCATTAAACTGAGATAGGCTATTAATAGAAAGTACAACTATGTTAGATATATAAATAACATAATAAATAGTACTTAGTTGATTTTGATGCTAATTCAGGTCTAGATCTAGTATAGAAATAAAGTAGGTAGGAAGATAGTTCTAGTTTAGTCATCAGATTTTACATCTAGTGCATCTAGTTCTCTAGACACTTGTGTCAACTTGGGATAGTTATGTCGATGCTAGTGTCTAAATTTGATGTTAGTGTCTTATATGGAATATATACTCAAATAGTATGAGACCACCTAGATGCTTCTAGGTTTAGATTTAACATCACTCTGGTTCATTCATATCTAAGTCATAGATGGTCAATCCTGGTGAAATGGAAAAACCCTATCTTTGCATCTTCAATGTGACCTTGGAGGGAAATGGATTAGTGGGCACATGGTGTCAAGTTGACCTGCAATGACCTTGATATCAAAGGGCACTACCTACACAACCAATACTCTAGAATAAAGCCTCAGACTCATGTAGTTACCCCCTACGTGTTGGCTTGTGAGTGAATCATGTAATGTGTGTAAAGCAAATAAAATAGTGACCTAGTTTGTAACTTGGCAAATATGACCTTATAATTGCTCATTTATTACTTTAGACTTGTAGCTCAGTTGTTCCTTTAACTGATGTTAGAATGGGGTAGAATATGAAATCTTTTGGTACCTTGAGTGGTTCTTGAGTGATCTTTTGGTGTGATTGCTAGGTGAGGAATAAATGTGGGTTAATATTTTATTTATATGAATCCTATTGGGAGATAACTCACATTAAAGCACTTTGGCTAACCATTGTAATATGTTTCATTTGAAAATTAGATGACTTTAGGGAACTGGACACTTGCATCAGGTCATGACAATAACATCAATGCCACTGTCTATCCTAGACACTAGTGTCTAGGGAAAAGGAGAGCAGACATAAGCTTAGAACTTATAAAGGTATAAAATAAGTACATTTTCAGCATTTTGGGAAAGATGGGATGCTTGTGTCATCAATATAAGGTTAGTCAGACTAATAAATATCCCAAGGGGCACAAGATAGAGTAGATGTGAGGCCTATAAAAGCAAAACATGTGTATAACTGAGAAAAATAACCAAGGTCTGAGTTTACCAAGTGTACAAGACTAAGGTGCTACATAATCACAAAATATCATCTACACAAACACATAGCCGAATCAGATTTTTTCACTAAAAATATGAAAATCCAACTTTATTCATCATAAACATTATGAATTTCAATGAGACATTTCATAAAATTATTACTAAGATGTTGAGAAAACTCTTCTCTTTCTAAATATATGTTTTTTTTTAATTTTTTGACCTTTTTAACATTTTCATCTATGTTGATTTCTTATAATGTCCTTTTTAAGCCACTGTATGCTGCAACTATATTGTATAAAAGACCAGTATATGGTCACAAACTAGGCCTAATTTTATACACATTAAAAAAAATCATTTTTTGAGGTAGTTAGGGGGGTCACACAACTAGTTATCCATTTTTTTCATTTTCAAGTTTATTTAATTAAAAAAATATTCATTAATTTTAAAATATATATATATATATATATATATATATATATGTCACAAACTAAATGATTATATCTAAATATCCACCAAAGGGTTTCAAATAATACTAAATGATGTTTTGAAAATGAGGGGCCACACGGCTGACTATCTATTCTATTTTTATAACAAATAACATGAGTTCTTCAAATTTTAGATGTTTGACCTACTTCGTAACCATTTTTTTTTAAAATAGTGTTTTAAAAATTAAACTCGAAATGATACAATTCATGTTATTATATCAACTTCAAATGTTGAGTGTAGCCATCTAAATTAATCTACAGAAGTTGATATTTATCATTTTTTAGAAAATAAATGTCTAGGGTTAGGCCCCTTTTTATTCCCTAACTTTATGCACTTACCCTCTATTCTAATTTGGAAGAATACCAATCATTACCAGGAAAATAAAGGAGTAATGCACAAACCATTTATTCAATATGGAGTGCACAAACCCTACCCAAGCTTCTCCATGCCTCTATATAAAGAATGAAGGAGCTCGATTGATTTTGATTGAAAGTTAGATTGAAAGGAGGGGGGTCAAGGTATAATAGTTGAGGTCCAAGTATGGTGCACAAATGATATCATCAATGTCCTTAGTAGCCATTAATAAGAGATTTATGCAATTAGTAGAGATAGTGTTGATACACTGTCTCAATTAAAAATGGATGAATGTGCCTATACCACTAGGGAGAATGTCTAAAGGTGCATATGCATGAATTTTATTAGTCACAAATAGATATAGTGTTGTTAGATTGATTTTGGCCTATAATCCCCATAATCTCAAGTCAAAATGACATAAATGGGTGGTTGGATATGCATAGGTCACCAATACGACCTAAGTTTCACTAATCATACCACTCTAGCTTGATTTCAAAGAGAATTTGGGCAATCATACATATATGTGCCCCAAATCATCTACATTTGTTCTGGTCATAAGTGGATATGGTGTTATTGTGTGGCTTTTGGCACATGAAAGACTTAATCACAAGTGAAATCAACATAAAGTAGTGGTTTGATGTGCGTATGTCATCAGTGTGTTTGTGTTACCCCAGGGTCAAAGCATAATAGTCTATCCCACTTTTTGGCATAAAGAGGCCACATACACTTTCATCTTCTCCTCAAAATATCTTGAGTTTGGGTAATTTAAATTAATCAACAAATATGTTTTAGACTATATATGCAAATATGTAGCACATATACATTTTTCCAAATTTTCTAAAAATTATTAAGTATTTTTTAGGATTTAATTTTTTATTATATTTTTTACTATTTTTCTAGCTGGCTAGTAGGACACATTATTATACTTTGACCCCCCAATCACACCACTTGGGTTGAATTCAAAGTGAATTAGGGTGATCATGTATCCATACGCCATAGATTATTCATATTTCCATGGTTACAAGTGGATGTGGTGGTGTTGTGTCATTTTGGACATTTAATGGATCTAATTGCAAGTAAAATCAATATAAATTATTTGTTGGATATGCATGGGTCATAATATGACTTACATTGCCATAATCACACATTTTACCCCAAATTAGAAATAAATGGGTTGGTCATAAACAAATGTGTCTAAAATTATTTACATTTACCTTGGTCGCAATTAGATATAGTGTTTTGTGTTTCTTTTGGCCTATAAGGAACCTAATCACAATTAAAATTTGTATAAATGGGTGTTTGATTATGCATGAGTCACCAGTATTACCTATGTTCCACTAAGCACACCACTTTGGCATGAATACAATTTTAATTGGGGTAACCACACACAAATGTGTCCCAAATTATCCTCATTTACCCTAGTCACAAATGATTATGGTATTGTTGTGTTGCTTTTATTGTATAAGGTACCTAATCATAAGTAAAATCGACATAAAGGAGTTGTTGGGTGTGCGTTGGTTTGTAAACTTTAATTTAGACAAATTAAGAACTCCTAAAATTATTAGCAAGCAATCTGGAAGGCCCTAAAACCTAACAAATAACTATATGTTTACCCAAAATGAACATCAGTTACAAAATTTATGCTCTAAAATATATAGGTTCAATATTGAAATTTTGAAAATGACTAAGTACTAACTTGATTGAATTTTAAAATACTATCTTCTAAATCATAAGTTGTGCAGCTATGAGACCAATTCTAGAAGATGCAAAATGACCATAGTTTCTTATATTTACTAAAATAAATGTTAACTATAAAGAATATAAATCTAACAATATAAATATCTATTTACATTGTTACATTTATATTCCTTAAGATTTATTTTTCTACACAAGTAAACAACTCCCAACCCTCCCTCCACCTTTTAATTGCTCACCTTTTTGCATATTAAGGCTTTATACTTGCATCTCTCTTGTTATTTGTGATTTCAAAACATTCATACTTATATTATTTTAGGAACGCATATGCGTTATAACACGTACATATTTTTACATGTTTAAAATGCGTATGTGTTCTAAGCTTGATATTTATCAAGCCTAGAAAACATAATGCACATAGCATGTATTTTGGCATATTTCATAAAAAAATATCCATATAAGTGTCCTCCAACTCTGTGCACTTAACCCATGTTAATGTACAACAACACATGTTTCAAGATACATTCAACTCCTATCTGAATATCTATTATTTCCTTGAGATCCTTAGAAAGATCCACCTCTAAACATACTTGTCTTTGTGGTCTGGGCACATAGAACTTATTTTGTTCATGGGATGTGACCTGATGTAAAGGTTGGATTAACAGGGCGAGAAAACCTTAGAGAGTCAAAAGAAGCCCTGAAAACTCAATCTGAATTAGTATTTTAAGTTTGACTTCTTAAAGACCATAAAATCATACACCTATGAGAAAATATAACTAAGGTGTTTCATATATACTAATGGCCATGATTGACAATGGCTTTACAATACTCAACATTTAAAATTTTAAATACAAAAAAACTTTTTGTTAGATTTTGAACACTCTCAAACTTAACACCATAAGTTTGTTAAAACTTAAGTATGATGAACCTAGGACTTAAACATATTCTTAAAGAGGATACAATGAATAAAATATACAACCAAAGTAAAGTTTTTATCCTAGTGATAAGTATTATCAAATTCAAAGCAAGCTAATACCACATATGGTAAAAAGTCAAGTGGTAAGAGTTGTTCGTTACTTCATAATATACTTTTAAAACAAACTCCCTAGCTTACTTCAATAAAATTACTGTTATCATTCAATTGTCCATCAAAAATATCTCCATCAAATGGAGCTTAATATAAATAGACTTATCAATCGAGAAGTTGTGAACAAAAAGGCTAGAAAAGCTAAACCGTAGAAGAACAACAATCCAAAGATCCCAAAATTATTCATTCCCCTCATCGGATCAGATTTTTTTTAATATATAATATAAATATTTAAAATCAATAGGTGTGAAAAATAAACGGCGTTTACTAGTTAAGTGCGGTCAATAACATCATTTTCCAACGGACTAAATTTGACGGTCGACACTGGCCGTTATGAAAGTTTTTAATGACTGTTATTTCTTCAACATTGCCCTTCAAATGCGAGGACAGTTCTTAGCAGGAGGAGGAAACATGGAAGACAGTATATATTCTATTAAAATCCTTACAAAACAGTCTGCTCAATATTTCACCTTGCACTTGATACATTCTACCAAAATAAAATGATTGTATTTGTCAGGAAAAATGTAAATACAGGAACACAGACAAAAACCACAGTCTGAGTAATGGAAATTGCTCGCAGACCTTTCTCACGAGTGGAAATCATGCATTAGAATATAAAAATTGAAACCTCGTCTCGGGCGTCTGAGAAATATTAAAAACCAAAGTACCGTAAATTAATGGATTTCATCCGTATTATCGTATATATCCTTAACTGCGTTGCAGTCCAATTCCGTAGTTTTAGGTATTAAGCCGTTTACTCTCTACCGTAGTTTTAGGAAAAGGATATAGGGAAGAATGAATGAAGATTTTAGAGTCGTATAAGCAACTCCAAGACATCTTGAAGAGGTATATTGGACATGGGGTACTAGGTATATGTATTTATAAGTAATTGAATTATTTTTATTTTAGATTATGAAGCCATTAAAAGGAGAGGGCAAATCCAAACAAGTAAACATACTCATCTTGTAATTAATCAAACATTATGTTAATAAGAGGACTATTTCAATTGGATTTACATTTATAAAAGGGATTGAAAGAGTTTTATAAGCAAGTGGAGGAGCAATATTAAGGAAGAACACATCTTACAGTGAATGCCTAGGTCATATAGTGGGAAGTTGCGTTGTGGGAGTGACCAACAAAATTTGATCCCCAACAGTTTTGAAATAGTGATAGATAAATTGATGTAAAGAGCATGATTTTGAATCGATTCCTTTTGGTTCAGGGAGAAGAATGTGTCTTGGCATGTCACTTGCGTTGTGTTGCAAGTGATCAACATTGTTCTAGTGTTAGCCAAGAAGGAGTTGTGACTGAATCAAAGATTTTACCACAAGGTATTTGACTCCTCATATGCCACCTACGTGTTGTTGGCAAAGGAACACCACGAGCTCATACTCATGAACAAGTTATAGTTGGACCAGTTCATCCACATGACCCAGCTAGAGTCTAAGTCGCCATATCTTGTCCTCTATGGCATCCACCTTGTTCCACATCAGCATCCCTGCATAGGCAACTTGGAGGACATTCCTGCAGCTTCTAATTTTGATTCTATCAATCTAAGATTGACGATGGATTTGTCCTTTCGCAAGCATTTACAAATATCATGTGTCGAGGATGTGTGCATGCCAAGAACCAAGGCTTGATCTTCATCAATTATTCACTCGATGACCTTGTCAAAAAACCAAAGGCTTGTCTTGACAAGAGAATAATAATTAGCAATGAAACATGGTGTGTATGGAAGACATGCTAACAACTGCTAATGGTATGTATAGAAGACATGTTATCAAAAAGTAGGGCGTATATGTACACGTGTTGGAATTTTTTTATTCAATTCCAAATTAATTCATATCCATCATCCCTCATATCTATGGCTTCCTTATCTTGTCTTATCTCCCCTTGATGACCATGTCATTTGGACATTCACCCTCCATACTGGTTCTAACCATTCTCCCCCACCTTCCCCTAGCCCTACACCCCCAACACTAGACACACCACAATCCATTTTGTTGATGATAACACCACTTATTACATTTCATGGATCTCCCTTCTTATGTCTTGGTTTTACTCCCTCCCTCTTCCCACCATTGATTCTATGTATGAGTTTCTACGTCAAACCCTCTAGGATGTTTCCCTTGATTCTTGTCCCCACACTATTCATTATTCTAGATCCCTACCCATCACAAAAATTTCCCAATTAATCAGTGGTATGATAATCAATGTAAATTCCTTCATCCGAAACATTGATTTTCCCTTACCCATGACCCGACCTCCATACCCACCCTTTGTAGGAAGTACCATTATCTTATTCAATGTAAGAAATAAAAGTTTCTTGCATCTAGACAACTTTCACTTCTTGTTGATCTCCAATACTCTCCTAAGTCTTTTTGGCATATTGTTCACCCAAGAGAAAAAAACCATTTTTGACATTGTACCCAAAGCATGGGTCTCCTATACCAGTTCCCTCTATGATGTCCTAGCCCAGCCTATTTCCATTATCCCCTCTCCTCCACCATCCTCTATTTTCTCTACTTCCTCTGTCAAGAGAGCTATTTTGAAATTACACACCAACAAAGTAGTTGATGATTGTGAAGGTCTAAAATTTGAGTTCATCAAATATGATGTAGATTCCCTTGCCTTTCCCCTTGCCACACTTTTTAATCAGGTCGTGTTTTCAAGCTTCCCTCATAAAGTAGGGCATATATGTACACGTGTTGGAATTTTTTATTCAATTCCCAATTAATCTGTAAAAAAATTATTGGATTTTTTTTATAACACTACTATTTATCTTTGGTTTATTGAGTTCCCCAATGGGTAGTAACATAATTTTGAAACATTGGATAAATCATCATGGGAAAGGTGATTTTATTCTACATTTGAGAGTGATTTTTTAGCACTTTAAACTAGGAAGCACAAAAAGGAAACAAATAGGGAAAATGAGAGAGATAAAAATGGAAGAAGAATGGGCGAGGAGGGAGGCAAAAATGAGAGAATCATGATAGAGTAAACACATAAGACCTCTTGAATAGCTCATATTCAGATACAAATGAATAAAAATGATTTCTCTCTCATGAAAATGGAAGTAGGATCAGTCCAAAAGTAAAGAGAACAAAAGGATTGCCTAGAAGCCCAAAGGCTCCTAAAAAATCAGATTTGATGCACTAATACAAATCTCATCCACACAGATTTCAACATAAAGCTTACAAACACCATAAGTTACATAACCATGAAAAGTGCAAAATTTTAGTGACTTTTTATCTATAAACAAAAATACACAATCCATAGAAAAAACAAAAAAACCTAAAAAGCTAGATAATGATCTCACCAATTTGCTTCTACTTCATTAATAAATCCATAAAATTACATATAACACACAAATTTACAACCAACCCTTCCCAATTGCTGAATGAAATAAGAAATCTTTGAAAATATAGATTTGTGTCTTTTCTACATATTTTTCACCCACAATGGAATTTGAAAGCCATCTTTTTCACGAACACAACTTAGAGCTTATAGCTAGAGTTTGTTCAAAATTACATTTTATAAAATTAAAAGTGATTGTGACTTTGCATTTAATAAATGTAATTAATTCTAAAAAGAATTAATTTAACCAATGACTTCAAATATATAGTTTGATTTTGACACTATTTCAAATAGATGTCAAATTCACTTGACGCTTTTCTTTCTATTCTTTTATGATATTAAATAAAATTAAATAATTGTAAAGAATTAATATAACTTAATTATAACAAGTCATAATTTTTAGATGGGGCCCATGAGTTTTTTGTTCTAAATTTACTTGCATATTTTCCTATAGCTTTTTTCTGTCCATTGGGTGAAAGAGTCAAATAGAGCATTATGTAATGTAGAACAATTTTATCAACATAAATTTACCTGAATGGGTAGTAAAATTTTTATGACTAAATTTCATTATAACACTTCTCAAATTGGTTTTAATGCTTCTTTTGTTGCTTCACAAGTTCGTCAACCATCTCAACATTTTCTCAACCTTCATACCTTCTTAGATATTCTCAATTATAAAGAATGTTTCCATTCCTATCTATGTTATTAGTATGTCTATTCCAAACCCCGATTCAATGTCAAACCTAATGGGGGAGTGATCTAAAATAGTTTCTCCCAAAATGACAGTAACTTAGCAATCAAAATTGGTGGCAAAGTTAAACACGTTCCACTTTGCAAAAAGAGCTCTATCTAATATTTTCACCATTATTCACAACCTTGTCTAAAGTTGGAAAAATAAAACTACTCGAGGTGGTCAAGGTGTTGGGATATGATAGTCCACATTTTTTGCACATATAAAACCACATCTCTCCTTTTATGACACCATCGCATCAGGAGGAGTCCCATTATGTCTTCCCTAGATTCAATCATACTGAATTCTCCATAAAATCCAATTGGACTCTGGTAGTGTGTCGGCAATCCATTGTCAAAGTGTCACCCTTCAATTTCATCATTAGAGACATAAATATTGGAAATACCAAGGGAGGAACTATCAAAATAAAAATGAGTTCACACTCACTAATGTGTGGGGTTAAATCCAAAACTGGAAATGTGAGGAGATAAAATCAATGCAATAAGTATCAACACTCCCCCTTATTCATTTTCATGATTCAACATCTAGTAAACAACCCTCGACCAAATATATTTTGTAGACGAATGAAGTTAAAATCACAATATTTCAACTTCTTATAGACATAAAATTTTCATATTATTATTTGTTCTATTTTGAATTCAATTAACTAATCTAATAGAATTAAACTATTGAAATTGAAATGTTAGAATATACAGATTTGATAATAAAATACATTATGCTATAATATTTAGATTTTTCTAAAAATAGTAAATGAGCCTAAGAATATGCAAACCTCCCTAAAATAGATTTAATGTTGATTATGTAGGCTAACTACAATTGGAAACTGCTTAAAAAGACTTGTTGACTATGTCACATTTGAAAATAGAATTATAATTAGACTGCGTTAGGGGATAAGGATACACTTCAACGTTCTTTATTGACTATGGCCACATCATGGTTGATTATACACCTGATTTCTTGATATGGGTCTATGCAGTTGCTTGCAAGGTTTTCTTGATTCTATGTTTAAGCCTAATAGACACGTGACTTGCAAAATACAAACTCTAGCCCTATGCATGCACTAGATAGAAATCAGATAAAAAGGGAGGGAAATGAGATATTAGGAGTGGCCGAACTATCATAAAAAACACCTAAATGAATATAGTGCTACCTACATAGCCCAAACGGGCATTAAGCCGATGTAGTTCTCCCTCTTAGGATGATTGTGTGATCCATAATTATGAAATTATATGCAAGGAGCTAGAATATTTATTGAGATGATTGAAAATGGATGCCCTTGGCATGCAATAAATGATATTTAGACTTAGCCTATGACTGTTAGAATGAAACAAAATTGAAATTATAAAAAAATATTTCTCTTTTACTTAGTGTATAGTAATTTAATATCAGCTTGCTAGGTCCTTTCAATGCCTTGATGTGTTTTTATAGGGGAATATTTAAAATATTTTCACTAACCAAGTTTACAAAATACACAGGAGAGTTTTTTTTTTTTAAAATGTCTCAATTTGAAAAAGTGACCATTGGAGCATCAGGGATGAGGTTGTAGTGCAGCCATGTTTGACCTAGCATGGTCTTGTCCTAGAAGGACAAAGATTACCATAAATGGTTTGATAGGTGCCTATAAGTATATTAGGGATGAATGGGGTCAAAATAGTTTATATGTATGATATTTATAGTGTGTGTAAGATAATAGAGGCTTTTTTATGGATTGTGAGTTAATGAAATGGAAAATAGACCAAGCAGGGTAAGGATGTTAAGAATAAATATTATCAAGCACTTAATGATTAAATTTATATGTATACATTAATCAAAATATAGGCATATATTTTTGACTAAATTTTTTGAGGACATGTGAGGGATACCTCACACATTCCAAGAGTAAACTATCACTAGAAAACATCCAAGTTCATATTGGATTGATTGTATACCTCATCTACAGTAAAAATGCTATTAGATAAGTACCACATTGGATTTGCATGCATAAAATCATTATGTTGGAAAGTATGTTTCTTTTCTTACATGTACTCACCATTTTCGGGCATAAGTGACGAACAACAAGAGCATTAAAAAATGTTTTACTATCAAAGACCACTACTCTATCGGTTGAACTCGATTATTTGCCTTCAAAATAGGTTGTAACTTGGATCTAAGAACTTTAGTAAATTGGGGTGGGGGAAATGGGTGAGGCCACCTTTACAACTTGTTAAAGAACCACATGTGGATTTATACATGTTAGTCATTGCTTCATTCATCTTGCAATTTTTTGGGTTGATTTTTTTAGTTGTGGCCATTGTATACTTGTTTATCGATGTAGTTATAATTTTGTTCACCTCAGGATAATTTTTGTTCAACGCTGATAGTCATGAGTTTTCCATGAGAAGGCAAATCAAAAATGTTATTAGATAAGTAACCCATTTGATTTCCATTCATAAAATTATTGTGTTGGAAAGTACATCTCTTTTTTTGCATGTGCTCGCCATATTTTGGCATAGGTGATAAACAACAAGAGCATCAAAAAAAAATTTAGAATCAAATAGCATTACTCTATTAGTTAAACCCCATTTTTTGCCTCAAAATAGGTTGTGATGGTTGAGAGGCTATAATTTGGATATGATAACTTGAGAAAACCATAACCACTTTTGGAGTGTGAGAAATTGATGGCACCACCTATGTAGCTTACTAAGGAATCACCTATTGGTTTGTACATAGTAGTAATTGATTCATTTGTTATGCAAGTTTTTTGGTTGATTTTTTTAGTTATGAGCATTGTCCACCTGTCTATTGATGTAGTTGTAGTTTTGTTCACCTTGGGAGAGGTTTTTGTTAGGACTGGAAGTCATGAATTTACCATGAAAGGGCATTCATGTATCACATGGTTTGTTACCTAACATCAAAAGTAGGTGTTCAACATGCTAATATACAATGCATGTTTTGAGATACATCAAATCTATCTGAATATCTATGATTTTGTTGAGATCCTTGGAAAGGTGCACCTCTACACACACTTGTCTTTGTGGTCTGGAAAACATAAAAACTTATTTTGTTCATGGCATATGAACTGATGTTGGATTAACAAGTCGTTGAAACCTTAGAGGCACAAAGGAAGGCCAAAAAACTCAATCCACACTTGAATTTTAAGCTTGAATTTTCAGAGACAAAAAAAATGAATAGGCCAATGGGAAAAGATGATTAGGGTGTTTTAAATATACTAAGTGCCATGGCTGACAATGACTTTGCAATGCTTAATATTTAAAATTCTAAATAAAAAACCTTTCATTAGGTTTTGAACACCCTAAGTTTAATGTCATGGGTTTGCCAAGTATCATGAACCTAGGACTTAAACATATTCTTAGAGAGGATATAATGAATAAAGTATGCAACTAAAATAAAATATTCAGACCAATAACAAGTTTTATCAAATTTGGGGCAATTTAAATCACATATGATAAAGAGTCAATTAGCAAAGGTTGTTTGTTTTCTTATGATATACTTTTAGAACAAACTTCCTAACTTGCTTCAACACTATTGCTATTGCTATTCAATGTCTAATAGAAACATCTACATCAAATAATGTAAGAACCAAAGAGTTGAATACAATTTAAATAAACTTGTCAACTAAAACACACGGAAGAAATAAATGCCAACAACAACAACAACAACAACAATATAACTTGCTTCAATACTATTGCTATTGCTATTCAATTGTTTACTAGAAACATCTACATCAAATAATTTATTATTATTATTATTATTATTATTATTATTATTATTATTATTATTATTATTATTATTATTATTATTATAACTTGCTTCAACACTATTGCTATTGCTATTCAATTGTTTACTAGAAACATCTACATCAAATAATTTATTATTATTATTATTATTATTATTATTATTATTATTATTATTATTATTATTATTATTATTATTATTATTATTATTATAACTTGCTTCAACACTATTGCTATTGCTATTGCTATTATATAACTTGCTTCAACACTATTGCTATTGCTATTGCTATTCAATAATAATAATAATAATAATAATAATAATAATAATAATAATAATAATAATAATAATAATAATAATAATAATAATAATAAATTATTTGATGTAGATGTTTCTAGTAAACAATTGAATAGCAATAGCAATAGTGTTCAAGCAAGTTATATTATTATTATTATTATTATTATTATTATTATTATTATAACTTGCTTCAACACTATTGCTATTGCTATTCAATTGTTTACTAGAAACATCTACATAAAATAATTTATTATTATTATTATTATTATTATTATTATTATTATTATTATTATTATTATTATTATTATAACTTGCTTCAACACAATTGCTAATGCTATTCAATTGTCTACTAGAAACATCTACATCAAATAATGTAAGAACCAAAGAGTTGAATACGATTTAAATAAACTTGTCAATTAAAACATATTGAAGAAATAAATGCCAACAACAACAACAATAATAATAAATTATTTAATGTAGATGTTTCTAGTAGATAATTGAATAGCAATAACAATAGTGTTGAAGCAAGTTATAATATTGTTATTGTTGTTGGCATTTATTTCTTCACTATGTTTTAGTTGACAAGTTTATTTAAATTGTATTCAACTCTTTGGTTCTTACATTATTTGATGTAGATGTTTCTAGTAGACAATTGAATAGCAATAACAATAGTATTGAAGCAAGTTATATTATTATTATAATTATAGGATCCCAAAACTATGCATTCCCCTCATCAAAGAAGATTTTATTTTTTTATATATAATAGAAATATTTAAAATTAATAGGTGTGAAATGTAAAAGCTGTTCATAGTTAGGGACAATAGCCTCATTTTCATATTTCATTCATTAAATTGAGGGCATTCATAAACAAGCTATTCTCATTAAGTTTGTAAATTGAATGATATTTTTTTTTAAAAGTGAAAGAGAATTTTAAAATTTCATTTGTTAAATCGAAAGCATTTATGAATAAGTTATTCTCATTACTTTATAAATTGAAAGATTTTTTTTTTAAAAATATAATTAAAATATATGTTATCAATTGATTGTTGATGGCCATTGATTATCCTTAAGACCAATAATAATAATTATTGATAATAATTGATATACATCTGAAAATATCTAATATAGAATATATATAATTAATAAATTATATAAAAATCTGAACTTTAATTATATTCTCTTTCAATTTACACTCCTATAAGAGACCATTATCAATCAAAAAAGATATACACCATCTAGGAACGGGTCGACCCTGGCCGTTTTGAAAGTTTTTTATGATTTATTTCTTCGACATTGTTCTTCAAATACGAGTACAGTTCCATAGTAGTAGTAAACATCGAAGACTATATATTCCATTAAAATCCTTTCAAAATTTTGACGGTCTGCTCAAAATTTTACGTTACATGTGATACAGTCTACCCAAAATCCAAAAAATAAATGGGGGTGGGGTGGTTTGTATTTGTTTGAAAAATGTAAATACAAGAATACAGGCAAAAGCCAAGTCTGAGTGATGGAAATTGCTCGCGGGTCTTTCTCACGACTGAAGATCCGTGGATCAAATATAAGCATATTAAAAACGGAACACGGAAAATCTTGGATAATTAGGGTATTAAAACTGAAGCCTCGTCCCGTACGTCTGAGAAGTATTAAATACCGAGGTACCATCAATTAATAGATTGTGCCCGTTTCAGTCCAATGCAGGAGGTGTGGGTACTAAGACATTTACTCTCTACCTACTAAAAAATTGTTGAAAGGATATATCGGTGCTTTATTCGTTCTGTGTGGTGTTTGGTAAAATTCAGCGTCACGGTTTAATTCTGGCTGACACACGGGAGTGGGGAGTAGAATTAGGGCAAGCCACGTGTTACTGAATGCCCAGGCCAGTGGACAGTCAGGGGCTGCAACTATAAGGGGTGAGCCGCGCAGCAGATTAGGCGTTCAAAGCTCTGCACACCTTCACTGTTGGCGTGGCCATGGCCATGAGTGGTAGTTGCGTTGTCGGCTTCCTTTATGTCTTGCTCGCGGGAGTGTACTTCTCAAATGATCTGGTACGGGAAGTATATATTTTTTATGCAGAGCATCCTTCCTTTTGCATCAGGAGGGCCACGGAGTGTGTTCTGATGTCTTCCGTGGTGCTCGCATGGATGTTCCATATGGTGAAGAGGCTGAGGCAGCGTGAATGTTACCTGGTCGACTACAGCTGCTACAGAGTGCCCGACGAACGAAAGATGAACGCGGAGACAAGTGTATACTTTTCTTGTAAATACCAGCCGCCCGTGGCGGAACACCTGGAGTTGCAATGGAGGGTGTACCTGCGGTCCGGGTTGGGGGATGAAACGGCCGCCTCCCGCTTTCTCTTCCACGGCGAGGAGGCAGCGGAGGCAACGCTAGAGGAGGCACTGGTGGAGATGGAAGAGTCCTTCGCCGCCGTCCTCGACCCCCTCTTCGCCAAAACGCACCTCCACCCGCAGCAGATCGACATTCTGATTGTGACCGTGTCGACTTTCAGTCCGGGCCCTTCGCTCGCCTCGTGGATCGTTAACCGGTACAACATGAAGGAGAGCGTGAAGACCTTCAACATTTCCGGCATGGGGTGCAGCGCAAACGTGATTGGGGTCGACATGGCCAAGGATCTCTTCCACGTCTACCCCGACTCCTACGCTCTGGTTGTGGGCACCGAGTGCATAACATTGAATGCCAATTATCAGGGAAACGACAAATCCATGATGCTCACCAATTGCCTGTTCAGGGTCGGGGGCTACGCGGTGCTTCTCTCCAACAGGCGGCGGGAAGCTAGAAGATCGAAAATGAGGCTGCTGCACGTCGTTCGGACAAACGTGGCCGCGGATGACGAGTCGTACCAGTGTGTGATGGGGAAAGAAGACGCCGAGGGATTCTACGGCATCGGCCTTCGCCCTTCGCTCATCCAAGTGGCTGCAAATGCCGTGAGGAGGAACCTCGCCACCTTGGGCCCCAAAGTTCTTCCGCTCAGGGAGCAGCTCTACTACGCCTACAATATGCTGTGCATCAAGTTTTTCAAGATGAATTTGGAGTCCTATATTCCGAATTTCGGGGCGGCGTTCCAACATTTTTGTATCCACCCGGGTGGGCGGGCGGTGTTGAACGGAATAGGCAAGAGCCTGAGGCTCACCGACTTCGATCTGGAGCCCTCCCGAATGGCGCTGCATCGCTTTGGGAACACTTCCGCCAGCGGTCTGTGGTACGAGGCGGCCTACATGGAAGCCAAAGGACGGTTTAAGGCGGGGGATCGGCTTCTACAGATTGCATTGGGTTCGGGTTTTAAATGCAACACCGCTGTTTGGGAAGTGATCAGAGAAAGCCATCCGTCGGAGATGAATGACAATGTGTGGAACGATTGCATCCACAGGTATCCCTGCAGTACCCGTCACAGGCTCACCGATGACTACTGCCGAGTGTTTTTGGATTTCTTCAGAAGCCAAAGCCAGAAGTGACCAACTTGCTCTTCCTGTACTAAATGATTTTAGGTAATTACCTACTGTTGGCCATATAATTTCCATTTTCCAGGACCTACGCACCTAAACTAGCTATAGCTCTTCCTTTCTATCCATCCAGGGTATAAACAACAACGATATTTGGCCATTCTATTTCTATGTAGTGTATATATTATTGGTATAAGGATCTTCTGGAGTCGACTCCTTCCTATCCATGGGTGGTCATATAAACAATATGAATATTTAGTCATTCTATGTTTATGTATTGTATATAATTAGTATAAATAAGGTTTACAAGGAGTCAACTTTCTTTCTGTTGTCTATAAACAATATTTATATTTGACCATTCTATTTTTATGTATTGTATATTATTAGTATAAGATTTTTTTGGGAGTCAATTTTGTAATTATTTTATATATTATATTTTATGTTAATAATTAGTTTTATGTTTTTTACTTAGGATAGAATTATTTCGATGCACGGAAGTAATTGTTAGATGAAATTTTATTCTATCCTCAAAACAAATGGAAAAAAGTACCTTTCTAAAGTTTAGGAGGCATCTTATTTTGCTCCACGTAAAAGGTGTGCATACTTTAAACTTGTGATTTCCTTTTCAAGGGCACACTGGGTTTGTCATTAAATTAATTTGTAAAGAATGTAAAAAAATATTAATAAACTATATTTATTATGGAAATGAAAAATAAATTTTAATAAAGTAATATCAAATTACAACAGATATACCCATACACACTCAAACTTGGGCTTAATCAACTTTAATTCAATATAATAGTGAACCAGACCTAATTATATATGAAGATTATTTTAGAATCAACATGATATGATGGGAGGGGATTTTATAAGAATGATTACTTTGTTATTAATTTGGAGATTGTTGTTGGTACTTTGTTATTAATTTGGGGATTGTTGTTAGATGCAAACAATAGAAAATAGGTTTGGAAGGTGAGGTGAATAAAGTCTACAAACTCGAGTTAAAGATGGACAATTTTTAGGAGTGCACTCTATTAGAAATGTGAGGACATTGACAAAAATGTTGGGTCATTTGTGTCTAATTCTGAATTTCTTAAAATTTATTTCGTTGCCCTAATCCCCTATTTTAAGGCTTCAAAACTTGCACTCTTTTCTTTAATTATGTGCTCATATTTTAGAAATTTATCTCCTCTACAACTCTAGTAACTCATCACGGACCAACTAAAAAGGGGGGGAATAGATGGGGCACCATTTTACCCTCCATTATTATCTAGTATCTATGCTGAAATAAATTTGATAAATAACATTCAATACAATTCAACAAGTAATTCATGGATGTAACCACTAATCTTATATGACTTTCCAAGCTAGAATGAATAAGTGACCAAATTAAATGTTTCAATTTTTTGATTAAAAAATTCACTAAATGCTTAAATTTACTTGAAACACTTTCATATTAGATCTATAGAACATAAAATATGTGCCTTGCTCAGCGATTCTTTATTATTTTATGTGTTACATGCATTAATGCACGTATATATTTATAGAGTTCTTAAATTAAAATTAGCACTAAATTGGAAGCAAGCCGACACAGTGGTTTGGGAAATTTTGATAAAGATGAAACACAAGGCATGGGAGACCCAAAAAAAAGGTAGATGTGCCCCTAAAACCATAAACTATACAGTTACGAGAAATAATTTTCATAATCTAAGAAAAAAAGTAGGGATAGGAACAAAAATTAAAGGAACATGTTCAAAATGGAAAAAAACATGGGGAGGGAATGCTCCAATAAGGTCTAACTATGAACTCGTAATAAAAAAACACACAAATACCCTAGAACATTGTAATTCTATGACTGATAATTACTCCTAGAGTAAAATTAAATGTATATGAAATGTTTCACTTTGAGATGTGTGTATGCATGTGTATGTGTGCATACTTAAAAATTAAAGAAAATTAAATTTATCCGTAAAGTTCAAATAAGGTGCTTCGATTATCTAAAATATGTAAGATATATTGAAGTTTATATAAGAATGATAGTGAATTGAAAGTCAAAAGGAAAGAGAGATCACTTGATTTCCACGATGGAGGATTGCAAATATTTTGGAACTAACTTCCATGCCCCTATGTCCTAGCACATAAAACATTATACCACTGCAAGTGTGAAGAACATGTTCATATGTCTAAGTGTCTAAATAATCAAAATTATGTTGAAATTAATATAAGTAGAACTAAAATTGTTACACATGGTTTTGGTGATAATCTCGTTGTAAATTTCCAACTTAGTGTGAGTGTCCAATGAGTTATAAAAGAAAAACATATGCATGAATAATTGTTTACAAATATTATTTACTGAAATCTAAAAATATGAATTGGAAATGATTTCCATGGTGTGGTTGGAACGTATGAGGATACCCTTATATAAATCCAAGTCTCAAAACTTGAGCTAAATCTTGCATTCATTGAGTACAATTTTTAGCAGTTAAAAAATCAAGCTAAGTTAATGTGATGTAAATTAAATAAATAATAGTGTTATAAAGTCCCATCGAGGCATATTGGGATGGAAAAAAGTATCATATGTTGTGTATGTCTTGAAAATCTTTTACGTCGCTTTCCTTACATAAAACACCAAAAAGTGTGAAAGTGTCTAGAATCTTAGTGTAGAAATAAGAACGAAGTACTCCCTATTTGAGATGTGGGCTCACTTGTAAAGCACATATCTCAAAATGAATAATTACATGTGTCGTGTAATCTAGAAAATAAAAGAACCCAACATGTCTAATATAATAAAAATGTCATCATGAAATCTTGTATGTCATAGATTCATTACCTCACATAGCTTTGGACTGTAATATATATAATCACAAGTATAGGATACTCTAAATGGACGAAGTATAAGTAATATAAGCATAGTGACAATATGCTTCCCATAGGTAAAGTATAATAATAATGGAAATATGCCCATCATGGACAATATGTAATTAACAAATCATCAAAATAATATCCCCCTACTGGGACACATGCGGGAAATTTATAAGTATTGAAATGATATGCCCTCATGGTAAAAATGTAATCAATGAAGCATTAAGGTGGCATGTTCCAATATAAGGAGTGTGGTGGCAAATATATCAAAGTATAACACACACGTGGATCATTGCCCCCATTATATGCACATAGGAATCATGGAAACATAGGACAATAATGAGAAGACATCTAAATGATATGGATCATGAAAAATAAGAGTTTTTTTTGCATGATAAAAATCATGGCACAAATTATACAACAACATAGAGTAAACATATAAAATAAGTAAGGCACATGCTAAGCATATAGTAAGCACACCACCCATAGTAAACAAATGAAAAAAAAAAAAACATATATGTAGAGCAAACAATCAGAGTGCACAACTATATGTGTTTTCATGTGCTTTGTATAATAGTGTTTTCTCTTATATTAATGTCATCTTGAAAAATTAGATCATTTATAAACATTGTTTCTTGTATAAATGTACGAGGTTGTGAAAAATATACCCTTGTAGGTGGAGTAGTATTTTTTTAGCATTTTAGGCTCAATTAGTTGAGGACTTCTAATTGGTTATTTTTTTAATAACTCCTTAGATAAAACCAAATTTTTAACTTATACTAGAGGATCATAAATATCTCTAAAGATAGTAATCACTTAATCATCTTTAACAATCTTTATGCATTGATATAATGTTGATGGAATTATGCTTATTTAAATAATCCATGTTCATCCAAACAAAACACTATATGCCCGATTACTCGGTAATACATGAAACTAAACCAAGATGGTTTTAGGACCCATTTTGATAGGCAGAGTAATGAGTTAAAATGGTTACCTTGTTATTCCATCATATCTTATAATAATCATTTTATTACTTTCTAAATCTCTTTGGCCGAGACTATTGATAAATGTATGCATGCATACATTTATACTCAAACAATTATCAATTATAATTTCATTTGTTCACAAGAAGGTTCACCTATGAAATCTTGTATGAATATTGCTCCATTATTATAGTTATCATATGCAATCTCATGATCATAGAATAAATTTGGAGAAGGATTCTCCTTAATCACATTTACCACACCTATGAATCCATCAAGTAGATCGTATTTGGAAGCTTATGGTGGTTATCTTTGATCCATCATATAAATATTGCCTTGATATTTAGATTGAGTGGCATAATTTAAAAGAGGATTTGTATAAAAATTCAGATGTTGATTTGGTTGAGCCATTGATTCATTCAGATTAATGTTGAGACACTCTCTAAATTTGGTTATTGTCAATGAGATATTGGGTTTTGAATTAATGCATACGTTGGAGGAATGTCTTATGACTATAATAATTTCATAATGCATTAGTATCATGAATCTTAGGAAATGGCCTAAATGGATCTAACTCTTTAATAAGAGTAAAGTAAGCATATTACATTCAATTAAGCATTTAAGCACATTTTGAGGACTTTCACTCAACATTATAAATTGTCATCACTCTCCATGTTAGGATAATAATATTCTATTAGGTGGTTGGTCCACTTCATTGCATTAGTAGTCTCATTCTTAGGTTTGAAAGCATTGTCATTACTTTTATCATTTAAGTTTTGTTTACCTTAAAATTGGCTCCACTAGATGTAGTGGCATTGGTCCTATATTTAAACACGATTTCCTTTAAAAGTTCTATCTCATATTTTCTAACCAAATAAAAAGTTAAATCAAAATATGGGTAATTTTTGAATACCATTTTATATTTAATAGGGAAAAGCAATATTTGAGAAAATATACTTTTTAGTTCATTATTAGGTAAGTAATGAGTCATTTTTGTGAGCATGGTCTTGAACCCAAGCATATACTCACTAAAAGACTTAGTGGCCCTCGTTTAATTTGACAAATATGTGAAAATGTAAAAATCATACTATTATTTATTGACAAATTAGATAACAATCATCAACTAATCTAGTAAAATAATTTACATATCCATATTACAAATCATAGAACAAATCAATAGTGTAATATTTTAAACTTATAAGAAAATGTAGACACTAAATTTTAGTATTAGACACTTGAAAATTTTAGCCTTGACCTATATTTACCTTACATGACTTGTACATACACATGTGAGTCTTTCACACCCTTCTATCATGTCCACTTGCCTTCTACATGTTTGGATTTTGTGATTTATTATCAGTCACCTACATGAATTCCCTATTCTGTGCTTAACTTGCTTATTATCATAATCAAACTATCTCCTAATTATCATATCATTGTTCCTATTTTTACGACACCTTCAACTATACTCAGACGTCTTGAAATTTTTGAATTTGTCCTTATCTACTGAAAGTGTTCACATGCAAGAAGAGGTCATTTTCAAAATTCAAATCATCTTTATGATTCAACTAGTATGTTCGACATGTCAGTGGTGTGAGAAGTTACCTAAATATTCATCTATTTATACACAATATGTCTAAGCCAATTATACCTATCTAGTACTCATCTAGAATACATATATACACATCTACATACTGAGAGCGACTATCTTGAACTCCCAAATCAGAAATCAGTCAGAAGCAAGCCCTAATTTTTTTTTAAGCACTTAAGCCAAGTCAAGTTTACCATTTTTATAAGTCTAAAGATAAATTATAGGTTGCATTCATAAAAGGATCACCATTTCACCAATACACTTAAAAGGAACAACTATATATGCTCTGATTTCCCTTCTTGGAGTATTATATATATATAGGTAGTGTTTAGTGATTCATTGGATAGTGGTTGAGGTCATCTCAACCCATCATTATTCCCCATTTTTACAGTTAAACCTAGTGTCAAAAGTGGAGCTAAATTTTTGAAGTGAAGGAGACAAGATTTTTGGATTATGCAAACATAATATCACACAAAAAATTGGTTTCCAAGTAGGCATGTTGACCTTTTGGGTAAATGCAGAAAGTTGGGGGATAATTTCATGGACAGTTTCATGAAATATCCCAAAACACGTACGCATTATTTTAATAATGCATACGTATTATGTTTACTAGTCTAGGTAATCAATAAGCCTATAACACACGATACTTTAACTATGTATTAAAAATAAAAAAGAACTTAAAAATCCCCATTTTCCATATTTCCTCATAAACCTCACATTTAGAACTCAAACAATGCTTGTGTCTTTTTTCCAAGAGGAGACAACACATACCACACTCATTTGAATTTGCCAATTAGGTCAACAAATTGATAATGTCATAGTGGAGGAGAGGTCAGTGAGATAAATTGATGCCAATTAACACAAAAACTAGCAATTATTTTTTATTTGCATTATTTTTTTGTTAAATCTAAATTTATTTTATTTATGTATAACTTGTGTAAGTGCAAGACAAAACCCTTCTAATCATCCTAAACCTCCTAGCCCTCCTACAATTACACAAGACCATCCATGTAGTCAGGATGATTTGTCTACACATATAGTTGAAAACAAATTACAAATTAAAGAGATAATTAAGAGAATAAGGGAACCCAATTTCACTAACACCCATCGTACTTATTTGGCAGATGCCTTAGAGTTAGTATTAGAATAAATTGACATGATAACGAGTCAAACTGATAGATGGACATATTATAGAGAGATGTAGGTCTTACTATGCTGAAATTCTGTAAGCATGTGGTGTGAAGGATAAGTAAATAATATATGATATTTTTTTTGTATTATTCATTGATCCATTAAATAATGTATCATCCCCATTATTATGCAAATGATTCTCAATCCAATGGTGCCAACATAATTTGATAAGAAACGCTTAATGAGGCTCACCAACTTCAATATGAATCCCTCATGAATGGTATTACATCACTTTAGGAACACTTCCACCTGCGGTCTCTACTACGAGGTGACCTACATGGAAGCCAAAGGACAATTTAAGGTAGGGGACTGACTTCTACAAATGCATTGGGTTTGGGGTTCAAATGCAACACTGTTGTTTAAGAAGTGATTAGAGAAAGCCATATGTCATAGATGAATGACAACATGTGGAATGATAACATCCACAGGTGTCCTTGCAATATCCATCACAAGTTCACTAACGACTATTACCGAGTGTATTTGGATGCCTTCAAAAGCCAAAGATAAAAGTGACCCAAATTACTCTTCTTGCAAATGATTTTAATTACCTAATTTTGGCCATATAAATTTCATTTTCCAGGACTTAAGCAACTCCTCTTTCTAGTATATGTTAAACTAGCTATAGCTCTTGCCTTTCTACCCATCCATGGTCATATAAACAATATTGATATTTGACCATTCTATTTATATACATTGTATATTATTGGTATAAGGTTCTTGTGGAGTCAACTATGTAATCATTTTATCTATTATGTTTTATGTTCATATTTTATATGTTAAATTATCCTTTTGCCCTCTACCTATGGTCATATAAACTATATTGATATTTAGAACCATGTACAAAAGCAACCGTGTAATGAAACTTTGATCTATCTGTAAAATAAATGGAAAAAGGAAATGCCTTTCTAAGGTTTAGGAGTCATCTTATTTTTCTCCACATAAAAGGTGTACAAACTTTAAACTTATGGTTTCCTTTTCAAGCGTATAATGTATTCGCCATTAAACTAACTTGTAAAGAATATAATTTTTTTTAATGAGCTATGCGTAGTATGGAAAATAAATTTAAGTCAAATAACATCAAAATGCAACACATTTACCCATACACACTCAAACTTAGGCTTAATTAGCTTTAATTCAATAAAATTGTGATTTAGACCTAATCATATATGAAGATTATTTTAGAATCAACAATATATGATAAGAGGGGGTTTTACAAGAATAATTGTTTTGTCATGAATATCAGGAATATCATTAGAAATAAACAATTAAAAATAGGTCCAGAAGGCAAGGTGAACAAATTCCATAAACTTGAGATGAAGATACACATTTTCTATGAGTGCACTCTACTAGAAACTTGGGGACATTACCAAAAACATTGGGTCATTTATGTCCAACTTCAAATTTATTAAAATTTATTTCATGGCCTTGATCCCTTGTTTCAAGGCTTCAAAACTTGTACTCGCTTTTCTTGAATTATGTGTTCATATTTTGGAAATTAATCTCCTCTAAAACTCTAGTAACTCATCACAAACCATTTTACCCTATATTATCATCATCTAGTATCTACGTTGGAATAAATTTAGAAAATAAAATTCAATTCACTTCAACAAGTAATTCATGGATGTAACCACTAAGCTTATATGACTTTTCATGTGTGTGAGAGAGAGAGAGAGAGAGAGAGAGAGAGAGAGTTAACTTATGATTCTAGTAAAGTCAACATGGATCAAGCGTAATGAGAGTTAAGTAGAGTGACTGTGATAATAAATCAGATTAGAGTTCAAAAAAGGAATTAAAGATAGAAATTAGTGCTAGGTAAATAAATAAGGAGAGTGTATATATCATATCTTAATCAATAATGTTATGTTACATTTGAGTGAATTATTGGTTTCATGATCAATGACCAAATGTATATCAACATTTTTAATATGAGAGGGTCACTTTGTAATTCAGAGGGTGGTGAGATATGCCTCTAGCTCCATGGGTATGGGCACGAAGTGTGTAGGTTCTAGTGAAATTAGGGAAAAGCTGGAGGCCATATGTAGTATATATTTCCCCTATTATTATAAATGAGAGGGATCCAGTGATAGAGATCCCTAATGTAGATGACATCAGATGCAAAGATGCATATATATCCTTGTGAAGATGACATAGATGGGAACATTTATTATTGGGTGGAGGAATAATGACTAAATATGACGTGTTATACCTTGATATTGTCAGGGAAGTTATAGGTATCAAATGATTTGATTTGATTTTTTTACTTTTGTTTTTTATTGATTTTGAATTATGTATTCAATCATAGTTAATGTGTGTTCATTTTATGTCTATGTAGATGACACAGATTGTTGGGTGATGACTATCAAGTCTGAAATTTTCAAGATGGCATGTCATGTCTATGATGATGTTATTGATGGTGGTCTCACCAGATGGGATATGAAAAAATTTAATGTGCATATGCCTCTATTTTATTGATCTATGATTTTTACTATAAAATATGTGTGAGCTTTGACAAAATGTGACGAGTTAAGAGATGACTCATAGAAATAATAAATACCCCCACTAGATTTGATGTGATTTAGGTCCTAAGATATTAGATTAGTAAATACAATTATAATGAGAGCATGTTGATCTCAAGGTATGTTTAGTTATGTATGAGTATCAAGAGAGGAGAATGAGGTCACACTCCAAGATACGAGGTGGTTTTTGGGAATCTATATCTAGGACTCTTGTGGTAGGTGATATAGATGATGTTATTGAGGGGGGTCTTATGGACCATGCCCATATCATAGAGTTATGTAATACTTATCATCTTGCATAATATATATATATATTATGCAAGATGATAAGTATTACATAACTCTATGATATGGGCATGGTCCATAAGACCCCCCTCAATAACATCATCTATATCACCTACCACAAGAGTCCTAGATATAGATTCCCAAAAACCACCTCGTATCTTGGAGTGTGACCTCATTCTCCTCTCTTGATACTCATACATAACTAAACATTATATATATATATATATATATATATATATATATATATATATATATATATATATATATATATATATATATATATATATATATATATGAGATGTTTTAACATATTGGTCTATGTGATGATTGTATGGATTTGACATTTAATATATGACATGATTAATATGGTTCTCAATTTATATTACCTTTAGGGTGGACATATGATTATTTCAAGCTCAAATAGTTCATGCATCATTATTAGATATACATATCATAGAGTTATAATTCTAACATTCTAACATAAGAAATTCAAATTAAAAATATATATGTCAAATCAATACAATCATCACATAGTCGAATATGTTAAAACATCACACACACACACACACACACACACACACACACACACACACACACACACACACACACACACACACACACACACACACACACACACACACACACACACACACACACACACATGAGATGTTTTAACATATTGGACTATGTGATGATTGTATTGATTTGACATTTAACTCTTTAATATATATATATGTGTGTGTGTGTGTGTGTGTGTGTGTGTGTGTGTGTGTGTGTGTGTGTGTGTGTGTGTGTGTGTGTGTGTGTGTGTGTGTGTGTGATGTTTTAACATATTGGACTATGTGATGATTGTATTGATTTGACATATATATTTTTAATTTGAATTTCTTATGTTAGAATGTTAGAATTATAACTCTATGATATATATATCTAATAATGATGCATGAACTATTTGAGCTTGAAATAATCATATGTCCACCCTAAAGGTAATATAAATTGAGAACCATATTAATCATGTCATATAACTAAATGACTATAGTCTACTTGTGACACTGACCCGTGCATAGATATAGTAGGATTTTGTGTAGGATTCATTTCAAAAATATTTATCATTTTTATCACTATCATTATTGGTTTATATTTTTTTACATTTATAAAAAAACTGCTATGATTTGTCTTATCTCTCTATATTGGCTTCCATTTTTACTAAATTTGCGGTACTACTAATGTCATAATTGGGTACTCCATAAACCTTTCTAGTCACATAACGAGTAACCATTGGTTCCTTACAAGAAACATCATAGGATAACTTAATCATGGTAGAATGGAATACGTAAATGATGATAATAAGTCTTGGATGTCCCCTTCATAAATGTGATAATACATCTATTGATATATTTCTCAAATCAGTCTCTGAGTGCATAATAATAATTATCCTAATGACCAATAATGTGATGATAGTTAGAATAAGGTTGACTTATGACTCTCTCCAAATTATATGGTGGATTATAATGATTAGATTATTTACAAATGTCCTCCTATCCAATATTGTCAAGATAATGTCATGAGGCCTATCTTTGAATGAATCAAATTTTATAGGCTCTTTCTTGGTATAATGTGATTTACTCACAATAGGAGTTGTTATGTGAACTCATTATTTCCCTTTGATGATTAATTTAACTTTTTTTTCGTATGGAAGCTTGGGACAAGGTGGATCAAACTCTTGAACCGAATTGGATGATTTAAGTTGTAGCAACTCATGATCGAAATTGCTTCTAGATTTGGTTGTAGAAGTCCCAAGTTATTTTATAATGAAATAGATGAAGAGAAAACATGTTGGAATGACTAATTTGTGTGATATAAATTTTTTTCCATGAGAGATAAAATGATATCTCTACCCAAAAATTATTGTATCTCCAAATATGTTTGTTTATAGATTAATTATTTCATATATGTCTTAAATCGTAAGATATAACTAGAAACTAGCTTTGACTTTCCTTGATGTAATGATGTTAACTTCTCATATGTAACTCTAGGTCCTTTATTATGAATAAAGTGCATAAGGAAGACCTATTCTAACTCAACATATGTATGTAATGTTGGATGGTGGAGCCTGATCTTATTTTAAAGCCCAGTTCTTGATAGGGGGTGTGGGGGGGCAACCCCCGCCCCACCCCCCCAGCCACTATAGTCTCCATGGGGGTCCAAGGTGGTGGTGACCAATTTTGGATCCCCCTTGGATGGGGTTTGAGGGCAATGCCCTCAAATCAAAATTTGGTGAAAAATGCATTATAAAATATTGTAATTTCATATTTAATCAAGACCATTTACTATTAGGTTTTAGATCTAGCAATAAAAATTAAGTTAGTGCATTTTTTTCCCTAATTTGTAACCCTCTTTTGATATGAGGGCATTGTAATCAGAGGGGATAGTGTGTGAGAGTGAAGAGGATATTTTAATGGATGTATTTCAGGTTTTTCCCTTCATTTGTTGGATTGAATAATAAGGATTGGTAGTTTTTGTGTGGACGTAGCCCATATTGGGTGAACCATGTTAAATCTATGTCTCTATTCAGTCGTGTTCTCTTAATTTTAATTTTGTCTTTATTTCATTATTATTTCTCTATATTCTATATTCCTAACATGTAATGAACCACTAGGGAGTGAATGATGAAACTAATTTAATGCCTCATCCTTTAGGCTCTTGGTAAATAACTATAGTAATATCAAACTACCATTACATTGATTCAAAGATCTCCTATAAGATTTAATATTACCACTTTCATTGAACATATAAAATGTCGGTATCTTAAAATTCCTCAGTAATGGTGAATGAAATATCTTATAGGGTATGGTTTTAAACCCAAGAGTGGTAAAATTTACCTTAAAATTTAAGTTGATGTAATTTATGTTGTAAAACACCCACGACATACATTAAAGAGATAATTTCTTGTGTAGGAATGCTTAAATCATTAAGATGCTTATTTAATGATTGTATTTTATTATTAATTTTAGACATTGGTACACTATTTTTATTAAATTCATTTGGTACAATGGGATGGACCACCTTACCCTATAAAGTAGTGATAGCATGGACCTAGTTAGAGGGAAAGTAGTTATCACCCTCCTGAGGGTTAGGAGGAGGAAGGAGTTCTAATTTAGGAATGGTGGGTTAGAGATATTCATTGGTATTTGATATATCATTAGTTTTCAAAGGCATATGACATTTTATGGAAATAGAATAAATAGAACTATTATTTTCATTACTAGAATTCACATGTTTACATAATTTTTTTTTGAAATAAAACTAAGAACGTCATTATGATTGGTAATATCATTTTCACTAAGCACATTATCATTTGATTTATCATGTAACAAGCCATCATATTTAACATGAGAGTTGGGTAAGGAATACATAATATTAGATATAGTAGATATATTTTCCTCTTCACTATATGCATAATAATATTCATCATTCCAATTTTCATCATGATCATAATTGCTTTCACTTGTAAAATCAACATTGGAAGGAACCATACTTTCATGTTCAATAGAAGAGGGGTGTAAGATATGTATTTAGATTTTAAATATCATTGAAAGCATCATCACATGTAACAAGAGTAAAAGCTTTACTTTCATTATCAATATTTGGAATTCGAACATTCTTTTGTGTAGAAAGGGTAAAGAAAGGAGAAAGATCTAAATTTTCTACCTTATTTGAAACATAATCACTTGAAAAAGGAATGAAATTTTGAGATTTTTTTTTATCAATATTTGATATTTAACTATGCTTGATTGAAGTAAAAGGGGAAGAATAAAAAAGAGATACATTTTTGACCTTATTCAAAACATAATCACTTCCATTTGTTTGAAAAGAGAAGGGAATAGGAGATGCATTATCACTTTCTAATTTAAATACATCTTTATCATATGAGAAAGGAACATTGTTGTAAATAACATGGGAGTTTTTATATGCATTATTGTTACTTGATTTTGGAAATTATTTCATGAGAAAATATTTGGAAAATGGTTTTTTTGCTTATCTTGAATTGTAATAGATGGAGAAGAAGTAGGAGAAGAGAGTTCATCTACACTAGCTTCCTTATCACTTTTAACATCAAAATATTCATCATAACCATCATAGAAATAATAGTAATATATATATATATATATATATATATATATATATATATATATATATATATATATATAATTTGAATCTAACACATAATTTTATTAATTTATCCATTCTTTATTGTAATTATATGGAATGCATGTGAATTCATCAATTGGATTGGGAGGGAGGGATTGCTTATTATTCATTTATAAATTTACAAAAACTAAAATTAAAACAAGAGGAGAAATAAAAATCAATGCTAACAAGTAGTCTAACAGAAAGGAAAATCAATTTTCAATTTCAAACCCTAATATGATATTTTTTTTGAAGGAAAGCCCTAGGGTTAAAAGCTATGATTTGGCCATGTTCAATAAATAAAATAAGTTCACCAATATGTTTTATTTATTTTATGATTAATGGAGTTTTAACCTAGTAAAAAATTAACTAAGTAGAGTGAAATTAGTAATTAAATAGATATTAACAATGCATTCCACTTACATTAAATGATATATAATAACTAGGGTTTTGACTTAAAACATGGAAAGAGATGAGTAACTTATCTTTTTTGGGATCACAAAGCTATGTTTTACTATTTTTAATCTTAAGTATGGATGTGGAACTAATAAATTTGAATTATTAAGAATTATTTTAAATTTAGATAATGGTGGTGGATTCAAAAAATAGGGTGATGCACTCTTATCTAATGGGGCACTCCTGTCCAAACTTCTCTTATTAAAAAACTAAAAACAAGGATTTGTGTGGATCTTTGTGTAGGTGAGTTTTAATTTGGTATGAGCCTACAATCATGAGATTTAAATTATGTTTTATCTTATCCTCTTCAAAATCCTAATTGAGTCCTATGCATAAGAATCAAACCAAGATCAAACTCAAAGTGGGGGAAATGGGAAAGTGGGATTGGCTGAGTTGTTCTCATAAGCCCTATTGTCTTGAGTGCTACCTATATAGCCCTAATGATAGGGACCTTAGTCAAATGTAGTTCTCCCTTTAGGGAATGTGCATAAATAGATCAAACACAATGTGTATCTAAATTCTCTTCACCTAGGCCCTCCTCTTGGGCAAAGCATGAAATATAGATGTGACATGTATAAAATTTAGATAAATGTAGAGATTGAGCTTGTTGTAGTGTGATTTTATATATTATACTAGTGCTAAAATGATAAGTGCTAGATGTAAAATGCCTTAGGGAACCCTTCTAATATAATACTCCCAATTTTTAATTTAAAAAACCTATTCATGCACTAACTAACTCAAACAAGGGTTAACCAAACATAAAAATAGACCCAAAAGAAATGTGCATTGAAAATAGTTTTGAAACATGCGATGGATAACAGTGGAGGAATCGAACAACAGAGAGGTGCACTCCTATCCAATGGAGTGATGTTGTCTAAATATAATAAAACTGAATTATGAATCTAAATCAATACCAAGGATCCCTATGACCTAGACAAGGACCGACATGGAAGATTGAAACTTTGGGAAAATAGTGAAATCAATGTGGAAGAGTGATAGAAAAGACATAGGACTAGGATAACATGCATAAATAAGAGTTTAAATCAAAAATAGGATCTTATAAATACACAAAATACATAATGCTTGTGTTTGATTTCATAAATTTGGGTATATACAGTACCATTATTTGATATGGCCACCTTGTATAGCAGGTTATATGTATCACTGTACCATTCCTAATTTACTACACTAAATGTAATTGATAATATTTATATAACCTCTACTTATGTTATAGATACAGATGATTGTTATAGATTGTATATAGTAAAAATGTCATGATCACCATTGATGTCAAAATGAATTAATGAAGCAACACTAGCCATGGCATCTGTGTGTTGATTATCTTTTTTGAGGGATGCTTTCTATGATGAAGTATTCAAAATGTGTCATTAACCAATGTAATTTTTTTAACTATGGAATTAGATTTTATTATTCTTTTTGGTATATGGCTATCACTTGATTAACCACTAGTTGAGAATATCCATATAACTGTGGTGATTTTACCTATAATATGTGCATTGTATTTAAACCCAATATTAGTGCTTCATATTTTTTTATGTTATTTGTGTTAGAAAATCCCAAATGGTATACAAATGGCATAGGTTGGCCTTGAGGTGTAATGAAAACAATGACAATACCAACACCTATGGAACATTTACATCCATTAAAGTACATGATACAAATGTCATCATCAATGTGATATGAAGTTAAGTCATCTCTAAAATTATTATTAATCGGTAGTGTATCTATTAATGGAGTTCCTTCAAGTTGGTCTAAAATAACTAGTCCTTTTATTAACATGACCCCCTTAGCAATACATCTATATATGTGTGATTTGGACATAATAAAATTGAGTCAGTCTACTTTTATGATAACTTATGTCTCATTATTCAACATGTAATGTCATAAATTTTGTGCAACAAAAACCAATGCAAGACATCATTTTTCCATAATATTGTAATTATTTTCATAATCAACCAAAGTGGGATTGATATAATATACTACATTTTCCTTGTGATCATCATCATATTGAGCTAATAAATCCCCTAAGGCATGATCTATAGTGAAGATGTACCATAATAAGGGCCTATTGGGAATATGCAACATTAGAGTGGGTGGTTGAAGTAAATATTCTTTGATAACATCAAATTCTTTTTTTCATCTGTCACCCCATTCAATTTTTTTTTTCCCTTTTAATAATCATGTAAAATATTGTGTTTTATCTTTAAGTTGAGCCACAAAACATCTAATTGCTTCAAGTTTTCTTTGTAAAAATCTTAATTGCTTTAACTCTTTTGATGGAGGCATGTCTAAAATGTATTTTACCTTTTTTATATCCATTTTAATGCCCCCTTGAGATATAATGTATCCCAATAACTTCCCATAAGTGACACCAAAGACATATTTCTTTGGATTTAAGTATATATTGGATTCACATAGGCATAGAAAAAATGTTGTAAATCTATTGTATGATTTTTTGTGTGTAGATTTATCCAATAAATCATCTACATAGTCTTCCATGATCTTGTATAGGTAGTCATGGAAAATGTATGTATTTTAATGTAACATAGATGATTATTTATAGATAATTATTATCTAAAGTAATTTAATAAATAAATATTAGAATGGGTGTGTTGTAGTTGGTAAAGAATATCATACCATTTAGTTGTATTTGTGGGTGGTAGAGAGAGTTGAAGAGAGTTTTGTCCAATAAAAGGGATTATCCGTCCCCTTCTATTACCATGGACATAGGGAAGTTGCATTTATTATAAATTGGAAATTATGGAAAAATGATAAAAATAATGTAATGACAAAAGAAAGATGAAAAGGCATTAAAAATCCAAAAATACAAGTGAGGAACCAAAGAGTCAAGTGAGAAATTAAAAAGCCTATATAGATAAGTGTACAAAGAAGTCAAAATCAAGCCATTTTTTAATAGATTTTTCTTCTATGGCTTCAGTGTTCATCTTTATTAGTTATTATTGCTCATAAATACATATTTATTTGTTTCTTGAAATTGTTGTTTAGTATACAAATTTGTTATTATTGTCTTTATTAAATTATAGTCAATAAAATTATTTTTGTTCCATCTAAGTTCTTTAAAGAGCATAAAGTTTATTGGTAATATCATTACATCCTGAAATGATTTAATCCTTAGAACCATCTACCATGAAAGAGACAGAATAGGTGGAGGAAGGGAGGCTCAAATATTTAGGTTTTTTTAAAGAATCAGTGTTGATAGAAACAACATGCTTGTCGAGTTCCTATGATTACGAAAAGGAGAATTTTTAGCTACTAAAGGCTGGCATGGATAATTTGGAGCAGATTGTAAAGCCTATTATGGACCTTATCTATAACAAAATTCAAGGTTAGTACTATGAAATTCTATATTTTTTTAAAAGAAGGTTGAAGATTGGTGGAAAGGTAGTCTCAAACTTTAAATAAGAAAAAATTCCACATTAGGTTCCTTGATAGGAAGTTAGTTTTAGTAGCCACTCGATATTGTTGTTTAGTAGACAAATTTGTTATTATTGTCTTTATTAAATTATAGTCAATAGAATTATTTTTCTTTAATCTATGTTCTTCAAAGAGCATAAAGTTTATTGGTAATATCATTACATCCTCAAATGATTTAAACCTTGGAACCATCTACCATGAAAGAGATAGAATAGGTGGAGGAAGGGAGGCTCAAATATTTACTTTTTTTTTAAGAATCAGTGTTGATAGAAACATAATTCTTGTTGAGTTCATATGATTATGAAAAGGAGAATTTTTGGCTATTAAAGGTTGGCATGGATAATGTGGAGCAGATTGTAAAGCCTATTATGGACCTCATCTATAACAAAATTCAAGGTTAGTCCTATGAAATTCTATATTTTTTGAAAATAAGGTTGATGATACAATATGAAAGTTATAATGTTCATTTTTTATCATTTATGATTGGTGGAAAGGTAGTCTCAAACTGTAAACAAGAAAAAATTCCACATTAGGTTCCTTGATAGGAAGTTAGTTTTAGTAGCCACTCGATATTGTTGTTTAGTATACAAATTTGTTATTATTGTCTTTATTAAATTATAGTCAATAAAATTATTTTTGTTCAATCTAAGTTCTTCAAAGAGCATACAAATTATTGGTAATATCATTACATCCTGAAATGATTTAAACCTTGGAACCATCTAACATGAAAGAGACAGAATAGGTAGAGGAAGGAAGGCTCAAATATTTAGTTTTTTTTTCAGAATCATTATTGATAGAAACAACATGCTTGTCGAGTTCGCATGATTATGAAAAGGAGAATTTTTGGCTATTAAAGGTTGACATGGATAATGTGGATTAGATTGTAAAGCCTATTATGGACCTCATCTATAACAAAATTCAAGGTTAGTCCTATGAAATTCTATATTTTTTGAAAATAAGGTTGATGATACAATATTTTAGTTATAATGTTCATGTTTTATCATTTATGATTGGTGGAAAGGTAGTTTTAAACTTTAAACAAGAAAAAATTCCACATCAGGTTCCTTGATAGGAAGTTAGTTTTAGTAACCGCTCGATATTGTTATTTAGTATACAAATTTGTTATTATTGTCTTTATTAAATTATAGTCAATAAAATTATTTTTGTTCAATCAAAGTTCTTCAAAGAGCATAAAGTTTATTGGTAATATCATTACATCCTGAAATGATTTAAACCTTGGAACCATCTACCAAGAAAGATACAAAATAGGTTGAGGAAGGGAGGCTCAAATATTTAGTTTTTTTTTTAAGAATCAGTACTGATAGAAATAACATGCTTGTCAAGTTCATATGATTATGAAAAGGAGAATTTTTGGCTATTAAAGGCTAGCATGAATAATGTAGAGCAGATTGTAAAGCCTATTATGGACCTCATCTATAACAAAATTCAAGGTTAGTCCTATGAAATTATATATTTTTTGAAAATAAGGTTGATGATATAATATGAAATTTATAATGTTCATTTTTTATCATTTATGATTAGTGGAAAGGTAGTCTCAAACTTTAAACAAGAAAAAATTCCACATCAGGTTCCTTGATAGGAAGTTAGTTTCAGCAGCTGCTTGATATGGCAATCTAATTCATCATCAATTGGGTGATGTCTCTATTTTCCACATCACTCAATATTTCCTATGATTTAGATCAAGTTAGATTCATGTATTAAGAGCGTAGTTTTGTGAGGTTGTAGAACATACAACTATTTTAATTGAAAAGTGGCAAGGTTTACCTTGGAAAATAATATTCCTTCTAGAAAATGATATTGGGAACTCATACTTTATAAAATGAACCAAACTATTCTATGATGGTATAGATCTAGCTTCTATTGGATGATGTAGAGAATGATATGAGGTAGTATAATAAGGAATTGGAGGAGTTTAGAGGGTTTGATTATGTTAATGGAAAGGTCCAAGTTATACATTAGATAAATCATGATGTTGAGGTCAATAGAGATCAATATATGCCATAAAATCCTTTCATTATTACTACCAAAATAGTTGGTGAATTTTTTTTGGTATTTGATTACAAGTAACATCCATAAAATCCCCATTAAGATGGTGGTTGTAATCCTAATATTAGATTGAGAGGTCATAGTACATAAATGTATGGTTTGTCATGAAGTCCTTTTAAGCATGGTTATCTATTGAATGATTTTGATGATGCACAAATATGTTTGTGGGACATCAACATACCTGCCAAAAATAAAGTACTTGAGGCTCAACAAAATTTTAATGTCCATGATGGTGTAGTTGAAAATGTTGCATGACATTTAAGGTACAGGAATATCATTGGATCCATTGGGGATGTTCTTTGATTGATGATATGGGAATTACATAATCTAGTGCTAATATTATAACATAATTAGTAGCAGGACATCAAAATTAAGACCTTTTATATTTGGCAAATTAAAAAAGGTCTAAATAAACAAAAGTGTTTATAAATTTGTAAAATTATAATTGTATTTGAGGTTGTATGGGTAGTTAGAGTAGAATATAATGGAGATCCAACATGATAGTTTGAGGAAATTAGTTAGTCATATAAGAGGATGAATTTTTGGCATGAGAGGCCAAGGAAATTAGTTAGTTGTAAAAGAGCATGGAGTTTCAACATGAGAGGCCGAGAAAATTAGTTAGTTGTAGAAGAGCATGGAGTTCTAGCATGAGAAGTTGAGATTACTTAGGGGTAGCTTACTTCAAATTCATTGTAATAGAATAAAATTGTATAAAATTGAATGAATAGGGACTTTTATCTAAGTGTCTTGGGCCAAGACGCCTATTTTCATTTGGGTGATTATTAGCATGGGCATAGGAAAGTTACAATCCTTATAAATTGGCAATTATGAAAAAGGATAAAAATCACGTAAAGACAAAAGAAATATGAAAAGGCATTAAAATACAAAGAGACAAGTGAGAAACTGAAGATTCGAGTGAGAATTTGAAAAGCTTATATAGGCAAGTATAAGAAAAAGGCAAAATCAAGCCATTATTTTAATAGATTTGCCTTCCATGGCTTCATTTTTAATCTTTATCATTTGTTATTGCTCATCAATATGTCATTATTTGTTTCCTTAAATTATTGTTTAGTATGAAAATTTGTTATTATTTTTTTAAATTACATTTAACATATTCATGTTGTGAGAGCCATACATGCATTTTGAGCATTATAACAAGAAATTAAGAAGGTTTTGAGATTGTTCATTAGTTATTTAATCCTTATTAGATTGGATTTATTTTATTACATGATTTTTAATGATGTTATTTATTAGGGAAAGACAACATGTAATGAAAGATATGAAATCTTGAAGGAACAATAAATAGTTTGCTCATCCATTATAGGAATATATTCCTTAAAATTTGAGAAGCAAGCAATGCAAAGCTAAAAATTATGTCTTAGAAAAAGGACAATGTTGTATATGGAGATTATTAAATTTCCTTTAAATCTAAGATCAAAAGAAAGTGATTTCAATGTCATCTATCAAATTTGAGGTCAAAATAAAGTGCTTTTAGTGTCAGATATCAAATCCAAGGTCAAATTTTGTTTTAGTGTTAGTTATTAAATTGAAGGTTGAAATAAATTTATTCACTTGTCATATATTCAAGAATTTATCTAAACCCTTAGACAAATTTTAAGAAATGCTCAAATAAAATGTATGGTTTCACCAATATATTTTATCAAAATTTTAAATTAATTGGGATATTAAAACTAATTAAGATAAAATAAATAAAAGGGTAATAAATACTATAAATGACTTGTAACTACTAGAATGAAAGTAAGATACTTAAATAGATAAAGCTTGAATGACTGAAATAAGTTAACTATGAAAAACGCAAAGAGGCCAAGATGACTTAGTTGATCTCTACCTATTAGTTTGACTTTGTGAAATTGCAATATAGTTGGAAATGATCAGCTCAGAAAATATTATGCATGACCAACTGAAACAATAATTGTCACTATTCTAGGACATAATCGATTGGAAACAATTAAGATCAACTATCACTATTGACCCCATGGGTTGATATTTACATTTATGAGAAAATATAAAAATAATAGTAAAATCACCTATGCTTACTTGAAATGTGATTTTATATGGAATTTTAATCTTTGACCATGTGTATATGACCTATAAATGACGTCTTCAAGGTTGAAATCCCACTAGGGCTTGTGATAGTTGAAAACCTCCAAAATGAAAAGGAGGAGTGCAATGGACTAAGATGATTCCAATCACCCCTATGATAATTGAATAGTTCATATGTATCCAAAGTACTCCAAAGAGGTAATCAATTCTCACATAATTCTCTTACTTAGTGTGCTTAGTGAAATAATGCTACATATATGCATTTATAGATGGATTGAATACTTGATAATGTTGTTGAGTACGATACCAATATGGCCACTTGAATATTCATGTTAGAATTAGTTAATTTTTCCCCTAAATTATAGGAATGATTATTTGAGTTATGTTTGTTCTTGATTACTTTTTCTAGTGATTATGGACACTTTTCATAAGTTTACTAAAAAAAGCTAAAACTCCCAGGTGGAACGTAGTTCAGTTGGAACCCTGCTTGAGTTTCAAGCTGTAGGTCACCTTTTTAAAGTTATGTTAAATAAATTTAAGAGTATTTTAATAATTCTCCTATAATTTAATGATTTTGGGAGGCAAATTTTATATAATTATAGCTTGTGGTAGTTAATTGATAGTGGCTTCTTGCATGATGGCCAATTTAGTTAGTTTAGTTATCTTAGAGTCTATTTTTATAATTAAAATTATAGATTACTTAGTTTTTAAGTAAATTTATTAATTTAGTTTTCAATTTATAGACCTAACTTTTAATGCAAGTTTTATTTTATTAATCTTATTTTATCTTTATTTTATTAATAAGAATTATCCACAAGGGATTGTGGCACATTAGTTCTAACTGAGAGGCTTTTTCGCATGTTTAATATTTGGTTTTATTATAATTATATGGTAATTTTTTAAAAAATCCTGGTAAACTTTTTAACGTGACCGGCGGTGCTGGCTAGACATGCCTAATACCAGTACCACAGGGCAGGGGGAGACTAGAACATGAGACCAAGAGAGCCGCAGCGGAAATACTTAGCCAACTAAGCTAGGGCCCCCACCCTAATTATATGGTAATTAATACCAATAATAACCTGATTTAATTTTTAAGTTATTCAATACAGTTTTTGGTTGATAATCTTACTTACAACACTACTATATTAACAAAAAACAATTATGGGATAGATTGGTTGATATATAGCTTCAATTTCATATTAAATAAAAGTTAATTTACACTCCCTCCATACATTAAAATACTTCATTTAGTATTGGATCCTCATTCAAGAAAGGTTTATAATGGTTTTAGGCCATTAATAGGAGTAACAATGGCTTTAATGAATTATGTTTCCATGAATATCCCCATTTCAAAGGTGATAACATGAAAAATTGGAGAAATTAGTTGAACATAATTCTTGTATGAAAATGACTTGGGGAGAATGTTGTTTATGGGTACACACCACATAAATATTGGAATAACTTGACTCAAGATTAGAAAAGAATAAAAAGGGATGAATAAAATGTAAATGCACAAGATTTCTTTTATCTTCAAAGTGTCATAGACCCAAGCATATATCCAAGAATTACAGAATGCAATAATGCTCATGAAGAATAGAATACATTGGAAACATCATATCAAGTATATACTAATGTAAGAGAAGAAAAAATTCAAACTCTTAAAATTAATTTTGATAATTTTATAATGTCAGATAATGAAGGAGTTGGAGAATATTGCATAAGGATAAATGACTTAGTTCATAGAATGAGGGTTTATGAAGAAACTATCCAAGATAGTGTTATAGTGAGAAAAATTTTGAGATATTTATCTCAAATATGGATGCATATTGTGATCACTCTTTATGAGTTCAAGGACATGAAAAATATAAGTGTTTATGAGTTAGTGGGTTTTATCTTGTCCCATGAGGATACGATGAGACTATATGTAAGAGATCTAGAACATGCACTTGAAACCAAGGCAATAATTTTAAAGAACAAAGAGAAAAATAAAAATAATAACCAAGGGAGTTTTAAAAACTCAAATTAAAAGAGGAAATTTGAAAATAACTTCACAGATAAAATCAAGAAATACTTTACTTGTCATTATTGTAGAAAACTAGGACACATGATAAAATATTGCAGGATACTGACAACTAACAATTAGGATAATCAAGAGAGTGAAAAGAAGGCATTATAATATGAAAAAAGTGAGAAAAAAGAGAAATAATATTATTTTATCACATATGTTGTGGGAATAAAGGATGTAAATAATTTTTTGTCTCTTGATTTAGGTGACTCAATTCACATGACAAATCACAAAGAGGGTTTCAATAAGTTAGATGATTCCTTAAAAATCCAAGTGCAATTAGGAGATGGAAAGTCCATCTAAGTTGAAGGAAAACATAGCATGAAAATAAACACAATTAAATACAAGGTTTATATAAAGGATCATAAAGTATTCCTCATATTTTCATAGGTTATAGTGATGAAATCAAAGCGTACAAGTTTTATAATCGTACTATTAAATCTACAATAGTTTCTAGTGATTGTAACTTTTTTGAATATGAGGTGTATTATGATTATTATCATGTAGATATAGAGGTAATAATGAAATGGGTTTATCCTCTTGAATTTTATTTTTATGGCTTAAAAATTCTTACACACATTTTTAGTTCAATAGGAAACAATACTAGCTCTTCACAAGAGAACAATCATCCATCTTCATCAACTCCAAGCAAGAAAAAGCATTCATTGAATCCACATATAACCAACCAAATGTTGGATAATAATTATGAGATAAGGATCACAAGGATTAAAAATAAGGAAGGTAATTTTTTTATGATTCTTATGATGAAAATATTATGTTTTCATTATCATTTATGGCTATTGAACCTATAAATTATGTAGAATCTATTCAAAAACAAAGAATGGGTTGATACTATAAAATTAGAGATGGATTAAATTTATAGGAATGATATATTTAATCTATTTAATCCTCCATTACATAAATAAGTCATATGAACCAAGTCGGTATATAGACCAAAGTCAAGAGTGATGGTATAGTTAACAAGTTAAAAATCAGACTAGTTGCAAAACTATTTGCATAAACATATGGGGTTGACTATGAGGAAACATATATATTTATGGCATGTTGAGATAATATAAGACTATTTTTTATGTATATATTCATAAATGATAGAAAATACATCAAATGGATGTCAAAATTTCATTTCTAAATGAAGTGATTGAAGAATAAGTATATGTGGGGCAACTAAAAGGTTTTGAGGTAAAGGGTAAACAATTTTGGGTATATAAGTTGAAGAAAGATCGAAGAGATTGGTACTAAATAATTTATAGTTGGTTAATGGATCAAAGCTTTTTCAGAAATCAAAATGAATCAACTCTTTACATATAAACATTGGGTTCTAATGTGTTATATGTTTGTCTCTATGCAGATGAATTGAATTTTTGGGCTCCTATGATCTTTTTTTGAGATAGTTATTGTGATTTTACGGTTTTTAATACATTTAATCTATAGACCACAATTTTTTTAACTTTTTAATAATGTTTTTACTAAATTTTGAAAATAATTCAAGGAGGATATAATAAATATTTGTGATTAGTTCTGTGTACATTATTTTGATTTTATGGTTTTCATAAATTTTCTCTACATGATGTAATTTTAGGAATTTTCTTCTTTATTTATGTTTTTGAAAAGCTTAAAAACTCTAGATGGGTTATATTCTTATTGTAAGATTGTGGAGATCACCCCCTTAAATTTTCTTAGTCACATTCTTCATTATTATTCTCTTATTTCAATCATATTGTGACCTTTTTCTATGATTCTACTTTAGTGGTGTGGTAATCTCATTATAGGAATAGGCCAATGAACCCTATATTCAAATCCACTATCTATAAATTTATTTGAGCTAAGATAATCTTCCCAATTAGACATACCACATATGTATTTAATCTTGTGCCTATGTGAAAGAATAATGGGTAAATCAAATTATATGTAGATTTAAAAAAATTGAACATAGATTTAGACAAGCACATCTACCTTTTAACCTCACTAAATGATGTTATTCAAATTATTTATGTATTTATTGGATGGATTTTATAGATGTAACCAAGTTTTGTTAATAGGCAAGATCCAACATAAATTTCATTCACAATTAAATGGGGCATCTTTTCTTATAAATAAATGCCTTTTGGGCTAATTAACATGTGTAACATTTTATATGGCCATGGATTTTGATTTTCATGGTTTGGTAGTAAAATGTATTTTGATTTATATATATATTATTTAACTATTTTTATATACACATAACACATGTTCACCATATTTGATTTATTATTAAAAGATGGTCATTATGGTATCTCACTCAATCAAAACATGAGCATTTTTAGAGTCACAAAGGGTAAGTTACTAAATCACATCATCGCATCACAATGTGTATATTTTAACCCTACCAAAATTGATTATATCAATAAAATTACTCATCCTTATTGTAAGAAAGAGATAAAATCATTATTTGAAAATATTAAGTTTGTTATAAAGTTTATTTTGGTATTTGTAGATATTGTCAAACCACTAAACATGATGTTGAATAATGATGAAAACATTGATTGAATTGTTAAGATGAATGCTAATTTCAAGGGTATAAAAACCATCATTATAGAAACCCAATCTTGGATATCTTATACTTCATTAAATAATTTTACATTCATTAATTTGTATCTGTTGACCCTAAGAAAATGCACCAAGTCCTTTCTCATGTAAAGGTCTAAGATGCACACATGGCATAAGTGAGATGTGTGACATTCATACGCTTGGTCATGCACACATAAGGACCCAAGAATAGGCTTTGTATAAGGATGAATCAAGCTTAAGCACCTAGGTTTTAGGTATTTCATTGAGGATGAATTTTTATGGTCATAGGTTATGAATTGATGGAACACAAGAAGATACATGTCCTAAACCAATGTAGGGTTATGGATGATATAAGTCTAATCATGCAAGCAAGAAAATGGGTGGAGGTTCTATATGATTGAAATAGGTTTTAAATCGATGCCAATTAGACATGCCCAGAGTATCCAGATAGAAGAAAAGAATATACTCTTTCCAATAGGAAATATTGATGGGTTCTATGAATCCCATAAATACCGCTTATGGGATCCATATTTGGTAATTAGTTGTAGGTGCAAGGTTGGAGTCATGGATAATATAGATTAGTTGTGAAATTTCATTAGGTATTCATGTCATAGTTTAAGGAATTAGTGATTGTAGATTTGTATTCTTAATTACTTGTATAGTTTATTACATAATAAGGATATGATTGTACTTATAATTTGATTAATATAAAGAACGTGTCATTTTAAGTAGCTTTAATGTTTTATGTTTTTATAGACACTAAAATCTAGTATTAGACAATTGGAAATATCATTCTTGACCTACCTTCAACTTATATGAATTGTGTGTATGCATATGTCTCTTTAATATCCTTCTCTTCTATCCACATGCATTATATGGGTTCAACCTTCTTGATTTAATACCAGTCACCTATAGGATTTCCCTATTACATACCTAACCTATTCATTATCATATAAATATTATCTCCATATCATTAGATCAATATTCTTTCTTTTTATACAAGTCTATTAGACTCAGAAAAATAGAGAATTTTAGAGGCATCCAACTCTAACAGACCTATTCTCATGCCAAGTAACCATAATTTTGAACTTCAAAATTATTTATTTGGGTCAGCCCATACATTTTGCATGTTAGCAGTGTGATACATTACCAAAAGATTTCCATATAAATACACAAAAGGTCTAAGCTTATTTCATTATCTATCACTCATCAAAGATACATCTATACACATTTTCACATTAAGAGGGACTACCCTAAATTTTCAAAATAAGAAATTAGTCATAAGGAGGAATCCCTATCGAAGTGTGAAGTACCTAAACCAAGCCAATTCTACCATTTTAAAGTATTGAAAGCTAGATTATAGGTTACAATTGTAAACGGAAATCCACTACACACATACACCTAGAGAGGAAAACTACATGTGGTTTGATTTCAATCTTTTGAGTATTAAATACATAGATAACTTATCCATTAATTAGGAAGTGGTTGAGGTCATCTCAACCTACCTTCTTCCCCTTTTGAAAGCGTAAACCTAGTGTTGAAAGTGGAAATAGGGTTTCAGAGAGGAGACACATTTGTATATTTATATACATAGATAACACTTGATATCACATAGGAATATGAGTTTTAATGAGACACATTGACCTATGCCAAAATAGTGAAACACATCTTCATAGGTCAAATCTATAAATAGTATAGGCTTTCACCATATGATAGTGTCCAGATGTTGACATATTTTTCTAGTCAAATCTAGACATTTTCGTTCCTTATTCAAGAGACTCTTGATCCATTTTCAGTCATTTCAATAACTTACACAAAGTCTTAGTTCTGCATAAAATAGTAACAAGCGAATTATCTAAATCCCTTAGTTCATTTCCATAAATATCAATTGAAATTGTTCAATCACATTTAACTTTATATTTTAGATCAATGTTTTATTGTAATACTTTAAATAATCTAAATAGTTCAAAGTTTTTATGCTTATTTATATAATTTAGTCTAAAATAAAGTAAAACATATTGGTGAACCTGATTTTTTGTCTAGAACATATCAAAGCCCTAGGTTTCTCTTTAAGGTTTCATCCTTATTTCTAGTGTTTCAGATTTCTATATTTAAATTTTCATTTCTAGACTCATTTTTTTATTTTTCCCCCATTCACAAGTTACACATGACTATAATGATGTACATAGTTTATATTTTTTAACTCAAGCTATGATTGATATAATTACGTATTATTTTCCTAAATTGTGAAAAATATGTAACAAAAATGTAATTCCATAAGTTAAATATTTTTGTAATAATTCTAAGAATAATCATGAAAAATCTATAGCTTACCTTAATTCTACCATCCCAAATGATATAATGTATCCCCTTGATGAAATTTATATGAGTTTTGAGTCAAAAAATAATGATTAAGAATAAGTATATAATGTAGAGGGTATATTTGATGAACTAGACAAACCATAATTAATTCATTTTCTCCATAACAACACACTCTTGATCATTGCATTGTTACATGTTAATAGAGATAAAATATAAAATGCAAATAAATTTAAGTTAATCACATCTAAGAAACAAAAAAATGAACCCTTCACTAATACTAATATACATTTTAGAGGTAATGATTCCAACATAGGTTTTCAAGATACTATTATTACTACTATTCCTATATCTACACCTTTGGCTATACATTTGATGCCAACCCATAATGTGGGGGAAACACAAGGTTTTCTTCATATTTATATGCTTATTCATACACAAATGACCTATGTAAATCCTAATATTTATACTCATTTGGCATCATCACCCATGCCTACTACACAATCCCTAGTGCAATTTTTTATTGATTTGCAGTCTAAGGTGTCATAGTTAGAGTAGGGTGATTCTAGATCAAGTCATTCAAATGATTTTCATGTTTTGATTCATAATCCATTATACCAATATATTTTCACTTATCCCTTACCTATAAGTTTTGTATCTCATAGGGTTACATTATATAATGGTAAAGATGATCGAGAGCAACACATAAGAGCCTTTCATGTAACATGTTTGGACTATGCCTCTAAAAGCAGGTTGTTGAATAAGTTATTTCCACAAAGCCTTAAGGAATGTGTTTTTCATTGATTCTATATCCTCAAATTTTAATGATTTAAGGCATTCATTCCTTTTTCTTATTATTTTCTAGCACATTTTTTTATCAATATAAATGATAAAGTGTATTATGCTTAAAATACAAAACTCAAGGATCCAATGAACCAATCAATAATAATGTACTTCGATATAATACCCTACTTTATAAGATGAAAAATATTATGTAAAACAATGATTCAAGATATATATTCAAGTAAAGTTTTATTTACCTTCTCCATGAGTCTATTATGTTCAAGAGATTTAAATAATTTGATGAGTTATGCTATGTAGATCGAGAAGTTAATATCATATATTTGAATAAGCTAAAATATGTGAATAATGTTTAAACTAATACAAAATTTATAAAAAAACCAAGTTAAAAAGTAAACTTAAATGATATTAATAATGAGTAAAAAGTAACAGTCACACCCTACTAATTGGTTTAACTTATCTAATCAATAATGGAGGCAATTTTCATGATTACTTGAACCTCGTAATTTTTTATAGAAGTTAATTGAGTGCAACATTATATCTCTCCCTCCACCTAATGAGGTTGATATGAGTGAGCCTCTACCTAAGGGACATGACAATAATTCATTTTGACTACCAATGTTGTGAGGGCATTCTAAAAATAAATTCTTTGGAATAAGATATAAGATTTATGATTTTATTTATGGAAAAAATATTTAGATTAACACACCTATGAATGGTTTAGGAACAAAAAAAAATGCAATTTCAAAGTTTAAAATATTTTAAGCTTCCTTTCCAAATCAAGAGGTAATAGAAACTAAGACAAATTATGAAGCACATATGGCATACAATGCATATCTTAATCCTTCAATATATGATCACCCATTGAAAGGTATTATTGGTACACTTTATATATATATATATATATATATATATATATATATATATATATATATATATATATATATATATATATATATATATATATATATATATATATATATATATATATATATAATGCCATACAATAAATTTGATGAAAATGATATTTTGGATGATGATACTACTTATACATTAATCTTTGTACAACCTTGTATTTATTTGCAACCTATACATAGTATCATGGTAGACAATAGTTCAAGTGAAAAAAAAATTAAAATGACACTTCTTCATACTATTGGATATACACATAAGGCTTTTATGGATACAAAAATAATATTCCAAGGAAATGATGGGAAGAAATAGAATCCTCTTGGGCATATTATACAACCACTTAAGGTAGGCCATGTAGTAGTTTCTACTTTGTTATTAATCTTATTGAGTATAAGGGTATTTAACATGTTTTTAATATGTCCTTAAATACAAAAGCTATGTCCAAAACTAACTTTAATCCATATATGTGTCAAGTATATACATGGTAGTAGGGTGGTCATAATAAAGTGTGTTTCATATGAGTATCCTATTCATCCATAGACATTTCCTCCTCCACCCCCACCACCACCATAGTTAGTTATAAAACTTACTCAGGTTCATTATACATATAAAATTCAAAGGAAGGTAGTTGACTTTCTTAGATGACCAAAATTTCAACTCCTATTACATCAGAGAGTTATTTATGACTTACGATAACCATTATGTATTACATGTCTGAAGCTAATGTTACAGATAATTCATTGTGTTTCATAAAAAACACAGGCACATGTTTATTATACTATATGGTAAATTACACAAGATATTATGCTCCCTTGAGTTATTCAATGTACATAGGATCCTATGACTCATAATGATGATTACATTACAACATGAGATTATTTTTCAGATTTTGATACAGATACATATGGCATTGCTCACTCATGATAGGTTACTATTACAATGTTTGATACATGAACTAAATGTAAGTATACCCTTTATAAGATACATGATTATAATTTTTACATAAGAAAAATAATTCAAAAAATATTAAAATATTCCAAAAATCCTAAAATCAAGACCTAAGCATAACATGTTTACTAGTTTTACATTATTCATTTATGTTTTTATCACATGTTTGGTAGAATACATATACTTTTTCATACATACATTAATTTAATGGTATATATGAGTGATATTCAAGATATACGGATTATACATATATGGATACCAAATGTAGGACATTCCTATACCCAAGGGTCATGCCAATGTTTGGGGCATATCATTCCATAGGTATCATTGTTGTTAGTTATATCTTTCTTTGACATTTGCATTTATCATATTGAGATTTATTTATTTATTAAAAAAGTATTTTTCTTTCTTATAATCTTTACAGTGCTACATTTCATGGAAATTATATATTGTTATGTTGTGACATTGATATAGGTTGATAGTGTGAACTAGTTTAGTTTTTTCTATGCTTCATTATTGCTATTTCATTTCATAGGCAAATCTTTGTTTATGTTTTTTTGGATCTTACCTTAGTTTATGACATTATTCTATTGAATGTGTCATTGTATGCCTCTTTATTTGTCCCTTGCCTTCTCTTATTTATTTTTATTGATTAATTTTTCATTATGACTCTTTCTTTGGGCCCTTGCCTTCTTGTATAATTTTTTCTCATTTATTTTTTTCATTATATGGTTTTTATTTATTGGTCATTGCCTTGTGTGGCATTTTATTTACCATTGTGTGTATCTCTTACCTTGTGTAACATTTAATTTTTAATTGTGTATGGATATTACCTTGTGCGACATTGATTACTAGTATGTATGCTTTATTGTTCAATCTTCAAAATGTAATTATGTGCTTATGAGTGGATAAATATAATATTCTTTCCTATGTATTTGGTTCCTTAATCCATATCATGCACTTTTTAGTTTATCATTCAGTACTTATATCAATGATGGTTACTACTATGTTCTAATTGATATATCTATATTGACATGACACTTGAATGCCTTACACTAAATGTTTCATATATGATTCAATGATATAATCATACTATGATGACATATTCTCCACATGTTATTACATGCCTCTAAATGATTACACACACACACACACACACACACATCATACAATTAACTCTTTTCTTTTGAGATGAATAATTTTCAAGCTACATTCCTCACCTAAAAATGGGGAATATTAGTGGGTTTGTCATAAATATTCAAGCCTCCATTTCAAAATAATTCATATTTTGATATAGATTACATGGTTTAGAGAGTTAAAAGTAGTCTAAATTATCATTTTAGTTCATATTATGGGATGAATGTTTACAAATTTAGATATATTTGGGTCCATATGTAACGTATATGCACACATTTTATAAGAACATGAGTTATAAGTTTTTATATATTTCAAATTTGGTACAAAATGAGATATATATGTATAAAATTATATACCATTTTGGCACCAATTAGATCAAAGTGGGGTATGAACATTCTTCATGCATTAATATTATTGTTTTTCTATGTTGGCATTGATTTGATCATATTTTGGGGCATGGACATTCTTCATACACATTAGTGTTTTATTTAAGATCATGACATTGAGTGATATTAATGGTACCAAAGGTAACATATTGAATCTATAACTCCATATACAGTGGCTGATTCACCCTAAATAAGAATAATATAGGATCCCCATTTCATATTGACATTCAAGATCAACTAAATGAGTAATGATTGAGGTTTAGTGTCACTCCACAGCCTCACACTACTCCCTCTTCATGAGAGTTGGGGAACTGATTTTCCCAATCCATGCCTTTGCATTAGTATATTTCTCTATTGAGGCATGAACACTCATAATATCCAAATTATTTATAAAGAATCCCACTTATCTAATTCTTTAATATGAAACATAGTGTCCAATGCTATAGTAGGAAGCACCATCTCCAACAAGTTACATGAAAACAAAGTTCACCCACTTACATTTGTATTCATTCATTACTCCTCAAATTTCAAAGTTTCATTTATCTTATTAATTTTATATTTCATTTCATGGACATTGAATACTACATGTTCATTTTAGGTTTGCATAGATCAATATACACACTCAGAGCATTTTCCCGAAGACAAAGTGTGTTTTACACACTAAGGTAAATCTCTTTATCCTTTTACTCTAGAATTACATTTAATTTTAATAATATAATTAAATGTGTGAATGTACACACTAAAATATGGTATTAGACACTTGGTAGTGTCATTCTTGATTTTTTTTACCATACATGACTTTTGCATGCACATATAGATATTTCACAACCTTCTCTTCTATCTACATGCTTTCTATGGGTTCCACCTCCCAAATTTATTGTCAATCACCTTGAGGAGTTCCTTATTTTATATATAACATTTTTTTCATAATACTCATACTATACTCATATCATTAGACAAATATTCCTAATTATTAGACAAATTCATGAGACTCATATGCTTGTATAATTTTTTAGGTGTTCAACTTAGATGGACCCATCCCTATACCAAACAATGCCATTTTTAAAATTTAAAATTATCTTTATGGGTTGGCCTGTATGTTTAAAATTTTGGTGGCATGATAAATTACCTAAAGAATCTCATAGAAAGACATAATAGTTGCAATCATGTTTCATTATCTAATACTCATAAAAGATACATCTATACATATTTTCACATTGAGAGGGACTACCCTAAATTTCCCAACTTGGAAATTAGTCATAAGGAGAAATCTCTAACAAAGTGTAAAGTACCTAATCTAAGCCAAGTCTATCATTTTCAAGTGTTGAAAGATATATTAGAGGTTGCATTCATAAAAGGAGCACCATTACATACGTACACCTAATAGGGTGAACTACATGTAGTTTGAATTCACTCTTTAGAGTATTGGATATGTAGGCAATGCTTAGGTTTTAATTTTGGAGTGGTTAAAGTTAGCTAAATTCACCTTATTCCCCCTTTTTAGGTCTAAACCTATTTGTAAATCAAGATTAGAGTTTTATAGAGGAGACATATTTTTGGATTTTCGCATAATGAGCACCTTATATCACACAAAAGACAAATTTTAAGTAGGTGCATTAACCTATGACAAAAAAATGAGGCACATCTTCATATGATAAATCAAAAAATAATAAATACCTGCACCAAATGATAGCATCCAAATCCTAAATATTTATTTTTATGGATCTAGACACTTATGTTCTTAATATGAAATAATCCTATCCATTTTTAGTCATTTCAGTCACCTAAACATAGCCTCAATTTTAGTAGTAAGATAAGTATCTAAATCCCTTGGGTCATTTCCAAAAATAGTAAGTGCATTTATTTAATCACATTTAGGTTTAACATTCAGATTAGTGTTTTATTTTAATACGTTAAACAATATAAACATTTTAATTTTTTATGTGTTTAGATACATTAATCCAAAATAAGGTAAAATGGTTCTTTGTGTTATTATGATTTTGGTGTAATATGTTTTAGATTATGGTAAAAGCAAGTTTTGAAGGGGCCCTAAAACCCTTTAACAGAAGTAAGAAAGATGAAACATTAACATCCACCAGGAAAGACATTCCTAAAACATACTGAAGATCAGTATCTAAAATAGGTTTTTCAGGGACCTAAAACCACCAAAATAAACCAATAAAAGCACCCAGGTTTTACAAGGACCTGAAACCTAAACAAAACTAGGCAATACAACCTGAAAACTAGGTTTACAAGCAACCTCAAACCCCAGAACCAGTGTCACCAGCGCCCAATCTATCCACTCAGTCATCTACCTATTCTTCCCCTCTGCAAAGCTCAGAGGATATGCCGCCTTGGCAATCAAAACATTATCAAATAAAAGCACATCATTAGGAACCACGACCCCAGTCGACAAAAGGTAAGGGCTAAAAACTAGATCTGGCCGCCAAAGGCCGAACAGGCTTTTAAAAAACATGGTTCAGAGACAAACCATCACCCGCGCAAGGCACACCAACATAGAGGAGACAAAGTTTCCCCTTGCCATTCACTTTTTCCATCGCAGACTAGATCGGAATGGCAGTCTAACTCAGGCCGAAAAACCAACTCGAGTTCCATCCACAATATGGAAAAATGAGGAAAAAATAGAAAACCACGCAGTAATAGATCTTCCTTTACAATTCCGTGCAAACACGAGCCTCCTCTAATGTAAGCTCTCCTCCCATCCAAAAAATAAAAGAGATCCCTCCACAGCCTTACAAAATATTTACTCCTTCAGCGCCGCCATTCAGTCCCAAGCAGACTCAATGTACATCAACAACAACAAGGCTAGGGTTTGTTCGTTGAGCGCTGTAACTAAGCCTCGCTGCCCATAATGTAAACATTTCGGCCAAAACCTAACCCATCTCCCCACGTCGGCCTTTTGGAGTAATATGTTGGTGTGTTCACATTTTTACTAAATGTTTGAGTAAGATGAAGAGTTATGGTTTTATATGGTCATTTTATTTATTATTCTTCACTGTCACTCCACTTTCTCATCACAAGGATCCTGACAATCTCTCATGAGACATCTATGCACTAATGCATAGTTTAAAATTTAAATGCAAGGGGTGCTACGTCCCACCCATTATCAACATGATATAAGTCATGGTGCAAGGAATACTTGATATATTATTATTTTGAGTTGGAATGTGTTTTGATGAAAATATTTTGCCTCCATTTCTAGGCACACATCTCCAATGAATAATCAATGTAGGGCTAAGTCACTAAATTCCCATGAAGCAATGAATAAAGCATGCATCATGCATCAAATGGATTACCACATAAAAGTGGATTCCAAATTTTTTTTGACTCCATATAGTTTATTACTTAAAAGAGTGGGTGCAAATAGAATATGAAATTTTTACATTCTAATAAAGGGGAGCCACAATAACATTGGTCTTAAATCTTTCCACCAAACATATTTCTTTGCTTTCATAGATACTTGAGAATCCACTAAACTGCTCTCCAGTGCTTCTTTCCCAGATTGACTACAAACTTGCTGACAGCACCCACTACTGGGGCAACAACAGGTCTAGTACACATGTACTTAACCTCATCATGTGAATTGGGACCCTATTCTGTGAATTGTCCATCCATAGGTGTGTAAACTGGTTCTACATCCCGCATAACGAACCTCGCCACTACCTTATCCACATAATCATCCAAAGACAAAATCAACCTGTGACCTTTCATGTCTAAAACTCATGCCAAAGAATTTTGCTGCTCCCAAATTCTTCATGACATACCACTGAACTAACTTTACCTTTAGCTCAGCAAAACCCTGCATGTGTGACCCTACAACAAGCATACACACTACATATAATAACCAGATAATGTTGCAATCATCATCCAACCTGGTAAATAAAACACAATGGTTACAATGACACTGACTCAAGCCATGCTTTGTCATACACCTGTCAAACCTATACCACTATCCTGCAGCTTCTTCAAGACCATATACCTTGGCCTTCCATCTCATGTGTCCATTCCCTCTCTTCTTTAACCAAAGAATCCATTTGTCTCTCAGTGCTTTTATCCTGGCTGGAAACTCTACCAAATCTCCTGTTTGGTTCTCTTTTGAAGAATTCGTGCCATGCTCCCACTGTTTCCTAGATCCTACCTGCTCTGCAGTGAGCAACAAGTATAAAGAAGGGGAATAACGAATTTGAGGCTTACTTACACTTTCAGTCCTCCACATGGGCATTTGAGACTCCTTGATAGCTTGCTGTCCACCCAAAATCCATTCTAGTGACCGATGTCGGTCACCACCCAGTCTGCCTCTGATCGACGTCGGTTCCCTGTGACTGACCTGACTATCGACGTTGGTTCCCTGACCGACACCGATGTCCACCCACCTGACATTACCAACTTTGCCTGTCTGCACATGACCGATGTCGGTACCTATCTGATCGATGTCGGTTCCACTTGACCGACATCAATAACTATGTTTTTCTGTGAGTGATAACTTTTTACCCATGAGCTTTCTTTGGATCAAAACCTTGTCCAAACTGCCCTACTCAGAGTTATTCAATCCCATCCACTGATCTCTATCCATCATCTCCTCCATAAACACCAAGGCTTTTTAGTTCTTAAGTTTTTCAAACACATCTAACTTCCTCTTAAGAACATGCATCTCCTTCTTGCTCATGTGACCAAGCCTACAAAGCCATGTCTTCACAACAGAAGAAGAATCAGTAATACAAGTAGGTAGATAAAGAGTACCTGCTTTCTTACCACTAGCTAATTCAAGTGCATCCACTGTGAGAGTTCCTGTGTATCTCTCATCACCCAACTTTCCTAAAGAAATTAGCCTCATCTTCAAAACGAGGACTTGCATGACATCCTTCAACACCCATGTGTTGGTCGTCTGCAATTTTAGCCACACTTCCCCTTTGCCAATACTTTGACAAGGCTCACCAACCCCTAAATAAATCTTTCCAAAGTCTCCATGGACCTTAACATGGAAAAATACTCTATTTGGGGCTGCATGGAAAGAGGCAACAGAATCTATAAACTAAGATTCTACTTATCCAAGGAACATATAAGAACAACTAGTGCAATAATACCTGCAACACATGCTCCTTCATGCTAATCTTCTACCAAACAAAAATCTTTATTTACCTGCTCTTTCTTTCCATAACACCGTAATTGATCATTCTTGCTTTCAAATTCCTCCATTCTTAGCTTACTTTCTTCTGCCATTGCTATACTCCCACTCAATCAAAAACCCCTGAGAGTGACTTGTAATCAAACACAAACCTGCTCCCTACAACCTCGCCCTGATACCACTTGATAGTTGGTATCACTTGGTGAACTAACAACCTGGCTATGATACCACTTTGTCAGTTATATCAAGCTATGAACCAACAACCTAACTCTGATACCAACTATTAGGATCTAGGAGCAGCAATTGATTACCTTTGTATGAGAAACTAAACACAAAATTAAACCAGAAGTAACAAGTAACTAGAATTCAAAAATAACACAGAATATGAGAGACAATACCCAATTGTATTAATACTCTTCCAGAAGGAAATACAACAAAGAAGATGTCACACTCTTCTTCACACACCTCTAGGGCTCCCACACCTCTAGGGCATAAACAGTAAATTTCTTCAAGAGTTCTCTCTTGTAATATCAATTACAACCACAACTCAAATAGAGTTGTCCAACCAGTCAGTAACAATAATTCTAGTACACAAGTGCTCCATGCACTTCAAGTTTGAGTACTCCACGCACTCCAAGTAGATCTCCTTGATCTTGCAACAACTTGCAAATCAACTGATCTTACTTACCATGTAGATCTCACCTGATCTTGCTATACTGCAGATCAACCTGGCCTTACACACCTACCGACCTAGATCATACACACTCGATTCTAAAAAATTGACACCAGCACCCCTGTGGATCTTCTACCAGATCTTGCTCTCCTGCAGATCTACCTGATCATACACACTTGGCACTATGGCACTAGGAGGAGCTAACCTTGCTCTCTCTATCTAGCACACTTTACAATACAACCCATGAGTCTATTATATAGATCTCACGCAAACAATTATTAGACATCCAATTACAATAATTAGAACTATAGCCCAAGACTAAAATTAGCTTTTAACATGCAAACAACTGGTTCGTTAACAAACTGTTCGTGAAATCGACAGTTCTGAAACCGCACAGATGATCGACGTCAGTCACTGTTAGTCTGGAGGTGACTGACGTTGACCGATCAATGACCGATGTCGGTAGCTCTGTACACTGGATATGACTGATGTCAGTTGGCCTGACCGACGTCAGTTGTACTGCAACTCAGCTACCTCCTCCTCCATGTTTGCATCAGTGAAGCTTTTAGCTTCACAACCTAACACAAGGAATACTTGATATATTATTATTTTTAGTTGGAATGTGTTTTGATGAAAATATTTTGCCTCCATTTCTAGGCACACATCTCCAATGAATAATCAATGCAGGGCTAAGTCACTAAATTCCCATGAAGCAATGAACAAAGCATGCATCATGCATCAAATGGATTACCACATAAAAGTGGATTCCAAAAAAAATTTGACTCCATATAGTTTATTACTCAAAAGAGTGGGTGCAAATAGAATATGAAAATTTGACATTCTAATAAAGGGGAGCCACAATAACATTGGTCGTAAATCTTTCCACCAAACATATTTCTTTGCTTTCTATGATATGATTTTTCTATAATTTGTATTATTTTTGGTTTTTTAATGCATAATAATTGAGCTATTTTTCTAATTTCTAATCATGGTTAGAAAACAAAAAATCAAGTAATGTGAAGAAAAAGAACAAAAAATATTATGAAAAGAATAAGTTGTGTGGGCAAAAGGCACATAGAGTTCATAATAAGAAGTTTGTAAATCCAATTAAGTGAGCTCAATAGGACCCTCTTGGGTTTTCATGTTAAATGTCTAAGTTCTGAATTCAAACTCAGTATCTAGGCCAAATCCATTAGATATTATTTGTGGATGGAGTAGACCTATAATTTTAGGTGCATGTATAAATGATAATGGGTCATGTAACTGACAAAATAAAAGGAATAAACTAAGATAATTAAAAACTCAAACCAATGTAAAATAAAAGTTGTGCACAATGACATAGAACAAACTAGAGTTTAGAAGGAGAGGGAATAGATTGAAATGGTGTGTGCATAAATTATTTCAATATGTTGATGAAGAAGGATAATAAAGTTTTATGTAAGAAACAATGTGACATCTTATGATTATTGAAGGAATGGAAAAAGAGAATCTATAAGTGGATGGGTCAATGGAAATAAGGATCATTAAAAAGTATAAAAATGAAAAAGTCATTTCAAAAATACATTTGAAAAAAGTTTTTCAAAGCAATTTAAGAAATAAATAACAAAAATATCAAAAAGTTGAGAGAGCAAATTACAATAGTGGATAGAGAGAAGGAATTGTTGGGGGTTAATAATATTGAATCAGTGGTGAATATCACATAAGATAAGTCAATTAAAACTAGTTGATAAATTATGGTGTAAATAAGGGTAAAAATATCAAGAAGGGAATCTGGTATGGGGATAAATGCTAGGCTATAAGAAGGTAAACACCAAACCAGGGGTGTAGCCATATACATACATCTTAAGAGAGGACCCCAATGAAAATGATAAGAGACTAGAAAAGGATGCCCATATATAATACAAAAGGATGGAAGAGAAATCCAAGATAAAAATTCATTGGGAAGAAAATAAGAGGAAGAAGTTTTGGGAAAGGTGGAAAATAACCTATGAAATG
>JARHVA010006745.1:767500-838812 GCA_037957365.1 Torreya grandis | reverse complement strand
TTAAACCCTATCAAACCCTAGGGTTTCAGTATATTCCTAGAAAATGATAGTTCAAGTCTTTTTGGTTGATTTAGAAGGGATGGATAATGTTTTTTAATGTCTCTAATATCCACACAACACCAAATATAAGATAAAAATATCTTGTCAGGTATCCTCTAGTAAATAACATTCTTATTTGTTGTATACTAGTGTAATAGTTAGGGTTTTGAGAGTTTACATAAGTAAATGTATATATGAGGATCATTAAAATCCCTCAACCTATACAACTTACCAAAACTTCACATAATTTACTTAAGGTCCTCTAGTACAATAAAATATAAGTGTGATGAGAGCAAACCTAATAGAAACCCTCTTTGATTGTATAATTTTTTTCTTTTACTCAAAAATTAATGGATAAGATTCATGGAGGGAAGTTAACCTAGGGATAATAGGGGACCATTTTACCCTTTAAATTTATGGTGGAGAGAGATAGGTAAAGTCACTCATCTTTATGAATGATCATTAATAATGTAGGGCACTCAGAAGCTACCAAGAAACCAAAAAATAACCCAATGGAGAAAACATCTTCTTAACAACCCAAATTCTCCTAAATATATTATAAATCACTGGTAATTTACTTTAAACTATCTATATATCTTATTGGGGTTACTATCTAACATGTGTGATGGTAAATTAGCAAAGAAAATTAGCTTAGAAGGCTTACTATAGGTATGTTTGTGTGTATTTAACATGTTAGGATCCCTAATATAGTGTATGAGTCTTTTAAATATGAGTATCATCATTGGTGATAAGTTTAATGGTATTTATACATTCAATAACCAACTCCAAATATTTTTACACCTAGCCTGAGGGGTCTCAAACATCAACTAGGTATTAAGAGTCAATGAAATGGCCTAATCTTACAAGATTGTAGGCCTCTTGTTCGAATTCAAAGTTAAATAATGAAGGTGTAAAAATAAAAAATACTATTAATAATTTTTAACTATAGGATTTTTATGGAGAGAAATTGATATCAAATTCTAGGAAAACTAATGAATGGATTTCCATCCAAACAGAGTTTTATGAGTACCTATAACCATCTAAGTCAGGAAGATGGTAGCATCATGGAGTTATTAAAATGTAGTACAGGTGGATTTTTATTTATAATAATTCAAAAAAATAATAATAACCTTATTTAATAAAAACATTAATGAACAAAAACCCTCTTAAACTATCCTTGAGGAGAACTAATGAACTACAAGACCTAGAGGACATCATCTTAGTGTTCACTAACAAGAATTAGGTGTTTGAAGGACTTTAAAAAGTTCATTGAACATGAAAATTAATATAGAGGTTCATATATATAGTTTAAAGGGATAAAATGACAAAATAATACATCACAAAAGGCTTGAAATGATAGAAAATGTAGACCTACATGTCTATAGACCTATAGGTCAACATTTTCAAATAATAGAAGACAAACTCGGAGAAAGGGATGAGTTTTGATGAAAAAATGAGAGGTAAAAATATATTATGGATATTTTAATAAGATATTTACAGATATAAAAATATGGATCCATTAAATAAACACTTATTAAACCTTAATAAACATCAAACACAAAGAGCACCTTATAAACCTACTAAAAGCTTCTTTTCCCAAGCTTCTTTTCAAGAATTCATGAGAATAGGTAGTGTTTTCATTAGATTTAGTAATTTATATGGATAAAGTGGAATTTTTAAGTAATTATTATCAATTTAAATGTGTTTATAATTAATTTAAAATGATATAAATGACTAAAAACATGTACATCCATGACACAAGGTACTAAAAATGCTTGCAAAACATGATAATTTGGCTTGTTTGAGAGCTACAAAAGATTCATTAATGGACAAATAATGGTTGTAAAAGATGAGGAATTCTAGGAAAAACCAAAAATAGGCTCTATTTTGTCTTTAAATACCACTAATCTCAAAATATGGATTTTTATTATCTCTCAGCCTCCTTAGGCCTGTACTTTTGGTCAACTAGGGCTAGAAAGTGGAAAACTTATCTAATTTGAGTTAAATATAATTAAATGAATAAAAATTTGGATATAATACATAAGTTTAATTTCCACTATATTATTTTTCAATTTTTTGGAGTGGTAATTTACAGCCTTGTACAATCTCTAAGTACTGAGGTTTTGCATTAGGCCCTAATTAGAAAAAATGGAGGATGAGAAGTTAGGTCTACATTAGAATTAAAATCATGAAATTTAGGGTGAATATATAAGGGGATAATGGGTACCATAATATACATTTATTTTTCATATAAGTTTTTAATCTATCAAACCAAATATCTTTTCACTAAAATAGGGCTATAAGGAATATGCCTACCTAGAGAGAAAAACATGAAAAGGATGAGAGATATTGTATAAAAAATGTGTAAATATGATTGTATTAGGTAATTAAATATATTTATAATGAAATTTAATTAGTTAGACTCTAGGAACGCTACTTGTCAATCCATAATGACTCCAAATGGGCAATTTCAAAGTAAATGGATGAGTCACAAAGGTAATGAAGTAACTCCTACTCCACCTTCAGAGGAATATCATCAAACCAAGTGAAAACATGATAAATAGGAATTTTATGACTATTTATTGACCTGCCTTATTAATTTTAACTTTATTCCTCATGATGTAACACTTGTCATAAGATTATACTATGCCTCTTCTCTTTCTCTTTCTCACATTCTTCTATATATATGCTTGATGCTGACATTATAGGGATATTTAAACCAATAGTATAATGTATCCTTTCTCATATATATTATTATTATTGATCAATAATATGATTTTTACCTCCTTAAATGGATATTTTTAGTGTAAAGCTTTCAATGGTTAATCTAGGCAAGTGTAGAGTTAGCTCACTTTATCTTGTTGTCTTATTCTTCTTTCCTTCTTGCAGACTTTTATTCTATTGTAGGTTGTGAAGAGTGTCATCAAGTGTTATAAGTTGATTAAAATGTAAAATATATTCCCTTATACACTCACATTGATTCAATTCTTTATAAAGCATTGATGTGATAGGCTCTTTTATGAGAAGTGTATGTTTATGGTAGTCCTATAGGTCTTAGTGCCCATGCAAGTTAGAGGTTGTGGTCTTAAAATTTGATGCATCAACCTCCTTTACATTTATATTTTATCTTACACTTTTCCTTTGTAATCAATAGGTCTAGTAGTAGTTTTGGGTGATATTATTAAGGGAGCTATCCCTATTTAGATATTCACCTCACTGATTAGGTTACTCACAACCTATATGTGTCTCCATACTATCACTTAAGCGAGGAGGTTTAAATAACCTACTCAATGGGTGAAATTTTTGATGATAAAAATTTGATAATAATACATTCAGATAACATCAAAGACCATTCAATTCTATTCTTGAGATGCTCATCTTGAAAGAAGTTCATAAGTTATTGTTAGCTAGTATAATCTTTCCTATATGACATTCAACCTAGGTAACTAATTTAAATTAGGTTTTGGACAAGGATAATTATCCACTACCATCCATGTATGAGGTAATTAAAAATATTATTGGATCTAAGATGATGTATTTCCTAGATGGATTCTCAATTTACAATCAAGTTCTAATTGACAAAAAATACTAATCGAAGACAACCTTCACCATAAAGTGGGGAACACTCATTTACAAGAAAGTTCTTTTTGTTCTGATCAATGCTGGTGTGACATTCTAGAAAGACATAGACATAGTGTTTAAAGGGTTTTTTGGTAAGCATATTTTTATGCATATGGCATTGGTGTATATTTTTATCCCACTGGGTTTTGTCTGCATGGTCTAGTCAAGCTTACTTAGGTTTGATAAAGGTTCTTAAGGGGAAAATAATCCCACATGCATGAGGATGTTGGTAATTGTCTATTTTCCACCTATATAAGGACCCTTCCTATGTAATTTTTGATTAATGATGCTAAATCTTCTTAATAAAATTTATTTATTAAGAATATATTATTTCTTCCTTTTTGAGTTGTTGTTTTTAGGTTTTACTATTCCATATAGGTTTTCTCCATGTGTTTGAGGTGTTTTCTCTATCTAGGCATAACTTCCTTAAGGTTAAAGTTGAAGTGATTAAAAACCTAATGTGCTAGTGCACTGGAATTTCACACAACAATGAGTTATCACATGCTCACTTGAATAATGCATTGAGGGACTAGTTCTTATTAGTTTTATCATGTGAAGGTATACTAACATACAATGGTACTTGAACCATCCACTTTAATAAATAATTAACCAAAAAATAAATACACAGTAAATATGGACCTAAACTTAGTTAAATAAATTATAGAATATAATATGACCAAAAAAATTGTTTCCATAATCAAGACAAGAAAATTTAAGCAATGTAGGTTCCATTCATCATATTAAAAATGGATTCATAGGTTACATAAACAAATGTATGGTGTAATTCAATCATATAAATTTGTTATCTAGTTGAGTAAAATAATTAAAATATCACAAAAATATACTTGATCACATTAACAAAAAAATGATAAAAAAACACACAAAGTTATACCTATGGGTATTTATATTTAGTTTTCCCCGACCAAGTAGTTACAATAATAATCACACTCATAGTGCCTCACCAATGACCATCAATACACTTGAGTCATGGTAACTAATTAAATTTTTTTCCTAAGGACATAGACCTTTGTACCCCTATATTACCTCTTCTATTCTATATACTCATTTCCAAGTGCTTATATTCCTATAGGTTGGAACTAAATTTGTGTTTAAATTAGTCTATTTCCTCCCTTTGAATCACTCCCTAACCATCTCCTAATTCTCACATGCTCCCCAAGTCTTTTGCTAATGTTATAAGTCTTTTATTCTTGAGATATATATTTATTATGCATATTTACTCCAATTAGGTATTCCCATGTGATGAACTCCCGTACCATGATATCTTTCACCATGACTCTTTCATGCCATGATTCTTTTACACCATGCTAATTCCAAAGGACTTAACCAAAATTTAGGGTAAAAAAATCACCACAAACTACACCATTAATCTATCATATACTAATCTATGGTATCAATATCGACTAAAAACTTAAGGTCATCTTATTCAATCTACTTCGATACACCTTCCCAATGTGACAAGGTGTTCAATAGATTGGTCATTATTTCTTCAATTGGCACTTTTATCTGCTTATATCCTCAGGTTGGTCAGTACATTCACCTACTTAATTTACCAAATTTTTAATGGATGTGGAATCATCATTATGAATACCATTAAGAATGATGACCCCAACAACATGTTGATCATTTTTTCTATTATTGAGGTTTGGCATTGAAATTGTCATTGATGTCAAAGGTTGTTCATGAGGCCATTAAACAATGTTTTAATTTTATTTCATCCTTGATAGGTATGAAATTGGTTGAGAAATATATAAGGAATGTGATCAAGTTGTATAATCATCAAAGAGTGTCTCAAGATCAGTTACCAAAGTTGTCAAGTGTTTAAACCTAACAAAAAACTTGAGAAGGCTTGTGCATAAGATGCCTAGTCTTGTGCATAAAAGAGCATGGTGACCAATTGACATGATTAAAAGAAGAATAATAGGATATATATATATATATATATATATATATATATATATATATATATATATAGATATATATATATATTATTGATTATGCATATGATGTGAGTTTAAGATGAGCCTATAGGGGTAGGAATTATAGACCTAACATGTAACTAGACTAATTATAAACCTTACCTGATCTTATGAGGTGTCATGAGGTATTATCAAGGTATATGAAGAATGTATAGTAGTGGTTGATCATGGTAATATTTTTCATGACATGTATATGATGTGTTGATATTTTTTACAGTGGACAGAATGTTAGTTTGAAGTCCTAATGTGACTTGTAGGTCAAAGGCCTAGAGAGTAAAGAAAGAAATGGTGGTTACATGGGGTATTAAGACTATTTTACAAGGAAAGTGTGAGTATATGTGGATTGAAATAGTTATTTAATGTTTATAAAGTATTTTGTTCAATTTTTAGGTCAAAATGTGAATTTTAAGGCAAGAAAAAGTGTTTTAAGCTCTCTTGTGTGCACAAAATGAAGGGTTCTCAACCTGAGAATAACTTTAAAGTGTTCATTAGCACATGAAAATTATACATGGGAACCTAATATATTAATGGTATATGGGGAAGGGTCATAGATAAAATTTTTAAGCATTAGTTTTTGTAATGAGGGCCTAAGCTTTATGAATGATCATTATGACTGGAAGATGGTTTAAACCCTCAAAGAACCATAATCATGACCCAATGAGAAAGATATTGTTATAAATCACTAAAAATTGTTTTAAATGAATATTTAAGTGATTTTATAATGTATTCTCCTCTCCTAGATACCTCTAGGTGTGATTGGGAATTTAGGTGAGTGAGTGGATCCTATAAGAAAGGCCTTGTTTCTTAGAGATTTATTGTAGCAATCAAAGTTGACCATGTCAAAGCTACTAAATGGAAGAAGGATTAATATTTATGATTTTATTATATTTACATAGTGGTTTTTAATTATTTTTTATTTCTTAGGTGTGCTTAAAGCTTTTTAGTGTGTTAGAGAGCACTTTTGGGCATCCAAATAACCATCTCCCTCTTAAAATTTTAGCCTCAAATTTGGTGTAGGTGTTTTATGTGGTATGGAATACTAAAATAAATAACCAAAAACATGTAAATTCATTCTCTCATGTTATATTATATTCCAAAAAAGCTTATGGACCTCTATTTTGGTCATTTTGGGATAGTGAGTCTAAAATCACAGTCATATTTTCTTGAAATATTCATATCCCCTTTTTATTCTTCTCCATCAAGTGTGTATTAACTCAATCTATAAAAAGTACATTATAAATATCTTTGAGGTATTGAAACCATTATCAAGGTTATTATCCAGGAATGATGTCATCATGGAGACCCTTGACTGATCATTCCGTTTGAATATGTAGATAGTGAAGGGATAGAGTGGACTAGGTGCAATATTTAGGCCTCATGGTTTCTTCTTTAATCATAAAATTCACTTTCATACTTAAAAAACCTAAGAACATTCAATTATTTCACATTAACATGTAAATCTTTCATTTAGGGCACTTATAGGTGTATATTTTTTAGCAAAGGCAACAAACATGGTCCAAAGTAAGAACAAGCCTAGAAAAGGCTTTCCTAGGCATTTTATGACTTCAAATCCAATATAATCATGAAAAAAATATGGAGAGGAATTATATAACCTTGAAGAACACCTAAAATAAACAAAACCATAAAACCAAAGAAAGGAAATTTAAGACAAGTGCAAACAATGACCCCCTCATGGATGTAAGTGAATAAAAGGACTCCTAGAGTCTAAGTGATTGTTCATGAAGGGGAAGACACTAAATTTAAAGTTCTTGATATGTATTTGAAGTAAACTCAGAACACTATCCACCCCTAAAATAATTCCTCCCAACTCCACTTGTACGACCCATACCAAGTGTTTGAATTTGACCTTCCTTGGATTACAAAGAAAAAATAGAATAAACAGGAGAAAAAATAAACTTTTTGACATCCTCCTTGAAAAAAAATAATGAAAAAAAGTTTGGGGAGGTTAAGAGACACATTTACCATATTTTTAGCTGATGGTGAATGCAAGAAGTCCATACAAGTGCACAAAAGGGCTTAAAATTAAGGAGAAATTCCCCCTTTCTACATATAACTGACTCTTTAACTAATATTGACCACTTTATGACTGATCCTAACCCCTTCCACATTGATAATCACCTTTTTGACAAATTTCTAATTCCACTATCCATACAATTTATTTAATAGGATAAAAATGTGGCCAAATGACCCTTTTGCATATAACCTAGCAAGTGACCAATTCATGACTTGAAGACACCTTAAAACATATAAAATACCATATTATGACATATCAAATATAAATTGTGACTTTGAGTATGTTTGACTAGGGTTGACCAACTTTGACTTTGGTTGATTAGACTAGTACAAGGAAGGTGGACTTTAACAAGGACTAGAAGAAGGATAAGTGAAACATATAGGACAATAAGAGACCCCATAGAACACATGAAGCCTTATTAAGAAGTTTAAAATAGTATGGGTTGACCCAATTTGACTAGAAGTAAATTTTGGTCAATAGGTGTTTGCTAAAGCTTAGTCAAGTTGGTGTTTGGCTAGTTGGGTTTGGTGCTCTATGTGAAGTTGGTACTTCAATAAATCTTTATGTTTGAATTATAGGATATTAGTTAATTTACATCATCAATGGGTTTTATTCTACTTGAGGATTTTCCGCTCAAATAAGAGTTTTGTGTGTTATGATCTTATCTCATGATCATGGCTCTTAATGTGTTGCTAGTTTATTATATGCACAAGATGTCTTATGATCAACGGGGAGAAGACATGTATGATGAACAAGTCTACTATGATAGTGAAGAAGGAGAAGCTAATGTATACCTTAAATTTGAGTTCATAAGAGCCTTTAATGATTTTAATCATTAAAATAAGACTATCAATGAACTCAATAGTAAGTTAGAATATGTCAACACAAGGTTCAAGTATAAGGAATTTATGTATGACCAGTTGAAGACATAATTATATTCTTAGAACGTTGAGTATGAGAAGCTTAGAGAAAAAATGATAAAGTTTGAGAGAGAGCATGACAGGTCATAAGAGTCAAGAATATCAACATGAAAATACCAATTAAGAATCTCAATGTAGTGAAGGATATGTCATCATGGAACCATGATAAGTACAAGAATGTTTTTTGTTACATTTGTCATAATATAAGACACATTACACGATTCTATTCTAATAAAGTTGGGAGGAATACAAGATTAAAAAAGACATATTAAGCTCCTATAATTCATAAATATGATAAAACATTTATATAGAATCCAAATCAATTTAGGATGAATCATATTAAGTTCAAAAGGCAAGATAGACTATTTTCCAAGGAGGAATAGAAGACCAAAGAGGATTCTATGATAGTTCAGACTACCTTTCACATTAAATATGAAGGTATAAAATGGTATATCAATATTTTTTTATCAACTGACATGATATGGGATAGAAATAAGTTCATCTCATTGAATAAGAATGTTTCAAGAATAGTGATGTTTGGAAACAATACAACTGCTAATATAGTTGGCAAGGGTGCCTTAAGTTTGGACAATGTAAAGATGAAGACCCAAAATGTGTTTTATGTGGAAGGTTTGAAACGTAACCTGATTAGTTTAATTCAAAGGTGAAATAAATGACAAACACTAACATTTCATGATAGATGGTGTGAGATAAAGAGAGATAAATTAAGAAGGCTAGTTGCTAATTCCAAGAGGAATGAGAACAACCTATATGTATTGAATGAGATCAATAAGGAGAAATGTTTTAGGAGAAAGATAAATGAAAGTTGGATATGTCACAAAATTCTATGTCACCTAAAATTTGACAACCTAGTTAGGATTATCACTAATAAGTTCATGAATAACATGCCTAAGATCATCAAACCTATAAACATACTTTTAAAGGCATCTTAACATGGTAAGCAGACTAGAAGAAGGTTCACATCCAAGGGGTAATTTTACTATAAAACCCTTGTATTTAATACAAACTAATATTTTTAGGCCCAAAAAAATTCAAATCATTCAAGGAGATAGATACTTCATGTTACTCATTGATTATTACACAAGAATGACTTGGGTTGCATTCCTGAAAGAGAAATCAAAAGCTCTTGACAAGTTCAAGGACATCAAGTCTCTTGTTGAGAATGATAAGAATGGGAAGATGAATTTCCTAAGATATGATAGAGGAGGAGATTTTTTCTCCAATGAGTTTGATGAATTCTATGATGTTCATGGAATAAGGAGAGAATTCTCAGTAGCTAGGACACCTTAGTAGAATGGGCTAGTGGAAAGGAAGAAAAGGATAGTTCAAGAGATGGATAGAACTATTATAAATGAGTCTATATTTTATAATGGATATTGGAGAGAGGTAGTAAGCACTACTATCTACATTTTTAATAAAGCAAAAAATAAGGACAAATGGAAATAAAACTCCTTATGAACTATGGAAGGGTATAACTACAAATGTAGAAATCTTTAGAGTGTTTGGGGGATATTTTTTCATCAAAAGAGGTAATGAGGACTTGGGTAATTTTTATTCTATATCTAATGTATACATATTATTAATATACTCATCAATGAGCTCAACCTATAGATTTTATAGAAAAAGACTACAAAAGATTTTGGAAAGTACCAATGTGAATATATATGAGATAAGGAAATATCACTCATAGTTCAAGAACACTTTAGAGAATCCAGACTACAAGAATATAGAGGAGACTATATAGGTTGATGAGGAAGAAGAATTTGAAGATAGATAAGACTTAAAAGGGCCCTCAAGATAGATTCAAAGAGATCACCTTGAATATCAAATCATTGGCAACAAGAATGTAGGTATGCAAACAAGGAGAAGATTGGTTAGTAATCTAAGTCAATAGAATGTTTCTCTATTATCCAAGATTGAACCTAAGATTCTTATATAATCAATAAAAGACAAATTTTGGATATCTGCTATGAATAAGGATTGAGATCCAATAGTTAAGAATGAGACTTGGGAACTAGTTCTTGGGCCTAAAGATAAAAATATCATTAGCACAAAATGGGAATTTAGAAACAAGTTGAATGAAGAAGGAGAAGTCACTTGGAACAAGGCTAGATTGGTATGCCAGGGATATGAAAAAGTTGAATGGGTAGAATTTGAGTAGACTTTTTCACTAGTAGAAATATTGGAGGCCATCATATTGTTTTTATCTTATGCAAGATTCAAAGGAAGAGTTGTAGATAATAATGTATACATCAAGACATAAGATGACTGTTAGATTATAATATTTGTCTATGTAGATGACATCTTCTTTGGTGGAAACAATGAGAAAATGATAATGGAATTTGTAAAGGAGATGAAGAAAGAGTTTGAGATGTTCATGTTAGGAGAATAATCATTCTTTATTGGGTTATAAATAACTCAATCTAAAAAATGTATATTCATTTCACAAGCCAAGTACAATAGAGAGACATTGAAGAAGTTTGAGATGGAGGATTACAAGGAATTTAGTACCCCAATAATCATAAGATGTAAATTTATTAAGGAATATGAGTCTTCAAAGGTAAATTATACATCATATAGGTCAATGATTAGAAGTTTGTTGTACACTACTACCTCTAGACCTAATATCATGTAGGTAGTAGGTCTTATGGGAAGGTTTCAAGAAAATCTAAAGGAGAATCATATACAAGCAATAAAAGGGATACTCAAGTATCTCAAGGGGAATATAGAGTATAAATTGTGGTATTAAAGAAGTTAGGAGTTCAATTTGATAGCCTACATAGATGCAGATTAGGCAAGAAGTATAGATGATAGGAAGAGTACTAGTAGAGGAACCTTCTTCTTAAGTGGGTGCCTAGTTTCATGGATAAGTAAAAAACAATAATCAATATCATTTTCCACTTGTGATGTTGAATACATTTCAATAGCTTCATGTTGCACTCAGGCTATATGGATAAGATAGACTCTAAAAGACTACAAGGTGGAGTATGATGGTCCTAACCCTATATATTGTGATAATACAAATGATATAAGTGTCTCAAAGAACCATGTCATGCAATCAAGGACCAAACACATTCCCACCATGTATCTTTTTCTAAGAGAACATGTAAGTAGACAAAGTGTTAAACTTGAATATGTTTATACACAATAAGAAATTGTAGACATCTTGACCAAACCACTTCCAAAGGTAACCTTTGAACATATAAGATAGGAATTGGGTGTAATTCCTTCCCATAACAATAATTGAATAACCCAAGTACTTAGGGAGAACTAATAATGCTCATTATCTATAAGAATAGGTGATTTTATATAAGAAGGTATGCATGGAGATAAGAGGAACATGTTTTTTTTATGTCTCATAAACTCATACTTCTATCTGTTGATTATTTTAGTTATAAGGATTGTGATCCAAGGAATTACAGACATCACTTTGTCATTTATGTCAAAGAGGGAGAAATAAAAAAATAGGGAGATAAGGATGATCAGTTTTTTGTATGGTTTGACATCAATGACAAAGGGAAATATTGTTGAGCATTATTTCTATTATTAAGGTTTGACATTGAAATTGTCATTGATGTCAAAGGTTGTTCATGAGGTCATTGAATAATTTTTTTATTTGATTACATCCTTGAGAGGTATGAAAATGGTTGGGAAAAATATAAGTCATGTGATATAGGTGTAGAAGTATCTAAGAGTGTTTTAATAACAATTTCAAATGTTGTCAAGTGTTTAAACCTAGCAAGAGACTTGAGAAGGCTTGTGCATTGGATGCTTAGTCTTGTGTGTGAAGGAGCATGGTGTCCTAGTGAGATCGATTGAAAGAATAATAAGAGGGCATATAGATTTTATTTATTATGAAAATGAGGCATTGGATCATTCAAGTGAGTTTTAAGGTGAGCCTATAGTGGTAGGCCCTATAGACCTAACATGCAACTAGACTAGTTCTAGACCCTACCTGATCTTATGAGGTGTCATAAGGTACTTTCAATGCATATTAAGAATGTATGGTAGTGGTTTATCATGTTAATAGGTTGTAATACATTTATATGATGTGTTGACAGCTTGGACACTAGCTAGAATCTCAGTTTTAAGGCCTAATGTGACTTGTAAGTCAAAGGCCTACAAAGAGGGAGATTGTGGCTAGATGGGGTATCAAGATCATTTTACAAGGAAATTTTGAGTATGTATGCATTTAAATAGGTATTTCATGTTTTTTAAAGATGTTGACCAAGTTTTCGGTTACAATTTTAAGGTTAAGTCAAGAAAAAGTGTTTTGAGGTCTCTCGTGTGCATAGAATGAAGGGTTCTCAACCCTAAAAGAAATTTAAAATGTTCATGAGCATGTGTAGCCTATTCATGAAAACCTAAGATATTTATTGTATATGGGTAAGGGTCATCTATAAAACTTATAAGCATTATTTTTTAGAATGAGGGGCTAAGATTTATGAATGATCATTAAGACTGAAAGATGGTTTAAACCCTCAAAGAGCCCTAATAGTGATTTAATGAGAAATATCTTGTTGTAAATAACTCATAATGGTTTAAAATTACTATTTAAATTATTGAATCATGTAATCAAATCTCATAGGCACCTCTAGGTGTGATTATTTTGTTAGGTGAGTGAGTGGACCCTATAAGAAAGGCCTTATTTCTCAAAGATTTATTATAATAGTCAGAATTAACTAAGTCAAAGTTGATAAATGGATTAAGGTTGAATATTGATGATTTTATTATATGTATATAGTGTTTTTTTATTAGTTTATATCACTTAGGTGTGCTAGACTAGTCATACAAGTTGACTAGTCAGTAACAAGCCTAATGGTATAGACAATGACAAAACCAGGTAGAAGTGAGAAGTTGATTAGGGATGCATTATCATAGATTAAGTATGAATACAAGTAAATAGATAATTTTTTAAATACCTTAAATACATATTAATATTTGATATATGTTTTATAGGTCAATGGATATGATCAAAATGTTGCTCATAAGTTGACATGTCCTATTCAGATGAGATAGTGAGGTATAAGACTATGAGATTGGTCTGTAAGACCAATATAGACATGTGACCATATTATATATATATATATATAAGAATGGTATAATGACTTCATCAGATAACAATTTTTTTTTTAAGTATCTTAAAGTATTTTTATATGTTTTTGAAGCCATTATTTTCATGAGTGTGTTTTGAGGCGAGTTGGCAGTTCCAACTAGGCTACTTGCAAAGAAGGGGTTCAGTCCTTTTCCCCTATGTAATGAAGTATAATAAACTTGTTAAATTTGATATATTATTTATATGTGATTTTTTTACATAATTTTTTTTTCAAAATTTTTCTTATGCTTCCATTGTTCAAGACATATTTTTTGGGTATGCACATGCCGAGTATGAACAATGTTTTGAGAAGAGGTTCAAGTGGTAGTTGGACCTAAAAGGTATTGTGGACATAAAGTAAATTTTAATAATGTATATTTTATTAATATTTTATATTTTTCTACCATATGATAATTTTTAAAGTGTTTCAAATTATTCAAATGGTAATGTGTGCTGATGAAGGCCTAATTGAATTAGGTCTCTTTAAGGCCTAAAAAGGGGTTTTAGTCCCATATATTATGACCAACCTATTATAATGTTTTATATAGCATATTATAGGGCCTATTTAATTTAAAATATAATTTATAAAGTGTATATGTCTAACCAATAGGTGTATGATTAAGATGCTAGTATAAGAAGAAGGCCTAATAGACCTAATTGGCTAGTTAGTGGGTATGAGAGTGGAAGCAAAAGATATATAATTTTTAAGAGATAAAAGAGGTATTATAGACCATAGTAAATGTGAAAATAAACTATCATGAAGATATAATATGGTTAGTGTATATTAATATCAAGGTTAAATGACCTAATTTGTCTTGAAGAGACCTAATTAAGCGAAGAAGGCTAGAGACTAGTTTGAGAAGGATATAAGTGTGTGAAGAGATAAAGAAGGAGATCATCATATATTGTATGAGAAATAATTTTTTTTTAAGGTGATAAAATGTTTGAGGTGTTTTATTTATTTATAATTCATCTAGGGGTTGGTGTCTCCTTGAAATTAGGTGCTTGCTAAATCTTAGTCAAGTTTGTGCTTGGCTAGTTGGGGTTGGTGCTCCAAGTGAAGTTGGTGCTTCATTAAATTCTGATGTTTAACTTATAGGATATTCGTGAATTTTCATAATTAGTGGTTTTTATTTCTCTTGAGGTTTTTCCACTCAAAAATGTGTTTAGTGTGATATTCTCTTCTCTCATGTTCATGGCTCTTAATGTGTTTTTAGTTTACTATATTGTTTTGATAGTTCATGAATGATAAGGTAAAGTTCTAAAAGTTTTGAATATTGATTCACCCCCATATCAATAATTTTGTTTTAAACACAACACACTATCTTTGGAGTGCCATAAAGTTTGGGTTTATCTCTTATATATGCATGATTATTATCTCCTTCATGGCCTCTACATCCTTAAATACTTTGGTATGCTCTGAGTAGTATTTTATTAATAAGTATTACATATACAATAGTTGTCACTAAATCTCTTTTACTAGAAGTCAGGATTCCAAAATCTTTCTGGGCCATGTTATCTTCTCAAAAACCTTATCAAAAGTTAGAATGAAATATCTAAATCTATGTAAATCTCTCTTTCACACCTCCATATATTTTACCAGTTATTCTGTTACACATAGGTTCTCATCTCAATGGTTAGGTTATTCTTTGTATCATTTAAAAGGTAGGTCTACTAGGGTTTCTAGCTTATCTAATGCCTCACCAAGTAATGGGACTCCATCAGCTAGCACTAGGACTTACCTCATGGTTGCCCTATAAATGTTTAATGTTTCAACCTTGGTAGTTATTTCCACCTCTAATTGGCATTTAATCTTAGCTAGCTCTTCCTCCAGCTTTGTGTTGGTTGTGACTTGTTTATTATACATCACCACCATATTGGCATGTTTTTTATAGACTCATCGTACATAAGACTTTGTGAAATCATTTTACCTTGAGGCCATAAAGGACCATTTCAAGGGTGTTGTACTAGCTTATACGAAGGTAAGTTACCATAGATTTACCCAAAGGGTATCAGGTAGTGCCACCACTTCTAGATTTAGTATGAAGCTATCATAAGGAATCTTAAATTGGTGTTCTTAATTATACATGTCAAAGAAGAATGACATCTCCTATCAGGTCTAGTTAGATACATCCTCTTATGAATAATAAGAATAAATATGCAATAGCCTACTAGGTATCACCTTTTAGTATTAGGTATGGAGTTTCATGAATACATCAAGCTTTTGTTTTCTTAGGATAGTGTCATCAAGTATATTCTTACCCTTCAAGGGGTCTCACTCAAGTATCTCAACATCCATGTCTTCCTCTTGGTAAGTAACCCTGGTGTCAATTCTACTTAGTCCCAAATCCATTTTATAACCATCTCTCCCATCTCCAATTGTATCTTCAATATCCATATATGCCTCCTCAAGGGTGATCTCTTCATGTCACATCGATGAAGGTGTATTCTCAAAGTTAGGAGTGAATTTCTCTTATTTAATAGTGACTCTTTCTAGTGTCTCTTATAGAATCTCTCCTTACTCTTCTAAACTACCATCTTTAGGTACCATTATCTCTTATTTCAAAGGAATAATCTATTCTACTAGACTCGAGCCTTTAGGTTGACTAGTTTGTGGATCTTGATTAGATAGTAATTGGGTGGTCCTTTGCCTTTTTTAAGGCTTTAGATAAGTACATGTACTAGCATCATGACCAAGGCACTTATGCTTCTTTTATTACACCCATTTCGGAGGGAGTATCTCTCTTTCAGGCTTTGTGTTCCTTAAAGACTTCTTCTTAGCATCTAACATATAAAATAAATAATGAATATAATTTCTTACCAATATTTTTGAACTTTTATGTCAGTTCTATCTAACTCAATATTTTATCTATAGGCTTTCTTCCTAAGATTTATGTATAGCTAGTGGAGTGTGTGAGACTTTGAATCAATCTTTTCAACAACAATATTCACAAGTTATACATCATATATTTGGTTAAACATGTTCATGAAGTATCATGTTGTGAAAACATATGGTAGCTTAAGCCATGAAAATTAATCTTTGGAGGGAGACATTTAGATGTGCAGAAAGGAGAAGTGTTGTTTGATGACAAACTTGGATTGGTATCCAAAATTTGTAGGTAAGTCCTTTGGAATTCACTACTCATTCCCAAAGGCTTCATTCATCCTATTGTACCTACATTTCATATTTATTTTATGAGATGGAGTGATTGGGCCAAAGTAGATGAATGCCTTGTACCTTTCCATAGGGGATTTATTATAAAGTGGGTATTGTTAGAATAATTAATTTATCCAATCTTATTGAAATAAATATCTCAAGGTATTACACCTTTGATTGACATAGGTTAGTTAGAAATGGTATTTCCTATGTGTGGTTTATTGTGTTATGAGTCATAATCTCCTATAGATTATGAGATCTAATCTAACTTAGTGTTGTATAAATAAACACCTCTTATAGTTATTTTATTAATTCAATCTCATTTTGTATTTCATTTAGTATTAGAGTAGGAAATGTTGAGGAGTTATTTTGAAGTATTGGAGATTTATGGAGATCAAGAACCAAGGACATGCAATCCTTGGATGCACCATGCTACTCTAATTTTTTCCATTCCAAACCAAAACACTACCAGAATTCTACCCAATTTATGGAAGGAGAAAGAAGCACAAGATGCACATGGTTTCATGATCTATGTGCTTTGGAAGAATATTTGGTGACTTTGAAGACTACATGGCACCACTTTTATTATGGAAAATTATGTTTAAAGAGAGTTTTTACATTAGATCTATTTTTTTGGTCTTGAGTGGAGAGGTGTTAAATTTTGAATAGAGAGGTATCCTTTTCTAATTTTTTTTTAGATCTGAGTGCCATTTTATCTTGGCACTATTCTTTGTTGATTTGCTATGTTGGACTAGATATACAAAGAAAAGGTAGGTATTTATTTCTTTTTAATGAAATCTATAGATCCATGGCATCATATTTTGGTAAATAAAGTGGAAATATTAGTGCCAAAGAGTTGGTTTTTGGCAATAACATTCTTACCAATGTGTTACCAACGTTGAAATATATGCTATAAGTTTTTTTTATTGCCTCCACCTTCTTTCTAAATGCATTAGAATCCTTTTTCGAGTGATAATTTTTTTTTCTATTCTCTATTCATTATCTTAGATCTAGAAAAAGAGAGGCATTTGAGTTTGCTTTTTGTTGATAGAGATTTGTTGTTTTCACATATAGCTTTGGAATCCTTATTTTCTCCTACATTTTAGATCTTGTGTTAAACTCCACCTAAAAAAAAATATCTAGCTAAGGTGTCATCAATTTGTCTCCTTGGCATTGTAAAAAGACAAGTATTTTGTCTTTTTTCTTTAAATTTAGCTAGGTGTCTTACTTATGTAATGTTGCTAGGTGTCTTACTTATGTAATACTTATAACTTTTGAATCATAACTTGAATTTGAGTTCCATTCCTTTTTCAAAAGTGCATATTTTTTTATTCTCTATCTATTAGTGTCATTAAATTATAAAAACACAACAAGAAAATTGTAACCTTATTTGCTCCTCAGATGCATCTTGGGTTGAAATCAACATCTAGTTTTCCATTACATTTTTTGATGCATTTTAGATAGAGTCTGATGTCCATTATGTGTTTGTGTGAGATTTTTCATCTTTTGTATGGTTTTTTTCATTTTATTTACATTTTTAAAATGTACATTTAATTTATGTACTTAAACACACTTGTATTTCTTTGTCATTTACAACTTTCATGATGTCTGGTTATGGACCACATTTTGTGTTCCATGACATACAATTATTTTACAATGATAATTATGTAGCATAAAAAACAAAAGCACAAGCACATCTTGAGTTTGAATATATTTGGTTAGTGGTAGATGGCACATGGGTCAGACATACTATAGATGTTGATTAACAATAAAAATATGACAAGGCTAATAAAAAGTCCAAGTTAATAATCATGTTTGGAGTTTTAAATGAGGTACAACCTCATATCCATAGTGATACAACTATAAAATATGATTGAGATAAGATTAAAACAATATATGAAGCTAAGAATAAAAATAAAATCTTGCATCTTTAGAGCCAATTACATACTCTCAAGCTCAAATTAGATGAAAAAGTAGAATCATTCTGTATAAGGGTTATAACTTTGCAGGCTTCACTTTAATCTTTGGGTTAACTAGTTACATATGATTCTTTGGTCATTATATTCTTTATAGCATGTTCCCCCACATATAGGATCTTTGTGACCACTTTGAATGTCATAGGAAATAAACCAACCTTTGAGGTGTTGGTAAATTTGTTACAACAAGAGGAAGTTATGCATAATTTAGAGGAAGTAGATGATGAGCATGCACTCACATAAAATAAAAATGGAAATAAACCCATGAAGGGTCCAAACAATCTCCAAAGAAGAATTAATAACAAAACCAACAAGGAAATATTCATGTTCTTCTGAATTATGTCAAATATATGGAAGACAAGGACATGACTTAAAACATTATTGGTACAACACATTTCAAAAGGTATCATCAAGCAAGAAGCCATATTTCAAAAATTCAACAAAAATATAAAAGAAGCAACCACAACAACAAAATAAGTGGAAACAAATAATTCCAAGCCTAAAAAACGTGGTAATATTGTTGAATATAATGATTCTTCAAATGAGGAATATGGTTTAGCTACTCAAACACTTGTGTCTACCAATCATCGAAGTGCAATTTGCCATGTCAATTAAGGGGCAACTAGACACATGACAAGAAGAAAAGAATGGTTTTCAACTTTAAGAAAAAAAATCAAAGGGAAATGTTTCACTTGGAGATGACACCTCATATAAAATAAAAGATAGTGTGTTGAGGTCAACATACCACTATTTTTAAAAAATGGGGACGCTTGTTTTAATTTTTTCAAATTTTGGATTTGAATTGAACATCTCACTCAATCAAATTTAATTAGGATGTTGTCACACAATCTTTATTTAAATTTGATCCACACTTTGGTTTGGTTGACATGTTTATATATGATTCTTATTTTATTTTGTCTAATGTGTCTAATGGTTGATTCTTTTTGTTTCTAGGTTATAAGTTTAATAGAGTCTCAATTGAATAAACACTATTTAGGGTGTTTTACTTTAATGATAAATTAACCCTTTATTAATCTTTCAAATTTAATTGCTTTAATTAAATTTATGTTTAAACAATGTTAAAAACCTGGGTCTAATATATTTTAACCTAGGTCCTTTTGAAATAGATTTAAATTTATGTGGGTTCATTTTATTCAAAATTATGTGGGAACACTTAATATTATTGTAAACTTAGTTCATATTTTATCCTAAGGTTTTAAGCATGTTTGTTAACATGACCAAAACCTTAGTCCAAAATTTTTATGCTATGTTATTTACATCATGAAACCCCTTCACATATTTTATTATTCCAATGGATTAACTAATTGTGAAAGCACTTTATTATATTTCATACTTAGTATTAAATTTTTATCCTAAGTTTTAATCATGTTTGTCAACATGATTAAAACTTTAGTCTATAAATTTATCCTGAGTTCTTTATATTCCCTGATCCCTAACTTCATATTTATTATTGTTCATAGGAATGGGATAATACAAGGATTCCAATTTTCAACATATTAGGAGCCTATATGGATAATAAATATCCCATAGGCCCTTCCCCAAGTTAGTAAGTCAATAATCCTATGAACAAGCATGGAGATTATAAGTGTCATGATCGTAACTCATGGTTAAAGATCGAGCACTATCCAAAAAGTCAATGGTGTGTATAAAGGCCTACACATTATGATAAGTGGTAATAAAAGAGTCATGAATTCAAAGGATCCCATGACAAATTTTAAAGTGACAAGTGTCAAAATTTTGGCACAAGGGAAGCAGACTAGCCAATGGCAATTAATCTTCTGGATTAAGATCAATGGAGATTATTTATCTATGTAAAATGGATCTAAAAATTCAATATAGAGTTGAAATTTTAATTAACCTAAGAGGAATGTAGTAGTGACAATTTTTATAACCATAATGAATTAAAAAAATATCAATCGATATCATTCAACCTCAGAAATTATGATCGACAGTGTGAAGCAAGATAGAATTTTCAAATGGCTTGGGATGAATAATAATCTTACACATGGTGAAAGAAAATTAAACCAATCCTCAAATTGCATAGAGATCTCATGGAGACTACAAGTAGTAAAACATCATAAGCCTATGGGAAAATTGATGGCCTATGACAAAGCAAATGCTATAAGGCTATTACATGTGAAAGTGACACATGTCTAAAAAAAGGTCATATTTGAAAATTTAATGAGTTATGTGACATGTTCCATAAAATAGAGACATGATATATTAAAATATATTGTGGACATGAGAGGGTGAAGTTATAAGTACATTATCCAAGAGAAATCTAAGTCATGAAAGATCACATAGTTTGAACTATTTTCTACCATTAAAACTCTATACAAACATTCAAAAAAGTCCTAAAAGTGTACGTAATCCATAATTTATCAATAATTTTATTATTATCAGTCCAAAGAGAATTTAATTATCATATTTACAAATATAATTCATCAAGAGCTAAATTATAATCCACTAGTGATCAATTTGATCAAATTCATAATAATGGCAGCTCGAAAGGGTGTCTCAAAGGAAGATGTGGAGTTTTACTTGACAACTAATGCTAAATGATAATTTTTTAAAGACACAAATTTCATTTCTAATACTTTTAACATAGGACACAATAATTGGTCAAAATTATTCAGGATAATCAAGAACTAATAGGCATTACCCAAGAAGAGGAGAAAAATCTATCATGAAAGACATTATATGTTAATATATTAGCAATCTAGATGATTGGTATTCATTATGTATAAACAAAACTTAAGGTACTCTATTGCATCGATATTCTTTCTCTAATTTTAAAGAAAACTAAGATAGACAAGGGTATGATTATTAATGAATGTATACATAAGAAAGTATCTTATATTTTTGCTATTGCTTTTGAGTCATACTACAAGCTACACAAAACCCAAATTGACCTAACCTCAATCAGTTCTTGGGATAAAGAGAATGATTTAAATGACATACTACCCATGTGGCTATATTCTAACAACCAAGTCTTCTCATAATTTAGCAAAAACATCCTACTTATCTAGTTTAGACCAGAGGTAAAGATGATAATGATAATGTTGAACAAATTATGTGGAAATGAAACCATTACATATGTAGACCCAGTGTGGGTGCCCACAGTGTAATTTAATGTTAAAAAAGTAATTGTCCCTCTTCTAGGTGAAATAATTAGCATCTCCTTGAATAGGAAGATCTATGTAATTAGGAATAAGAAGAAAACCTAGTTTTTCATTATGTCATATCTCCCAAATGCCCTATGTGCAACAAAAAAGATCCCAAACTAGAGGGAATGGTTACCTAATAAAAACTAGACCTTTTAAAAATATTACTCTAAATTTCACATATTCAAATATAGGGATCACATTTAGTTTACATGTGATTATGTCTATCTATCCCTAAATGAAGCTATAACTAGAATCCCAATGATGAGGGTTAGCCCTCTTTTCAAGAAATAAATTGAATCTATGGGGGATATCTAGTTATATCCAAGTTTTACTATTATAAGGATTAAGGGGACTCATAATTTTCCCCTAAATATACCTATACATCTCCTTGATAAGCTAGAATAGCAATATGTGACATACAAGTTGTTTCATGGTGTAGATGGTCTCTGCAAGACCAAAATAAAGGGACTGATTCATAACCTCCCAATAATAATTAGAGATACCATATTCAGGTAATGGGATAATATTGAAGCTACATTAAAACACATATCATTCTCCAACCTATAGATTGATGATCTAAAGCAATCAGACCCTTATGGGAGTCTTAAAGAACATTTTAAATATAAAGGGATGTTGAATGTGCCCTATGATCATGAGCTTGGTACCTTTGATCCCATTTAAAACAAAGCATATTCATACTCTAAAGTCACCAAAATGTTGAAAGACCATACCTTAAGGCCTGAGTCTAGACTTGAGAGGAATAAAAAAGTGGATGATATATGGTAGTTAGGACCCAAGCAATACTATTTGATTAGTGGTGAATCTTGAAGAACTGTATCAATCTAGACATAAGGAAATACTCAAGTAGAGCATAGGTTTGAGGAGAAAAGTCCAAATGAATTTTCTTCAAATTATTGAGTTTTTGGACCTTCCAGAATAAAATCAAAATAAACACATCAATAAGAAATTCACATGATAGCCCTTGACCATAATAAAACTATTGAGGATGCATTGAAAATTTTATCTATTGCTTATGAGTAAGAATATGAAGAAGCCTAGGTTGAGGAAACAAATGAAGAGAAAGGAAAAGAAGTGGAATTAGACTTGGTTGTTATCATTCCTCTAAATAGAAAAATAATACTGCACTTGTCTTCAAGACTAAGAGACCCAAAATGAATTTCACTCCTCCTTTGAATGATGGTAATCTATTTAGTAAAGAAAACATCATTTATTGTCCATATATTCTAGAGTGGTTCTTTTGTATACCTAGATTGGAAACAGTACCTCATGTTCATAATCCTTGGGCTATGGTAAATACCACCAAAATCCCCCTAGAGATAGAAATGAATCCATGGATTGTGGATTTACAAGAGGAAGAGGAAAGAAGATTGGTTACTCCAGGTCAATCAAGTGAGTCACAAGTTGAGACCCTTGTCCCATAGGTGACTCAATCTATATTTAGGGTCAAGTTTTATCTAGTAATTCTATCTTAAAAAGAGTGATAGAGAAGAAGGTCATGGTATTAGGTGAAGAAATGACATATCAAAGGGTAGATCCATTGACTAATTTGACTCAAAATTAGGGATAGAGGCCTAGTGAAGACCCTATCTTTGAGGAAGATGTTCATGAATTATCCCAATCACATTCAACACTATTAAAAGCTACCATCAAAGGCTTGGAGCAAAAAAATAATAATTTGGAGGAGAAAGCTATCTTTTTTTATTCTAGGAGAGATGGTTAGTCAATTTGGGACGACCATGAATGATCTATTTATCTCTTTGAAGGCAATAAAGTCTAAGCAAGACTTGGTGAACAAGCAGTTGCTTTGGATGCAATCCAAGTTAACTAGTGGTAGGATTTAAGACATAAGGTGAAGGACTTGATAAAAGTTTTGATAGAAGATTAAATCCCTAGTTTTAAGATAATTTGCCTAGCCCACTTAAACATGGCTATGGAAATATTGGTTTATAAGATTAAGGATTTAAGAAAATGGTCCTAGAAAATGGGAGTTATTTCTAATGATCTCAAGCAATTGGAGGATAAAATAGTACACATAGTTAGAATCTTGGTCAAGGATCCTACTTCACTCAGCCCCATTGGCTTATCAAAGATGAATATTTCAGACTTAGGGAAACTTAGTTCATGTATGAGGTAAGAAATCAAATCTAATGAAATACTGGTCTAGACAATAAAAGGATCATAGACATGATGTTTTTAGCTGATGAGAATATTATTGATGCAAGGGGCATCAAAGAGGCATTGGATAGGGAATATAAATATTTTAAGGGCTTGAAGGATTAAAAAGGTAGCTCTTCATGAAGCCCATTGTCAACCTAGATTTGATTGATGAATAAAACCATATAATGAAGATCTTGTAGTAGAAGTAAAACACTACAACAATAGAGGAATCCCAAAATCAAAGTTGTTGACTTGGAATATTATTTTTTTGTATAGAAATATGTATAAATTTTTTTAAAAAGAGAATATTATTTTATAAAAACATGTTCATTTTTGTGAAGCATATGGCTTATAGTTAGTCATTTTAGAAAGTGTCTGGTTCTATAAACTTGTAAAAGGACAACTATCCTTAACATTGGTACAACTATCCTTTGACAATATTGACTAACATAGCTCCTTAGTCTTTTATATAAGGGGTATTGTCATTTGTAATTAGGAGGGAATTTTTGAGGTAAAAACTTGTGTAAATTTTTTAGAAATTAATATATATGTAAGTAATTCTACAAAATTTGTCCATTATTTGCTTGTGTACTTGTTATTATGGGTTCTCTCTGAACTACCTATTTAGATGCTGAAATTTGAATGATTTTAATTGATTCTTGATGTGTATATATGAATTCAAAGATGTTAACTTATGCTTATGATAGGTTAATTTAAGGATTTTGGATTCAATTCAATTTATTATCTTTTCTTGTAGATCTGTAGATCCTATTTATTTGTACAAGTAAATCCTCAAATTGAAGCTAGTCTCTTATTTGAATCATTTAACCTTTCCTTATATGTTTACTTGATGTATTGCAGGATTTGTGATTTTGAAATTTCATGTTATATATTGGTTTGATGCATGCTTGATGAAATCTAAACTTTGTCATTATATCTGGACTAAAAATCATAACACTTTCTTTTTGCCTTACCCTTCCTTTTTCTCCTTTTTGATAAAATCACTTTAATTTAGCTCTAATTATGAATATTCATGATAGTTTAGCTTTATATTTAGGATTTAATCATAAATCACTACACTTAGTACAAAATTGTATTCAAATTCACAAGTTCAATTTTAGTCCAAAGTTCTTCCCAAAAACCAATCATACAAATTTGTGAAAGAATATTTTGCTCGACCATTATGCCACCAAAGATAATAGGATTATCACAACCAACTACTCATGAAATGGAAAATTTGAGTTAAAAAATGAGAAGTGTTTCCTAAACACTCTACAAAACCCCTATGATACACTTTTAGGTCCTTACAACATATCATTTAGATGGATAAAATGTGATTTTCATCCATTTAGGTCTTACCTACCTCAATTAGGCCATATCTCATCTTTAGGTCTCATGGAGACATAATCCCATTAGGTCTACTTAGGACACATTACACTTTACCTTCCTTAGAACATCTTAAAACACTTCACATGGAAGGAACACATCATATTAAATTTAAAAATACCCTTAATAATCATGTATAGGCTTCATTACATCTTTTCTCTTCAACCACCACTTGAAGCATGCCATTAGTATTATTTACCATTAGGCTTGTGCATACTCAAAAAGTCTATCCTGAATCACTGAAGATAAAACATAATTTTTCCAAAAAAGCATGGAAAAAAATCACACATAAATAATTTTTTTGAACTTAGGGTCATCACCATGTTATTTAAACTTCACATGTAATTTTAAAAGACTCAAACCCTTCTTTGTAAATAGCTCACTCAAAAGTACCAAGTAGCCTAAAAACATAGCCATGGAAACTAGAACTTCTAACACCTGAAATAAAAAACAAAGAACTTAAAATGAATGAAAATTATCTTATAACATCATCATAACAAACTTTGACAAAATATCATAAATCCTAATGTCATTTATTTGTCTTATAGACCAATTTGTTGTCTTTGGTACACATAGTCAAACCTAAACCTGTTAACCCTTTTTGGCTTCAACATTTTAATCACTTTTACTATATTTACAACCTTATACAAAGCATGGATATAAAAGATATGTTAAAAAACCAATATAATGTGTATTATAATATACAAATTATGGCATAAATCCTCAAACTCATCATTGCAACTTGCTTACCCAAAACTATTCATTTACCTTAAATCATAATCATGGTAAAAAAGACCTTCAACACATATATAACCACTTTTAGAGAATTTAAATGCATTTATATTATATTATGATATAATTATAAAAATATTATATAAAAATATAACATGTTCAAATGGAATTATTGTTCTTCCATACCAATATCATAACCTTACTCCTTCACTATCTCATCTGCACTAGACAAGTCAACTTATGAGCAACATTTTCATCATATTCACCAACTTTCAAAACTTATAACCAAAATTAAAATGTATTTAAGGTCTTAAAAAAAACATCTCCATGCATTTGGATTCATACCTAATCCATGATAACACATCCCTAATCACCTTCTCACTTCTACATGGGTTTCTCATTATTTGCACCATTAGGCTTGTTAGCAACTGGTCAACTTGTATGACTGGTTTAACACACTTGAAGGATATAACCTTTTTATAAACCATTATGGACATAAAATACAAGTATCAATATTTTTCTTCCATCTATTTATCAATTTTGACTTGCTCAACTCAACCACTAAAGCAAATCTTTGAGAAATAGGGTCTTTCTTGTAGGGTCTACTCACTTATGTAATAAACCAATCATAGATGGAGGTGACTAGGAGCATTTAATATAACCTATAATTACTTAAATATCCATAAAAATCTGTTTTGATCAATTTAGAACAAATTCTTTCATATTAGGTTACTATTAGGGTTCTTTGAGGGTTTAAACTATCTTCTAGTCTTAATGATCATTCTTAAAGTTTAGCCTCTCATTCCAAAAAATAATTATTATAAATTTGAGATAAAAACCTTCCCCATATACCATGAATATATTAGATTCCCATTTATAGGTTACATATGCCAATGAACACTTGAAAGTCCTTCTTAGGTTGAGAACCCTTTATTTTATGTACTCGAGAGACCTCAAAGTACTTTTTATTGACTTAACCTTCAAAATTTTACCTAAAGCTTGGTGAAAATACTTGAAAAAATATGACACACTTTTATTACTTCTCACATAGTCACACTTTCCTTCAAAAATAATCTTTATACCCCATTTGACCACTATCTCTCTCTTTACTTAGACCTTGACTTGCAAACCACATTAGGCCTAAAATATGAGCTTGAAATTTATTTACATGCACTCTCCACATCATTATTAAAATAAATAAAAATATATCATGCTTAGAAACTACTTTAAATCCTTCATAGGCCTTGAAAACACCTCATGACACCTCATTTGGCCAGGTAGGGTCTAGAAGTGGTTTAGTTGCATGTTAAGTCTGTAGGTCCTACTCCTTTAGGATCACCCTTAGACTTATTTGAGTGATAAAATTCCTCATGTGAATGATAAAACAAACTTATACAACATATTATTCCTTCACTCATCCACATCACTATGTTACCATGCTCTTTCATGCACAAGATTAACCATCTTATGCATAAACCTTCTTAAGTCTCTTACTAGTTCAAAAAATTGACAACTTTGACAACTGATCTTGAAACATTATTTAATGATTATACACCTTGATAACATGCCTTTAATTATCCTTAGACAACATTATACCTCTTCACATACCTCTTCATATGAATCATGCATATTCTCATGATATGACTATGTTTGTTATGACTAAGCTTCTCAAGAAATCTTATACTCAAGGACTAGTACTCAAAACATGGTTATCTTGAACTGAATCTTGACATAAACAATAGAAGAATAATTTGTTTCCTTAAAATTATATTTCAATAGAGAGACATTATGTTTCTTTAAAATTCTCTCTCTAACCTACACATTGACATCAATGATGTCAACTTTGACATCAATGATAACACTTCTCAACATAAGTAACCATTGTGAGCAATTATGTACATAAGAGGGGATTGAAATAAAACATAAAATTACATATATTCATCAACATAATTATTTTTTAGAGTATAATAATAGGTACTTGAAGGAAATATCCAAATATATGCTACACTAAAAGTCTCTTACACCTTAGTATTGAGCTGGGGCTATAAACTGTTCTTGTTACATCTAGAACAAATTTTCTCATAAAGAATTAAAGGGATTCAATCATTTTGAGTCTTAGAGTAGTTAGAAACACAAAATATAACACTTTAAAGTGTTTATTTTTATTTTTATGGCTTATATTATAAAGAATAAATGTAAGACACTAGAATCTCATAGTCAGTCTTGCATCTTTGTTGGATATCCTGAAGGTGTTAATGGATATAGGTTTATTCATCCCACCACTCATGAGTTGTTCATTGAGAGGAGTTTTTAGTTCATAGAGGGTCCCTTAGAATCTATATTCAACACCTATCACCCTTTCTTAGACACACTTAGATTTTATGTCAGGTCTAATGATTCACATCTGCCTGATAAGCTTCCTAACGATATAGATTATTTTTCTATTTATGATTATGAGATTAGTGATGAGAATTACCCATAATTATCCTATATTATCTTTATATGATGAATAATCTCTTCCTAACTCTATAATCATTGGCCCTCTTTTAGTTAGATATACAATACAAAGTGTTGGCTATTGGGTTAGAGATCCATCAAACAACAAGAAAACTTGTTCATAATTCTAAGATGCCCCACATGATTTCATTACATCTTCTTTTGATCCACAATAATTTTTAAAAGCATCAAGCACTCCTGAGTGGGATACTACTATGGAATAGGAGTATAGTTCCTTACATAGGAATAATGTTTGGGATTTAGGCCCACTTCTCAAGGAAAGAAAACTTGATCAATGGAGGTAGATCTACCAAACAAATTTTGTAGTATATGGGCTTATATACAAGTTCAAAGCATGTTTTGTAGTAAAGGGTTTTATAGGTGCTTAGCATTAACTACACTGAGACATTTTCTCTAGTTACCAAAATGAACTCAATGCAATTAATTCTCACCATTGTCATAACACATCACTAGGATGTTCAAATGGATGTATAGAGGGCCTTTCTTCATAGTGAAATGAAGGAGGAAAATACATGGAGAAAGCACAAGGATTTTTGGAAGATTCCTCCTTAGTTTACAAACTTAAAAAATTTATTTATGGCCTCAAACAATCTCCTTGAGGTTGATATCACAAGTTGAACTCTTTTTTTATTTTAGTTGGGTTCACTAAGATATCATTCATATTTTAATGTCTAAATTTTAAAATAAGATGATTTACTATTGATTCTAGTTCTCTACATAGATGACCTATTTATCATTGCGAGTTCTCCATCCACCATCATAATAGTGAAAACTATATTGTTTGATAGGTTATTAATGACTAACTTATGCTTGTTACACTATATCCTTAAGATTGAAATTAATCAATCTAAATATATGATCACTATTGCATAATGCAAGTATGATCTTGATATGATTAAAAAATTTAACATGGCTGACTGTAAGACAACTATGAATAGTTTTCTATCTAGTTTGAAACTTGAGGTTGCTTGCCCATATCCTTTGGATGATGCCACCTCTTATCAATAACCTATTGGTAGTCTAATCTACCTTATGCACACTATACCTATTATTTCATATATAGTGGGAATGGTCTCCATAGTTATGTAATAACCACATGATTTACACTAAAAATTAGACAAGCAGATCCTTCACTACATTTAGGGTACTCATAGTTTTAGGATCCACTATGGAGTAGGTATTGACATAGACTTGATTGGTTATATAGATTCAGTTTAGGATGGAGATATTTAGAATTAAAATTCTAGTTTAGGCTATAGTTTTTCTCTGAGTTCAAGTCTGATTAGTTGGTCAAGTAAAAAGCATAATGCTATTGATTTATCTTATATAGAGGCAAAATAAAAATGATTTGTTAATGCTGCCATTGAGGCTATTTATCTTTAAAGGATTCTCACTAAGTTTGGCATCTAGTTTTGATGACCAATAGTCATATTATATGATAAACAAAGCAAAATCCAAATCTATAAGAATCCAGTCCTCCATCAATGAACCAAGCATATTGATATTCATATGCATTTCTTTTGGGAGTCCATCCATGAACAGGTCATTGATATATGATACATCTAGACAATAAATCAAAATTTTGATATATTTACCAAACCTTTCATTAAGATCAAGTATATTCATTTGTGAGATCTTCTTGTGGTTTGAACAACTCCATCTTCTTCTTCTTATAGGGGATCATCTCTATGTACTAGGTAACTAATTAGGTATTTTTTATGTCCCAGTTCTTCTACCTACCTAAGAAACACCTAAGGGGGGTATCGGTGTATACTTTTGTCCCATTGGGTTTTGTATATATGATCTAGTCAATATTTCTTAGTTTTAATAAAAGTTCTTAAGGGGAAAATAATCTTACATACATGAGGATGTTAGGACTTGTCTATTTCCACCTATATAAGGAACCTTCCTATGTAATTTTTGGCTAATGACGTTAATGCTTCTTAATACAATTTTTTATTGTAAAGATATTTTTTCTTCCTCTTTTGAGTTATTCTTTTTATTTTTTACTTCTCTATATAGGTTTTCAACATGTATTCAATCCTATCTAGTAGATCTAATTACAGTTCATTCTGACATATAAATGACTTAACAATTTTTTTGTAAATACAAATCAGACCATTTAAGCCACTTACATAAGATATTTGAATGCTACAATAAGTTTTGTATTCTGATCTATCTAAAGAAGTTTATTTTTTATTTGATTTAAGTTAATATCCTTGGTCATGTAATTATGAAATAAGGTTTTTCAATTAAACCTAATAAATCCAAATCCATTTATAAAATTCAATTACCAAATATTAATAAGGAACTAAAATATTTCTTTGATAATATCAATTTCATGTAGAAGTTCAGTTTATGTTTGTTGAGATAACTAAACCATTGAATGAATGCCTAACTCGATGAAATACTTTAAATAAATTAAATATGCCATAATGTAGGCTCATATTTTGGTTAGTCTAGGTTATGAAAAAGATATATACTTGTATTCATTCACATTTAATCATACCATTGCCATCATCCTTAATTAGAAACTTGAAGATGGAGAGCATCATATATCTTTCATGAGCACCAATTTGAAGGAAGTTGAGTTAAACTACCATTTGTTGGACCAAAAAAATTACTAGTGAAGGTATCAAAAAAATTCAAACATTACATCCCAAGGAATAAAGTTTATGCTATAGTTCTAGATATTTTTTTCAAAATGATGTTAGTAAATAATGAACTTGGAGCAAGAAGAAGACATTGGGTCTTAAAGATTCAAGCATATGACATTAAATTTAATCTTATGAATCTAGTTTGAGGTCAAGGTTTATCACAATTGTTCTCTTAAATTTATCCTAGTATCATTGTTCTTAATGTGAACTAGTCTAAATTGAAGCACAACCCATGGTATGACTCTATTATTTACCACTTATGGTATGGAGTCCCACCTGCTATCTAGGGCAGGATATAAAAAATACCATTAAGACTAAATGGTGACCAATATATGCTAAATAAAGGTGTCCTATATCAAAGAAATCATGAATGGATTTTTTTAAGATGCTTAACAGAAGAAGAAACACTAAATACCATAACTTATTTCCATGATAAATTAGGTAGAGAGCATCCTAATAAAAGTGTGGTAGCCCACACCATCTAGAGGGCTAGTTATTATTGGCTAATATTATTCAAGTATGCTCATACTTATGTGAGATCATGTCACCTATACTAAACATTTTCAAATAGGAATACTAATGGTACTATGCCCCTTCAACCAATAATTGAGGAGTTTTCCTTTTCTCAATGGGGCCTAAACTTCATTGGAGTAATAAATCCAAATCCTTCAGCTGATTATAAATTCATTATTATACTAACTAACTATTATACAAGATGGGATGAAGTAAAAACCACCAAAAAACAATGTTTAAGAGGTAATTAGATCCCTTAAAGAATAGATTATAACTAGATTTGACACCACTATGCAACTTGTGTGTGACAATGGGCCTACCTTCTAGTCAAATGAGTTGATTGAGTGGGAATATAAAATTTGAATTTCATTAAAGTTCTCTTCAAACTATTGCCCTTGGTAAATGGTTTAGTTGAGTCCACAAATAAAAAATTTCTCAATGTCATTAAAACATTCATAGAAGAGAACCCACATAGTTAGCATCTTATTCTCAAATATGATGTATGGGTTGATTAGACAAGGCAAATGAGAGTCTCAGAATATCCCCTTTCATTCTAGTTTATGGTGTGGAACCAATATCTCCATTGACACTCAAGAGACCTACATATCAATTCATCAATGATTACATGGAAGAAAATGAGATGGGTTGGTTTAGACTATTTGACCTAGTTCACATTGATGATATGAGAGATGAAGCCTTATATAATTTTAGCAAACACTAGGCAATAATGAAGAGATTGTATGATAAAAAAGTAAAAGTCAAATGTTTTTGCATTTTAAACTTTATTTGTTTGGGACAAAACCCATAAAAAGAAGGTTCAACATTCTATGTTAAGTCCACTTTAGACCAGTCCTTATCAAATTACAAAATTACTAGGATAGAAGGCTTTCAGATTGAATGACCTATAAGGAAATCACCTATATTTTCTAGTCAATAGATAGTTTATAAAACATTATTATATCCTAACTTTTAAATTCAACTCTTATTACTATTTTTAGTAATAAAAACCTAAAATATAAACACATCAATATGAGGGGATAAAAAAGATAACTAGGCTATTAGAGGAGTTCTTACCATAATTTTACCTCTTTATATATCCTCTCCAAGATTGCCAAATGGATGCTTGATGAAAAATTGATGAATTTTATATTACTTTATTGAAAGTTGATAATGGCTTCCAATGGATAATTGTGTTTGATAATGGATCTTAATGGATGAAATAAGGTTATATGAATGCAAGATAATGGAAACAAGTTGATATTTTCCATGTTAGTTTTTCATGGAAGGGGTGGTTTAGTTATATAGGAAGTGGAGGGAGAAATCAATGGCTCAAATTTAATTTTGAGCCATTGAGATCAATAGATAGGATATTTCAAAGGAATTTAAAATTCCTTGGAAATATCTATTATGGAAAATTATAGAGAATAAAGGGCTTAAATGGAGGATATTTATAGAATTCTCCAATTCTAGAAATATCCTATTAGGATTTTGGGGTTTATGAATAACTAGGAATAGGGTGGTAGATGCGTAGGTAGAATAAATTATATTTTTAAATTGACAAGTGGATTAGGGAGTAGGTTAGTGGGTGAATGGGTTTTTTTAGGTGATTAATGAAGGGATTAACTAGTTATGGGATGGAATAAGGTATTTAAGATGTAAGAAATGGGATATGGGATAATGGGGTATTAGTGAAATTATTTAGGAAAATTAGCTTAATTAGTAGGGTGAGAAAATTTTAGTACATACATTTTTCCCCTATTTGAAAGTGAATTATGAGAGGATAGGATGAGGTGAGTAATGGTATTTCAAAGAAGAATCATAATTATGTGGAAGTAATGTTAAAGGTGTCAAAAATGAGTTAGTAAGATATGATGTCCCCTTAAGGGAGCATGCATAGAGAACTGACCTAGATGGTCACTCAAATAGAAGTCCCAGGGGTGGGATAAGACTAGGATGATAAAATAGGGTTAGGATGCCCCAAGACATTGCTATGGGTGAGATGTCCCAATAGTCAAGGGGATAAAGTGGCTTAGTTTTGATGGGTTATAGACAAATGACCAATGTCTAAAAAGTGATTTGATTGATAAGACAAAGTTGATTGAGATGAGATAGTTACAAGACTAAGATAAGTCCCATAGTAAGGAAACATGATATGAATGGATTGAAGACCAATAATAGGGATAAGAGTTGTTGATGAAGGATAGCGAGTCAGTTTATGTGAATTATGTAGCTAAAAATGATGTGTGAGTATGAAGTGACTAATTTGATAATGGGATGAGGATGAAGAGTTAATGGTGGCCAAGTTATCCCTGGTCATAAAATAAAGATTGGGTGCTACCTATGTAGTCTTAAGAGACTTTAGGATGATGTTTTTATAACTTAGGATTAGAGTGGATGGTGGGGAAATGGAAAATCCATGCCACAAATGATGTTAGAGATAATAAGGGGTGATTAATTGGGTTTTTGGAATAATTTTTATGGGAATTAGAAAAGGGATATTAAGCGGGGGTAAAAGATGTGGGGGTCAAATAGGATAAAAGAGTAAAAATAGGGTCATTTGATATTTTTTTATTTTGTGAAATTTAACTCTAAGTTAAAACCATGGATTGGTTTCCCTGAGATTTCCATCATGGTGAATGAGTGCAAGAGTTATAAAGAGTAGTAGAGGCTAGACCATTGGTGAGTAATAAACCCTATTCATGATGTCTTTGTTAATTTTTTGTGAAATTTTTAGGATCTTTGGTAGAAAAAAATGTCATCCAAGTTGCTAGGGTAATACCATAACTAAGGGCAATACCCTCAATCATGACATTGTAGTCATGACTTATGACTTTGTAGGGGAATAAATGATATTGTAGCACCATGAATCTAGAGATATGGTATTATAATATTGAAATATTAAAATTGTGATATTATAACATCATGAATGAGGGATTTAGTTTTAAATAACCATATGGTTAGGCAAAACTATGGGTTACAAATGGCATTTTTATCAATGTCAATAATTAGGGCATGTTCATAAGTTGTGATATTATTAGGGTAGGAAAAATGTGTAAGTTTGGGGGGTAGAATATGAGTTAGATGGGTGTATGGGGTTTTTAAGGGGTTGTTAGACAATTAAGATTAGGTAAAGGTAGGGATAGAGTTGTTAGATTGGTAAGATTGATTAGGTGGTTAGATAGGTTTATAGATGTGTAAGAATGGTTAGGATGAAGTGAGTAAAGTGTTAATTAGGGTTACTTAGTTAGAGGGGAGTGTTTAGGGTAGAATTTTATTTAGATAGGATAAGGTGTAAAATTAATGTGATTAGGAGTAATGGGATTGATGTTAAATGGGAAATTAGAATAAGTGAGTGATGCATAAGATGAAAGTAGGATTAGGGATGTGTTGGGATAGGTTAGGGTGAGGTTTTGATAGTGTGAGTATGATGGATTAGGTTTGAGGGGGATGAGGATAATTTAGGTGAAACTCAAGGGGGGAATGTGGGTTTGAACTTGGTTTATATATATGAGAGGTGATTTATGATAGATGTAATAATAGGTTTATGGTGACTGGTGTAGGACTTAAATGTGTTAGATTTTTCACTTTGGTGACCTAAGATACTACATGGGATGCACCTATTGACTAATTCTAAGCATAGGGTGTTGGAGCTAGTGGGTCTTCATTATATTACAATGTCATTAGTGTGCATCGATTGGCTCCTAATCATAACATTGGTAGAGTGTTGGAATTTAAGGACTAACACATTCCACTTTGTGATTAGGGAGATGAAAGTGACATTGGAGGATGTCTACCAAATTCTTCACTTACTAATGTTGGGAGATAAGATCTACTAGACATCCCACACACTAGCTATTACTCTATATAGACTAGAATGAGGATTGTGGGTGGGAGTTCATGACAGGCATGTAGATAATGATACATGTCTCTGAAAGGGAAACATTGATCATCATATTCTTATGGTTATGTCTCTTTTTATCAGCATAATCCTACTAGATAAGAGTAGGTAGTGGTTCCATTTGGACTTGGGAGATGTTGTATAAGACATGGTTTAAGATTTTAGAAGTTTTGCCTAGGGGCTAGTTGTATTGGCTCATCTATATAGAGAGCTAAATTTGGAAGTGTATAGTGGGATAGCTAGCCTAGGATGATCCTTCTTACTATAGATTTAGAGCTAGGAGAACATTGTGATATAGTGACTACTTGGGACTCAGGAAGCTAGGGAGGCACATTAGCCCATGGTATTTGGGTGTTATATTTTACTTGGAGTTCAAAAGGGCCATGCTAGGGAGTTATTATTATATATAGATGAACGAATAGTTTAAATCATAAGTACATCATATAGATGGCCTACAAGGCCTTAAAATTTGGTTGGGATGATGAGGTAGTGGTGATATATTTCATGTTGATTAAGTGCTCTCGACAAGTCACATGGATACTATAATAAAGTGGTATAGGCTTGACCAAGTATAGAGGAAATTTTTATTAATTTAGGACATGCTAGGGGAAGAACACTTATTTACTTAGAGTGAGAGAGAGAGGGCCTAATGGGGTAGGATAATAGATAAGACTCAAGAATGTGAAAACTATGAGAGTAGTGTTCCATTACCATGGGATTTTTAGATGCCTATCACCAATCCAAGAGTTAAAGTGACATATACATCATGGTGGATGTTGAGGATTTCATTGATATTTCTTTAACCTAGGATTTTGCTATAGTGAGGGGTGGTGAGGAGAATACTTCATGAATGATTTAGGTTATAGAGGAGGATGAGGTAGGCACCTATATAAGATGGCTAAGATGGATAGGATGGGGATGCCATGGATGTATATGGAAGTGATGGGGGCTAGGTAATAGTGGTAGGGTAGGATGGGCCTTAGATTTAGGCCCAAATATAGGTAAAGGTTGGTACACAAGCTGGGGGTAGTGGTGGTGGAGATAATGCAGGGCCATCACATCATATTTTTTTAGAATGTGAGAGGTATCTACTTGTGTGGACATAGATGGATATTTGGGTTTAGCTTGTTAAGATAACATGGATTACCTAGGAGAGGGATCAACTTTAGGAATACCTATAGGTTTAGATGGAATAGAGGGATGGGAAATTAGCCCAAGCTCAGGCATAGATGACTAGGTTATAAGGGCATGTTATAGGGTTAGAGGCGAAGATAGCTACATTATAGAGTGAAATCTAGAGCTAATATTCATAGATTAAGGATATCAGGACGAGATTACTCAAATGTAGGCATGGATTTAGACTTTGATAAGAGAGGTAGGGATGGATGTGAAGGATAATAAAGAGGTTGATTTGGAAATGAGTGAGTATGGGATGGCCAATGTGATAAATAACATTATGATATTGACATGTGAATCCTAGTATTATAAGACTTTGTATGAGGTAGAAGTGCCAGTTGAGTGGTGTGCACCTTCATTTTGGGCTAGTTCTTTACATTTAGTCTATTAGCCTACTAGAGGACCACCAAGAGCACCAGGGCCACTAATACCATAGACATTATTGAGACATGATATATATATATATATATATATATATATAATTTTTATATTGTATCACATTCTTACCACATGGGACCATGTATTATATCTTGACATGGACTCCATGTGGACTTTTTATATATGATGTGATTAGATGAATGTGATAGATACATGATTTTGTTTATATTATTATGTGATGTGTTGTATTTTAATTGATATTTATGGATCTTATTATGATGAGTTTATTTATGCATGATGTTAGATGTTAGATGGATTATGTTTATGATTTTATGTTATATGATGTTAGATGAGACAATGTGATGGATTTATATACTTATGAGTTTATGAAATTAATGATGGATATGTAAATTATTATGTGATGATGTTTTAGATTGATTTATAATGTAATTATTTGAGATATATTCATTATTTAATGTTTTTAATGATGTGATGTGGGATGCAATATTGATTGATTTATATGTTTATAATTATGCCATGGACATGATGTGATTATTAAAGATTCATGGTAAGTGATGTATTACATAAGATGATGGATATGTGGTATAACATGTGAATTTTAGTTGAATGTCATATTGTGTTTTGAGATGGTATGAGATTAGATAGATTAATGTAATAATGGTAATAAGATATGTAATGAAATATAAATTAATGTGATAATAAAAAGATTAATCCATTTTTAATTCATTATGTCTCACAATGTAGGTTAGGGTAGGGGATCCTCTTCCACCATGGAGGTAGGATAATGATAAGATGGGAGATAATTAGGTTTCAGAAGGGATGATGATGGGTTAGATGGGATGGGGATAGTTTTGATAGGATTAGGGGGAATGGGATAGGTAGTGATTTTGGAGTCCATTGATAATGTTTTTAATCCCTTTTAATGTTACACTGGTAAGTAAATGTGTGTCATATGATAAAAAAAAGCTAGACACCTTAAGCATCTAGTGTGTGAGAGAACTCTATTTTAAATTGACCTTGCCCAAAATAAGTTTGGGGGCCACTTAGACCATCCTTGTTTCCCAAAAGTTAACAAGATAAAATATATATACAAAATACTAACAAGACTTAAAACAATAAAATCTACATGGTTAACTAAATAAACACACATAATACACACATTCATACAACATAATTATAAAATAAAATCAACTAAAAATAGGGGTAATAAAAAATATTGAAATGGATATTGCAGTGATGAGAAGATGATTATAGACAATGGGCCTAGTGAAAAGTAAGGCATACGTACATGGGGTATATAATTCCCAAAACTATTATATTTCAGATCAAGATTTCAATCAAATTTATAATCAATTTTAAATGGGGTTTAAGATGATCTATTGAGATTTGATATCATAATATATACAAAACCCCATAATAGAAAACCTATTTTTGACCCTTCCATAATGATAATGTTATTGGGAAGGTGTGAACCATGGTTTTAGAGACAATAAGGGACAAATGGGGATGGCTATTTATCTTGAGCCTAAAAGGATACATGCTTGTCAAAGATTATATGATGGGGTGATTCGATGGGGGATGGAAATAAGGATGTGATTGTATTTTGGGGGCATACACATGATAGATATGGGTAAGAGACTCTAGAGTATTTACCCAAAAAATATCCCTATTACTCAATAAGTAATGACTTCTTCTTTATTTGAAAATATTTGTCTCCTATTTCTACATAAGAACCTGTAATGGATACCCATTATTAAGACCTGGTTTAGGAATGTGTAGAATGGAGCATAATAGAAAGAGGATTATGGAATGGATAAGGATGGCCCCCAAGAGTTGGGACTCATAGAAAGAGATAAGGTGGATCCTATCAGGTGTAAAAATGATTCAAATGCATTATATTCATTGGATCATCAAGCTCTTCACCATCTAATGTAGCTAATTTGTAGGCTCTAGATCCAAACTTGGAAACTATTATATAAGGTTTGAGTTAATTATCTTGAAACTTTCCATTCTTATCCCTATCAACATTACTAATTTTTATTTTCATTTAGGACTAAATCATCGACCTCAAATTCTCTAGACTTTATCTTCTTATGATATTGGACTTTTAGTCTATTTTGATATACCCTTAAATGATTGAGGGCCTTTTGACACTTTTCATATAGAATCTCCAATTCTTGTAGTCTTGTTGATGAATTATAATTCCCCATAATGATATTCTCAAAGAGGGGATATTTTCTTCCATGGGTAAGATAAATTATATCCCATATACCAAGGCATATAGAGTGGCCCTAATAGGTGCTTGAACACTCATTTGATAACACCAAGGTGATATATACAACTATAGGTGCCAATTCATACCTGCCTGATTAACTATTTTCTTGAGAATCTTCATAACAATCTTGTTTGTTACATTAGATTGTCTATTCCTTTATGAGTAGTAAGGAAAGGAAAAATGTTGTTTGATGTGATACCTCTAGCATAAGACCTCAACTTTTTGATTTTTGAATGACTTGTCATTATTAGAGATGATCCTGGTAGGAATGCCAAAATGACAAATGATCTGATTAAGAATGAATTTATAAATATGAAGGCTTATAGTATAGATAAGAGGAATTTCGTGAACACATTTAGTGAAATACTCCATTGCCATAATGATAAACTTGTGACCATCTAAAGATGTAGGGTTTATCTTTTTAATCAAATCAAGTCCCATATGGAGAAGGGATATGGACTCATTATAGGTTATAATTCCTATGTGGGTGCATAGATAATATTACCATTCTTTTGGCAAGAGACACTTTTCCATACATACTAGCATGAGTCTTATTCCATGATAATATCTAGCCTAGAACAATTTCTTGAATAGGGCCATTCCATTGATGTGACCACCACAAATACTATCATGGACTTCCTTCATTACAAGAGAGGACTCTTTTGAGGTTAGGAATATTAACAAAATCCTATCATAGCCTCTATGATAGAGCATGTTATGAAGGATTATGTAATGATAGGAATAGTGGATGGACTTGCATTGATGGTGATTAAGGTTATGTAGTAAGGTGTTATCATAGAGGTAGTTATAAATGTCATGGTACCAGGGAAGACTAGGATTAGGGGTTGTATAGATTTGTAAAGGAGCCATGGATTGATGTTCTAGGAGAATCAGATGTTATATTAGAAAATTCCCTTCTAAAATGTCTTCAAGGAGATTAATACGAGAGCCAATAGTGGCCATAGAGTCAACTAATTTATTACTCCCTCTTGGCACTTGTTTAAATGCAATAGTTTTAAAATTCTACTTAAATTAGTCTACTAATTGCTTATAGGGGAGTAATTTTTCATCTTTAGTTTAGAACTCATCATTAACCTACTTTATTATGAGCTTAGAATCACCAAATACTTATAAATGTTGGATATTCCATTAGATGAATAGTTGAAGACCAATTATTAAGGCCTCATATTATGAAATATTATTGGTGCCTACCCTAGATCTATGTATAGTAAAAGATCCATCAAAATATAGATTATTTCCATTAGATTTTAAATTATTCATTAAAGATTCATCTAGGAAAGTTGATGTAAGAGGCTCAGCCACAACAAGAGGTGATTCTACTAGTTGATCCAATATCACTTTCCTCTTAATGGCCTTTTTATTAACATATTCAATATCAAATTCACTAAGTAACATAATCTACTTAGCCATTAATCTTGTGAGGGCTAATTTTGATAGTAAATATTTGAGGGGATCAACCTTGGTGATGAGATGGACTTGATTGTTAAGAATATAATGCCAAAGTTTTTATGAAGTAAAGACTACAACTAAGCAGGGTTAGGGGGCATAGTTAGTTGGTCAAGTATTTCTATTGCAGCTATGCCAGCTAAGTGTCTGAGTCCCCCCCAGCCCTGTGGTACCAGTATTAGTCGTGTCTGGCCAGTAGTGCCAGTCACGTCAAAAAATTTACCCGGATTTAATAAAGTGAAAAAAAAAGACTACAACTAAGCAAGATTTCTCAATTATAGTATAATTCAGATTATAAGAGATTATAGTGTGATTGAGATAATAAATTGCTTGCTCTTTCCCCTCATTATTATGTTATGTTAGGAGGGAACCTATTGCATAATATTTTATAAAATATACAAGATCAAGGGCCTTCCTATGATAGGGGGTGATAACACAAGTGGATTTGTCAAATATTTATTGATAGTATTGAAATATTATTGGTATTCAAAATTCCAATTAAAAGTGGTCCCCTTCTTTAAGAGATGAGTGTAGGGGTGACATTTATCCACGAGCTAAGAGATAGATCACTAAATAAATTGTAATTTTCCCTAAAGACTCCTAAGATACTTCAAATTATAAGGGGAGGCATTTAGATAATTAAATTAAATCTGGCTAGGTCCACTTCTATGCCTATTTTGGAGACTATAACTCCCAATAACTTTCTTGAGGTAACACAAAATATGAACTTATTAGGATTTAATCTAAATTTGTATTCTTTCAGTTGCTAAAAAATTGTTCTAAAGACTACATGATGTTCTAACCTGAGTTGGGAATTCCATAAAATATCATTGACATAATATTCAACTATATCATACATCATATCATGGAAAATAATAGTCATGGCCCACTAATAAGTGGCCTTAGCATTTTTGAGGCTAAAGGGAATGAAATGATAGTAAAATGTCCCTCATGGAGTGATGAACATTATTTTTTGTAGATCTTCAGGCACAACTTTAATTTTATTGTATCCCAAAAAACCATCCATGAGAGATAACATTTCATATCCTCTTGTTTAGTCCATGATCATGATAATATTTAGAAGAGGAAATTCATCTTTGGGACATGCCTTATTAATATTTCTAAAGTTTGTGCAAATCTGAATTCCTCCTTATGGCTTAGCCATAGGAAGAGTGTTGGAGATCTAATGAGAATAGTCGATGGGCCAGATAAAGCCTACTTCTAAGAATTTTTTTAACTCCTTAACCAATAAATTCACTTTGGAGTGAATATTACATAATTTTTTATTGATTGGTTTTGAGTTAGGATGCATTGAAAAATGATATACTACTAAGGAGGGGTTAAGCTCAGGCATGTCAGAATAACACCATGTGAAAACATCTATGAACTCATTAAGAATATCAATAATAATTTGATGTTCCTCAAGTGTTAGAGTTTCCCATAGTTTGAAAATTTTGGTATTTTCTTTGGTCCTAATATTTAATTAAATCACCTCTTAAATGAGAGACGGTGACTAATCTTGGAGATATGGAGGCAAGGATTGATCTGGGATGTCTGAAGTAAAACCATCTAGGATTTTTGTATTTATTTCAGTGTAATCTTCTTATTTGGTTGAATCATGGGGAAATTATTCTAGGATTTGAAGTGTATATTATTATTCAAATTTATATTCTTTGATTTGGTCAAGAGGGTACCATTGTTCCTTGAAATAAGTTGATTTACAAATATTAATAAGAAATCCTTTCTTATGGTCTTTGGAAGGCATAAAATCTTGAGCTCTTAATAATTCTAAAATTGCCTCATCATTTTGAAATATAAAAAAGGATGGTTCTTGATGTTGATCCTAATAAATTATAGAGGGATAGAAGATAGATATGTTGATGGTGTAAATGGTGGTGTTAGGGAAAAGGTTTGTGGCAACAAGATCCTTAAAGAGACTATAAACATAACCCATCTTGATGTCTTAATTAGAGAGACTCCTTAATAACTCAAGTAGTATCCACAATAATCTTGATTAAGTCATCATCAAATAGTTTATACCCTAAACTAAGATATTATGGATGTTCTTGAATATATGTGTTTAATAATGCCTTGTTCATGTCTCCCTAGTCTTTTCCCTTGATAATGCATGTTTTATAACATTTTCTAGATGTGGGGGTATCACTTTCTAGGAGATGTGAGGGCCTCATTGTCTATAATGATCCATGATTCATCAGATTCATTAATATACTCTTATGATAATAATAATACACTATAAAATTCTATTGGAAAAAAATGATATTTGATAGGATTGATCTTCTACATAGCTGAGGACCCAAACCTACATGGGGAAAGTGGTAAGTCACCTACACAAATGGTTTTATATTCATATTCCTTGAAACCTGTGGATGTGATTTTTAAATGATTGATTTCAAGTAATGGATCTGAAGTAGGTTCAATCTTGTTGGGGCATATATACCTATCAGATATTAGGATTGAAATGCAATTGTCTATGATAGGGCAATGACATGATGTTGAGGATTGATCTATTTGGTAACTACAAAAATGATCAATTTTACCAACAATGATGACTTCCATGCCTAAGTTGGGAAATTTTAGACATTAATGTAGGGTAGATGGGAAAAATTACATCTCATGGATCTAAGTATGTCTTAAGAACATATTATAAGGTAAATCAACATCCATAATATGGAGTAGAGTTTGATGCACCATGGGTCTTATAGAAATGGGGAGGTAGATAGTTCTTGTGGATGGTCATTCATTATCATCAAATGCTTTGATCATAATTAGAGTATACCCTAAAGAAGTTGAACACCCTAGTTTCTCGAATAAATGTAGATTACATAAATTTAATGCTAACCCTATATTTATGCATACCTAAGGAATGCAATGATTGGATATGGAGACTTTGATGAATAATGGATAGTTATGATGGGGTCCAGTAGGAGGAATGTCCTAGCAACCAAAGGTAATTTCATGAGAAGTGGATAAATTTCCTACTAATAGTGACCTTGAGGTCATTCAAAACCTGGTTAAATATCTCCGAGTGTAAAGGGGATGTTTTAAGAAGTTTCATTAATGAAAATTAAGAGGGGGTCTTCTTAAGTTGTTGAATTATATCATAATATTTATCAAAATCTATTGAGACATTCTTAGATATATTCCCCTCTTGAGTAGTATAAGAGGATGGGTCCTTAGATGGCACCCCATGAACTATGATTTTACTACATCTAGTAGTAACCACATAATTAGAAGTGGAATAATTGATTTTCAATATGATAGGTGATGATGGAGTGGGATCTTGGGGTTTCATATTTTAATGGTGTTAACATAATGATATGTAATGGCATTGTAATCAGTGTAGTTGTAAGAGGAGACCTGACCCTAGTCTCTAGGTGGATTCTTATTTATCTAATCATGATTGGGTAGGGGGTCTTGAAAAATGCCTAGATACTCATTCTTAGATTGATGTGAAATACTCTCCCCTTTTATTTTAGTGTCACCTCTTTAAATTAGGTCTTGAATATAGTGGTTTAGTTGCATATAGAATTATTTTTCATGACCTTTGACTCTATGATATTTACAAAATTCATCCTCATGGTACCAATCAATATAAGGTTAAATATCATCCAAAGATCATATTTTAAGAAGAGTGATCATTTTCAAACTAATCAATTATTCCAAGACTATTCTAATGGGTACTCCCAACCTAGTAAGTGGTCTTTTTATAGCCTGAGGCTTTAGATTTCCTTGTGAAACTCAAATAAAGGAGACATTCTATTGTTTTTTAGGGTTCTTATTTTATATTATTTTCACATGGTACAATTTGGAATCAGTAACCCCATCTCCCACAACATTATTATTTTTTTAGACTATTTTTAACTTGCTTGAAAAGGAGTTATCTTGATTATAATTGTCTTCATTTTTGGAATATAAATTAATTGCCCCTTTTTCAATAAGTGCCTTTTTAATTTTCATCCCCTTCTTAATTATTTCATTAAAAGTTTTAGCACATTGGAGTTTTAACTAATATTTGAGCTCAACATTAAGGTTATCAACAAATATTTTGCCAAACTCATTTTAGGTAATATTTTGTCAAACTCATTTTGTCAAGATATGATTTAAATTTTTGTGAGAGAAAATTTAGCGATAATTGGTCCTTTAAAGAAGACCCTAAGTTTGATTTTACATTAAGGCTTAGTTATCTTTTAAAACATGCCTAAAACTTGACATAAAATTAGACTTAATTCCCGTTTTATGTTCCCACCCCCTTTTATATCCCTCCTAACCTCATTAAATCTTATGTCCACAAGCCCCTTTACATCCTAGACTAAGACCTTATCAATGTTTAGCCTAATTTTTAATCTTGAAATGTCTTGGTTTTCGTTAAACATAGATGATGCCTCAAAGATTATAAATTTTAGTCTAAATCACTACATATATCATGCTTTAATTTGATGTTTTAACTTGGATGTAAATATAACAGTCCTATTTGCCTTAGAACTTGATCCAATGGTGTGATATCATCCTAAGATAAACTATACACTAAACCCTACTCACTATATAAGTTTTTAGGACATTTATTTTGATAACCTTAATCACATTATTTGACATTTGTGAGGAGATATTTGACGTTAATGAGACATTCAAAATAAACCCCATCTAAACATTTATCATTAGTCTAAAAAATTACCCTATAAGCATTTAAACCTTAGGCTTATCACATTAAAACTTATATCATATGTTTTTTAATACTATTAATCTAAGGTTAACTCCTCAACATAAGCCTATGTGCATTACAAACTAACTTAATATTCCTACATCTTATATGATCTGACTATCTTCATTCACTCAATGACCTTGATCCAATAGTTTGAGATCAAAGAGCCTTGAAGCTGGGCTAATTAGAGAAGACCTCTCAGATCATGATCAACTATTCACATTTATCACCTAGCTTGATCCAAAGGATTGTGTCGACCTTGAAGTCTTGAGAGCACCAAAAATTCAATGCATGGTATGATTTTATTTGGCTAAAGGAACCTATTGAGCTTAAATTTGATAGTTATGCTCCCATAATTTAATGTTCATGAGGATGTCTTTGAAATTATCAAGACTATCAAATTTAACCATAACTGACCTCTCAACCAATCAACTTTGACCTTGTGGAACATGATTGATGGTTCTTACTCCATTGATGATCTTGATCCAACATCATGAAGTGAAGGTGGAATTTTCATCCAAGGACCCTAGAGCTTAATAGCTCAACATGTGGATGAACTACATCTAGTCATCCCCCAAAGAAGCTAGAGTTCACCACTTGGCATAACCAAGTCATCCAAGATTTTAGTGACCAATCAAAAAGGACCTTTGAGATCTTAATCAAAGGCTCACATTCATCCTATAATCCTAATATAATAGAGTGATATAAAAGGATATATTTAAAATCCAATGGATATTTTTCAAAGGGATTCCCATGGAAGTGTCATGGGAACAATCTTAAGTAAGTCCATGTAAATTCCATGTAAGTACTAAAGGACAATCCTAAGATTTGGCATGCCCAAAAAGATAAGATTTGCATAAGTGGTACCTTCCATAAGATCTAAGGCATGAATACATTTATGAAAGTCGTCACCTTCACCATTAAATCCTCAAAAATATTACCAAACTATCTTAAAGCCTTAACACTTAACTCAAATCCTCAAAACATGAATTTTAAGGACATAATTATGTTAAACAAGCTCAAAGTGTCATCTTGATCATCAAGAGAAGTCATATTCTAAGGTAATTGAGATCATGGTAGTGGCAAGGTAATAATGGAAAGAAGAGATAGATATGTATCTATCTATAGACCATTAAGGGAGGCACTTTGGAGATACTAAATTAGACACAAGAGCATTGGCCAATGGCATGAAGAATTGGTCTAATATTTTATTTGCAATTGAGGAGTTACAACCTCTATCATCTAGTGAGCAAAGGGTGGTAATCACTAAGATAAATTTTGAGGACCTGGTTGCAATCCAAATGATAGGTCTTCATTAAGTTTTTGCTAAACTCGAGGTATTACATTGCATTATGAAACTTGTACCCCTAATTGTTGATTTTAGAATAGATAATGATTAGATCATCAAAGGAGGGTCAAGTAGAATTTCCTATATTACCCCAATAGATTTTGAAGTCTACTAAAATCTCCTTAAAGCTTAGACATACCTCCCCTCCATCAAATAATGGACTACCCAACATAATCTATATGTTATCCTAAGACCTTGGTTAATCCAAGGAACTCATGTAGCTAGGAACAATGATGGTAAAATCCCTATCATTCAATTTATATTAGGGATTAGGATCATTATTACCCTATTGTGTAGAGATTTATGGGTAGCCACCACTACTTACATCAACCTTAGATGGGTTTCTTACATATATTTCATGGTGGAAGAGAAGATAACTCCACCTATTAGAGGGTTGATTAGCATTCACTTGGGGAGAAATTTTTATGGCATTAAGAAAAGGACAATCCAAAAATTAACCATGGTGTTGTATTTATTAGACTCATTAATAACATCCACTCATATTATTGGTGTTAAGAATTGGTCTTACCACAAAAAAAATTATCATTTCCCATTATTATACAAAGTTGCACATCTTCAATTACATAATTCATATGTAATTTATTTGTGATTGCATATACCCTACTTTGGTCAAGAATATCATAGGGAACCCCATGCCTAGGATGTGCCTTATTGTCAAGAACTATGTTGAACTCATATGAGATATTTGGTACTATCCAAACTACACCATTATCAAAATGTAAGGGATTGTGACCCAACCATTCAGGTTACCTATCTATGATCCCCTCAAGTTGGTTGAGCAATAAATTGCTCACCAAATCTTCCAAGGAATTGATAATTTTGGTAGGGAGAAGAGGAAGGGCATTCTAATTCCCTTCCAATTCTTAATTGGGAGAACTTTGATCTGAGACTAGAAAAAATTGGACATCATGTCTAGACATAGGGATTCCTTTTGATTTTAGAAAGATGAAATAAAGGAATGGGACCCCAATAACAAGGTTATCCCTCATTTTCAGTCAAAGCAACTAACCAAAGTAACCTATGAGCATAGGGTTGGTCCATATGACCATTTTTACACCAAATATGTGGACTTTGAGTAAGTCCTTACTTGGTGTAGGTAGCATGGTTTCAAGCTAGAACACATACTAAAAAGAGAGGAGAAACCAATTGGGGAGAGATGGAAAATGAACCCATTGTAGTATCAGTTACTACCTTCCACTTCTAATGCACCTCCAAGTCATCCATAATATCAAGCACACCAAATTCAATGAACCAATGAGAATAAAATATAATAAAGGCCAAGAGAAGGCCCTTCATCATCATCTTAGCCTCCAAAAGCATATTTTCTAGTGGAACACTTTGATATGGTTGCCTTAGAACCATATGAGACAGTCGAAGAATTATTCAAGGAACTTTTAGAGACCTATAGGTCTGATCAAGAAGATAAGGGAGATATTATTTTAGGTAGAAAAAATTGAAGGACCTCAAATAATTGATGAAGAGAAGGGAAAATAAGTGTCATTGGAATTGGTCCCTATCACATAAATAAAGAAGGAAGTTGAGTTAGCCCTTACCGCTTGGTCCTCCAAAAGACTAAATGTGACATCGACCCATCCCACTATTGAAGTAAATTTATTTAGTGATGAGTACTCATACATAGACTTGTCATTCATTACTAGTTCATATATGGGAAACTCTAAAAGGTTCCTTCCTAATCACACTCACTAATAATTACCAACTCTATAAGTGGAAATCCCCTTGAAAATGTCAAACCCTAGATCAAAGAGCTCGTGAAGGATCAAGAAGAAAGAATAATTATTCATGTATCCAAAGTAAGTGGAAAGAAAATAAAAGACCCAGGAGCATCAAGTAGAATTGGGAATAAAACCCTAAAGACACCCACACCCTCTAAACCAATGGCCACTATCATGTATAATCCAGATACATCAGGGTTTAAAAGAGTGACAACTAAGAAAACTACCATTGGCATCAAGGAGTTCACCTTTCAAAAGGTGGAACCTATTATAGGCCTAACTCCTATACAAGGGAAGGTAGTAGGGGAGCATCCCATCCATGAAGAGTATCTGGAAAGTTTGGTGGTGGCCTAATCAACAAAGACCTTGGATAGAATTTAGGCAATGCAATAGAGGATCACCAATATAGAAAAGGAGAATAAATACTTGGAAGCACATGTTACATTTTGAGTCCTTAAGGATATAATGAAGCTACTAAATAAGTCCTTCTCTGACACATTTGAAGGGTTAAAGGTCCTAAAGCTCAGATCAAATACTTTGACCCATAAAATTGGGAAACCATAGGCATTAATAACTCAATAGTAGAACTATAGAGATCAGGAAACTAAATTGATTAATGTCCATAACACCAAGCAATTCTAAGGCATCAAGATCATCAAGTTGAAGCATTTGCATGCCCTCTCAAGAGTCCTTGTAGATAATATATTGGACCTTAGCAACTAGTTTGACAATGTCAATAGCTTCATAGAGGAGGATAAAGACTTGATAGAAATAATGGAGAAGCTGTTACAGGAATTAATGGTAAACCCTTCTAAAACAAATTCTACAGGCCTGATGGATGATGAAGAGTTCAAGTAAAGGGTCAGTACCTTCATCCATAACATCAAGTAAAATAAAGGCTAGCCAATTAAGGACAATCAGAAGGTCCTTTTTATCATCATTAAATTAGGGAAGTAGATTATAGAGGCCCAAGGCATTTAGGAACTTAAATCCAAGAGTGACAATGAATCTAACACATTGGCAGGTCAAGAAGAGGATTATTTGAGGAATCTTTTAGTAGATTTTGAGCTAATTAGAGAAAATTATACTAAGGTGAGGAAAATCCTCAAGTATTAACCCAAGGGACCCACAAATGTAACATAAAAGAATATTCTTTTTCAATATATATGCTAGTTTTTTAGCATATATTAGTCCTTTTGTCAAAATTGATGTAGAAAGCCTTTCTCATTGTAATCATTTTGTTAAGGATAATTGTCTTTATCATACAATGGATGTTTTGAAAATACAACTGGCATACCACCTATGTTTCCTATAAATAGGCAAAGGTAACCACTTTTTAAAGAGAGATTCTGAGAAATTGTTATACAAAAGAGAATTTAATACAACTGAGGAATTATGAATAGTTTGTTGAAATCCAATGTTGTGTCTCAATTGCATGTTATTATCTTAAATTTTAACGTTTCTATAAATTTTGAGCTACATTTTCTATCATAGGGCTATTAATTTTTACTAATGATAGATTAACTAAAAATATCTTAAGTACACTTCATTTTATTTGCTCTACATTTGGATGTGCATATGTTATTCAGGTTACAGTAGCAAAGTTTTAAAGTAAACTTGGTTCTTACTTGTGATTTATATATCTCCTTTAAAGTTGGCCTAGTTTGTGATGAAATCTAAGTTTATACTATTTTACATAATAAATTGGTTCATGTGTACTCTAAATAATTAGATTTTTGTCATAATATTTGAGAGGGGAATTTGTAATCATGTTCTCTTTTATACCTTACTCTTCCTTTTCCTATTTTCTTTTTCAAAACTCGCCTAGTTTAAAGGTCATTGTTAATATCCATTTAGATTAACTTTTTGACTTAAAATATCACAAAGATATAGACCCTGGTGGATCCCAACCACAAAATTAAATAAATATTGTGGATAGTTCCCATACTCTACTTCTATTCCACCATAGACATCACATAATTGTCATAAACTACAACTCATGCCTTAGATTATTTAAATCCTAAAATGAGTAGTGTTTATCAACACTGAAGAGTACGCATGAGGTAATTATAAACATCATTAGGAAGCACTTTTTGGCACTAGAAAGAGGGCATGCTTGATTAATTAAAGTAATTCATGTGTTAAATTTAAAGGATTCTTAATCCTTATGAGTGATTCTTTACTCTACGTGCAAAGATTCTTGATCCAGGTGGGTTCTCACCTATCTTTGCACTTTATTAGTTAAATATTTCTAATTTTTTTCAAGGAAATTATTAAATTATAGTAAATATAGCTTTAGGATTTAAGAATTCATTGTATTTGAAACTATAATGATTTATTTTGGTTGAAGATTGATAATTCTTGCTGAATCTTGAGTTTATTTGAGTCATAAGTTCCAAATAATGGCCATCTTTGCATAATTTAGCACATATTTAAGCTTACTTAGTTAAAGATCGTTGTCCTTTGTCCCTTTACAAGCAAATCTTTAACAAAATAAGCTTAGTGTGTAGGTTGATTGTAATTCTTTGTGAATTCTAACTTGGTACACCATATTTTAATTAGTATCCTTAATCTTTAAGATGGAATTACCAAGGATTAGGACCAGATCACATTTAAAGACAACAGAACCCTTTCTTGAGATATAGACCCATAGAATAACCATGAAAGGTAGAGGAAGATGTACACCTTTTAAGTATCTACCATCTTCACATTTACAAGGGGTTCCTACATTCAATTTTCATCTAGATATGGCTTGGCTTGGAATTTCTCCCATTAATGTACGAGGTGTAGTTCATGACTTACCTCATATTATTGAAATCTAATTGTCAATATTTAGTCCAACTAGTCTTGTAGCTATAGAAGGACATGCTGAATATTTCAAAATTGCCTTAAGGTTATTAACTATCATCCATGAAGATGTAGCTTGTAGATTATCCTTCTTTACATTCAAATATGTTGTATATGAATGGTTCCTCAATTTGCTTGATAATTTTATTACCTCATGAAATAATTTTGAAACTATCTTTATTGATAAATTTGGGAAGATCATAAGCCCCTATGTCATTTATCACCAATTTACAACCATTAAGAGAGCTGCAAATGATCCCATTAGATCCTTCAATGCTAGGTTCCAAAAGATGCTTAGTCAAACCATGGATCCATACAAACCTAATGAGGATTTAGCTTGAGAATTTTACAAAGATGTAGTATACCCCATGAATTTTGTGTTTATAAAAAGAGCTTTCCCATCTATCAACACATTTGCCCAAGCTTATTCTAAAGTAGTGGTTATTAGTGACTAAATGTAACCTCAAGGATAGATGTATTATTCTATCCCAAATGCTAATCCTTAAATTCCTAAATTAAACCTTTTCCAAAATAATAACAAAAATTCTCCATCATTAAACTATCTCCCTACTCTGAATGTATTACCTACTAGCCATGTTGCTCCTAATCAGAACCTAAGTTTCTTGAGTCATCAAGTTACTAATGGATTTCACACCAATGAAAAAAATGATTTAGTACCAATTAATGACACTAATAATAATCAAGTCTAAAATTTTGAGACCCTAAATAATGAGAATGAATCTATACTAAAGATGGTCCAAAATCTCAACATAAATTTCTTGTAATTGTAAAAGTAAGTTGGCAATGCTAATGAGAACTCTGACAGGAAATTCACCTTATAAAAGATGAACAAGCCTAGAAATATATTTTAGAATGATTGTTTCTACAATAATAAATATAATGAGCCTTCCTCTAGCAAGAAGACCATGAATATTAATCTCAATGATATTTCCTTGTCAGACTATTGTAGCATGTGTGCTATCTCTAAACATGGTGAGATTGATTGCATTGAGTTATAGAGAGCCTTTAAATCTTTCCTTGAAGAATTTGATACATTATAAGTAGTCCCAAATAGAGATACCATTGTAATTCCTTTTAGATCCCATCCATATAACTAAGTGCACATGGTAGAGACATATCAATTGCCTTTCTAAGAGGATAATGAGCCTGAGAATATCCCTGAAGAGATTCAAGCATTCCAAAATTTCTTGAAGACATACCCTCTAAAAAATAGAGAAAAAAAAGTATCCATTAACTACTTTAACCCCCATAACAACTATATGACTCCTCCAAACACTACATTAAGGAATGATCTTAAACCACCTAAGGGTAGTTATTCCAAACATACTATTAAACCTTCATGCAAAATTGGTTACAACATTGTGGAAGATATGAAAAATATCAAAGCCAATATTAATCTACATGAGCTAACTCAGATTACATAACAAAGAGATTTACTCTTAAAATCTTTGTCCAAGAAGCCTAGGAAGCCTCTTAAGAGTGATAGTGTAAATATGACTATGTAGGTACTGAAAACAGAGTCCCCACCCTTCTTGATTATAGTTAAGATATTTGGGAATAATGTCCATAATTTCCTTTTAGATTATGGAGCCTTAACCAAAATCATGCCTAATGGGATATGTGAAGAACTTGGGTTGACCTCAATCAAGTTTGATAGGGTGATCACATAACTAGATAAGTCAAAATTTAAAGTCATTAGGGAGTTATTTAATGCACATATGTAGTTAGATAATGAACCAAGGGTTTAACAATGCATTGGCATAAAAGTACTAGATATTCTTAGTGCTTATGGATTGCTCTTGAGTAGAGAATAGACTAAGTCCTTCAATGGATACATGTCTATTGATTGTTACAATTTATGGTTGCCTTGAAAAGGTGTGCCAAATCAAATAAGGGTAGAAAGGCAACCAAGGATGAGACACATGATAACATAATACAACACTGTCAATGAAAAGTTAAACTTCCTTGACTCTAATCTAGGAGTTTTAACTTTAGAGATTATAAACAAGCTTAATTCCAAAGATCCTCCTCTGATACTTGACCCATATAAGTTATATGTTGATGGTGCCAAGAGAAAATTAGGTTTAAGGGCTGGTATTATATTGATAGACCCTACAAAAAATCAATATCATGCATCTTATAGGTTATAATTCCCATGCACTAACAATTTGGTTGAGTATGAAGCTCTCATTCTAGGATTACAATTTGGTATTAAGTATAAATCTAGGGACCTTCTTACTTTTGGGGATTTTGAACTAGTGGTCAATCAAGTAAATAGCAGGTACCAATGCAATCTATCTTACCTTAAGAGGTATAAGTTTAGAGTTTGGGACTTGGTGGAATATTTTTATGTTTTCAACATCATGTTTATCCCCAAGGAATAAATTAAAGCTATTGATGATTTGGCCTCTGCTATAGCTAACCTCATTCCCAATCATGATTCCCCTAACCTTAGTATTAAGAGAATGACATGCCCCTTAGTCTCAAATAATGTGAATCATTTTCAAGTCTTTAATGATGATAAATAAATTCTATATTTCTTGACCAATTATGGGGCCTTTAAAGCTCACATCATTGATGAAGCTGATGAAAGTTTCTCTAAAAGGGAGCTTAATGGTAAAATCATCCAACTAAATGACAATAAAATACCTAAAGGGATGATCTCATTAGAAAGGTTGTTTGATCATGACAAGATTCTTGAAGCACTTAAGGTGCCAAGGTAAATTTTAAGGATTATAATGTAGTGGATATCAACTCACGTTATCAACCCCAACAAGTAAACATAGGAAATGCTTACACTAAAATAGAAAATAGAAAGGATATGGAGCTACTTACAAAGTATAAATATGTAATTGAATGGTTCTATGAGGATCTAAAAATATTTTATCGAAGTGTTATTACTCATCTTATACCTCTTAAGGAGAGTTGCAAACCCTTCAGATAGAAAAAAAGGCCAGTCAACCCTGTCTTAGAGCCCATGATCTTTAAAGAGGTCAAGAAGCTACTGGATGCAAGGATTGTGTTTCCTATTAGGCACTCTACTTGGTTTTCCATACTAGTCTTAGTCAAAAGTTATAATGGGGAAATAATATTATGCATAGAATTTATACATTTGAATAGAGAATTTGAAAGGGACAATTACCCCCTACCTTCTCTTGACTAGATCACCTAGGTTTTTCTAGGATCATCCATGATGAAGTTTTTGGATGGTTTTTTTGGATACAACCAAGTGCTTATTGCTCAGTAAGATAGGATGAAGATAGATTTCACTACCAAGTTGGGAAAATATGCTTACAAAAGAATGCCATTTGGATTGATTAACATCGGATCCACCTTTCAGAGGGCCATAGACCATGATATTCAAGGTCTAGTGGGAAAATGCATAATCATATATATGGATGATCTTACATTGTTCTCCAATAATAGAGAGGACCATTTCATGCACTTAAATCAAGTGTTTGAAAGGTGTAGGGAGTATGGTATATCCCTCAAACCCAAGAAAATCATCGTATATGCCACTAAAGTAAAATTATTGGGGCATGTCATCACCAAAGAAGGGATTTCATATATCCTAAAAGACTGGAATCTATTTCCAAGATTGAGATACCCAATATCTAGAAGGAACTGAAGTCATTCTTTGGTAAAATTAACTTCTTGAGGAAGTTCATCTCAGGCTTTGTTGAGATTGTCAAACCTCTAAATGATATGATTCTAAATTTTTTTTAGATGAAAAATACAAGAAATAGTTTTATAACATCAAAAGGGCAATCAGTCAAGCCCCAGTCTTGATAAGTCTTGACTTCTCGAAAGACTTTTACTTGTATTCATTTACTTTTGACCACACCATGGTTTTAGTCTTGACTCAAAAGGTGGATCGAAATGACCACCCTATAGCCTTCATGATCACCAATTTAAAAAATGTAGAGGTAAATTATTCCTTTATTGATAAGTAGGCCTATGTATTGGTGAAGGCAATAAAAAAATTTAGGCATTACATCCTTAGAAATAAGGTGCATGTCATCTTACCAAACCCAGCCACAAAACTTATGTTAAGTCAGAATGATCTTGGGGAAAGAAGAGGTAAGTGGATGGAAATCCTACAAGAGTATGATATAGAGATGAAGATTTCCAAACTAGTGAAATGTCAGGGCCTGGTCCAGATGATATTCATTGTTAATCCTAAACTTTATGTCATGCAAGTGGATCAATAAATCTTCCAACCTAATGACTAGTATGACTATTTCATACATCTTCTCATCAGAGGTAGTTGTTCCCAAGGACTCACTAGAGAACAAAGGAGAGCCTTAAGGTTAAAATCATCCCATTACTTCATCAAATATGGAGTCCTTTATAGGAAAAAATTTGAAGGGATATACTTAAGGTGTGTGTCCAAAGAAGAGGATTCTCAAATCATGTCTACTTTTCATGAAAAGTTAGGCAGTGGACATCTTTTATGGAAAACCATATCCCATGAGATTCTCAAGGATAGGTAATACTAGACCACCACTTCCAAGGATGCTCACAAACATGTGAGAGAGTGCCACTCATACTATATTTTTATCACAAAAGAACCAAAGGAAACCATGCCTTTATAACCTATGATAATAGACAAACCTTTTGTGCAGTGGGGATTAGACTTTGTAGGAGTTATTAATCCCAATTCCTCTAAATACAATAAGTATATCCTAACTATTATAGATTATTTCACAAGGTATAATAAATCTATATCCACCAAATAATGTAGGATAGAGGAAGTGATCAACTTCCTAGAAGAAAATATTTTCACCAAATTTAGAACCATAGTTTCCTTAGTTTATGATAATGGACCTGTATTCATATCCACAAAAATGACAAAATGGGATTATGATAATGGCATCTCTTTGAATTTTGACTCTAATCATTATCCTCAACTAAATGGAGTTTCTAAATCTACCAACAAGAATCTTATGAAGGCCATCAAAAAGTTTGCTGTAGACAAGCCTAGAACATGGCATAAGCTCCTTAAGTATGCAGTGTGGGATGATAGAATAAGGATCAAGAAGGAACTTAAGGCTTCACCATTTATTTTGGTGTATGGTCAATAACCTATCTTCCCCATCACAATCAAATTTCTTGCATTGACATTCATGCAAGAATACATGGAGGAAAGCCAAGAGCTTGTTAATTCTAGGCTATTGGACATCATTCAGATGGAAGATGATAGAGAAAAGGAATTTAAAAAATTTAGTAGGAATCAAGTAAGTATGAAAATATGGTTTGACAAAAGGTCCATGGTGAAGGTATTCAGATAGGGAGACCTAGTCCTCCTTTGGGACAAGGCATCATAACCTAAGGGTAAGCATGGTAATTTTTCACCATTGTGGATTGGCCCATACCAAATTTTAGAGACCTTGGGTAACAACACTTTCAAGATAAAAGACCTTCAAGGAGAAGAATTTACATTTCCCATCAATGGGAAATACATCAAGCATTACTTTGTTACTGCTCCACTAGGGGTCTTCATGGAATAACATCTATAAGATTGCTTAGAGTTAGATTAGGTAGGCTAGTTAGTTTCCTTTCTTACTTTGTTTTACTACTTGGCTTGTATATATTTGTTTTCTTATGTTTGTTTGTTTCGTATTGTATTTTTTTTTGCATTTTGTCCTTTATACTTAGTTGTGCTCCTTTATTTTAATAAAGTCACATAGACTATCCTTGCTCAAAATTGCTCAAAATTCAAGTATTTTGAGTGAGGGCATGAATCCTACACAAGAGGACCTAAGGATGTAATATAAAATTGTGCTACAATATAATGAATTTAAAAAGACTCACATGGAAGTCAGTTACCCCCCTTAAGAATCCAAAATGTTACCTAAGACCAAAGCTCTATTATAAGAAGAATAATGTATGTGGAAGGAGAGTTTAAAAGTTAAGGCATACACATTCTTGCACTTAAAATGCATCCTTGTTGGGGGATTAAGGTGTCAACTAAAGATGATTATCCTAAGGCCAAAACATTTGACCAAATACTTAAACCTAGCTATCTTAGCTCCTAACCTTTTTTAAAAAGTAAAAGGACATAAAAAAGGAGTTAATGCTACATTAAAAGGTGCAAAGTCAAAGGTGATTTAGGCAACGTCCACTAGGGATATGGATGCTTGGCTAGCAATGGAGAAAGGCCATGAGTGAAGCCAAAGGTGTCTCTATCGAGGATATGGATTCATGGATGGAAGTAGAGTAATGGCCAAGCTTCCCTTGAACTAAGATAAATTATTCCTAAAATAATATCTAAATATGCTCAAAGTTAGATGCAATTTTTAAAAGGATATGAACCTAGATGTTGTTCCATAAAGTCTCATGACAAATAGTAAGTATAATCAAATAAAAAACACATGTTTAGGATTTGACATGAGGATTTGAATTTTGCACATTTGAAGCTTATTTCAATATTGAATTGGCCTAAGTAATGACATGTAGATCAAAGGAGATAAATGAATTATGTGTTAGTTTAAACTAGAGTTTTTAGGTTATAACATATTACTCTATTTCCCCTATAAGTCACCATTATTTTTGGGACCAACATACCTCACTTTTTTTCTTTGAAAAATGGGGACCCTTGTAAATGTTCCAAACACTTATATCCTGGTCTAGCTTTCATGAGGTTATTTTTTAAGAATTTGAAGATCATCTACCTAAAAATGGATAGGTACTTACATGTATAATTATTATTTATTATCTAACCCTACTGATGATTACCCTTGGATGGCTAAGTTTAATTTTCATGGAGGAAGGTAGGGTTCCTAAACAAAAACCCTAAGGGTTAAAATTTAAATTTTTGTAGGAGAAAATTCATTGGGAATCAGTCCTTTTAAAAAGACCCTAAGTTTAATATTACATTAATGTTTGGTTATGTTTTAAAACATGCCCAAACCTTGACATAAAATTATACTTAAGTCCCATTTTATGTTCCTTCCCCCTTTCAGATCCCTCCTAACCTCATTAAATGTTATGTCCACAATCCACTTTCTAACCTAGACTAAGACCTTATCAATGTTTAGCATAAGTTTTAATCCTAAAATGTTTTGGTGTTCATTCAATATAGATGATGCCTCAAAGATCCTTAAATTTGGTTTGAATCACTAGATGTATCATTCTCTAATTTGATGTTTTAACTTGGATGTGGATCTAACAGTCCTCACTTCCCTAGAATTCGATCCAATGGTACGAGATCATCCTAGGATGAACTATTCACTAAACCCCACTCACTATAAAATTTTATATGACATTTATTTTTATGACATCACTTCTATCATTTGACGTTCATGAGGACATATTTGATGTTAGTGAAGCCTTCAAAATAGAACCCATCCAAGCTTTTATCCTTAGTCAAAAAGGGGACCTTATAAATGTTTAAACCTTAGGCTTATCACATTAAAACTTAGATCATAATGATTTTTAATACTATTAATCTAAGTTTAACCCCTCATCTCAAACCTATGTGCATGATGGACTAACTTAATATTCATGCATCTTATAAGATTTGACTATTCACATTCACATGACAACCTTGATCTAATGGTGCAAGATCAAAGAGCCTCGAAGCAAGGCCAATTAGAGAAGACCTCTAGAATCATGATCAATAGTTTTCATTCGTCACCTAGCTTGATCCAATAGATCGTATTGACCTCAAAGTCCTGAGATCACTAAGAACATGATACATGGCACACTTTTATTTGGCCAAAGTAACCTTATGAGATTAAATTTGATAGGCATGATCCCATCATTTAATATTCATAAGGACATCTTTGACATTATCAAGACCATCAAATTTAACCATAGCTAACCTCTCAACCAATCAACTTCAACCTTGTGGATTATGATTGATGATTCTCACTTCATCATTGATCTTGATCCAATGACATGAAGTGAAGGTGGAGTTTTCAACCAAGGACCCTAGTGATCGATAGCATGACACATGGATGAACCACATCCAATCATTTCCCAAAGAAGCTAGAGTGTGCCACTTGGCATAACCAAGTCATCCAAGATCCAAGTGACCAATCAGAAAGGACCTCTGAGATCTTAATTAAAGGGTTGCATTCATCCTAGAATCCTAATCCAATAGAGTGACATAAAAGGTTTTATTTAAAAGTCAATGGATAATTTTCAAATGGATTCCCATGGGAGTACCATGGTAATAAGCTTAAGGAGGTCCATGTAAATGCCATGTACAAACTAAAGGACAATCCTAAGATTTGACATGCCCAAAAATATAGGATTTATATAAGTGGTGCCATCCATAAGATCTGAGTTATGAATACATTTATGAAATCCATCACCTTTGCCACTAAAGCCTAAAAAATCCTACCAGACTAGATTAAATCCCTAAACATTGACTTAAAGCCTAAAAAATTGACCGTTAAGGACACAATTACATTAATTAAGCTCAAAGTGTCATCTTAAGCATTAATACCAGTCATATTCCAAGGCAATTGAGATCATGACAATGGAAAGGCAATAATGGAAAGAAAAATAGATGTGTATCTATCTACAGACCATGAAGGGAGGTGTTTTAGATATACTGAATTAGACACAGGAGCATCGCCTAATGACATGAAGAATTATTTCAATATTTTATTTGAAATTGAAGAGCTACAACCTCTATCATCTAGTGAAAAAAGGGTAATAGTCACCATGAGAAAGTTTAAGGACCTGGTTGTAATCCAAATGATAAGTCTTCATCAAGATGTTGATAAAGCTGAGGTGTTACATTACATTGACATCTTTACACCCCTATTTGTTAATTGTATAATCAAGAATGACTAGATCATAAAATAAGGAGGGTCAAGTAGAATTACCTATATTACCCTAATAGCTTTTGAAGGCTACTACAAGCACCCTAGAGCTCACATAAACCTCCCCTCCATTAAAGAATGGACTACCCAACATAATCTAGATGTTATCCTAAGACCTTGGTTAATCCAAAGAAGTCATGTAGCCAGGAATCATGATTGTAAAATCCATGTCTTTAAATTTAGAGAAGGGATTAGGATCATTATGAACCTATTATAAAAAACTTCAGGGGTAGCCACCATAACCTTTGTTAACCCTAGATGGGTTTCCTACATATATTTCATGGTGGAAGAGAAGCTAACTCCACCTATTAGAGATCTGATTAGCATTCACTTAGGGAGATAATTTTATGGTATTAAGAAAAGGAAAATCCAATACTTCACCATGATGTTCTATCTATTGGGCTCAATACACTAATGTTCTTGGTGTTAATAATTGGTCTTCCCATAACAAAATTATAATTTTTCATCACTATGTGAAGTTGTACATCTTCAAGTATAGAGTTCATATGTAGTTCATTTATAATTGCATATACCCTAATTTGGTCAATAATATCATAGGGAATCATAAAAAGTATGTTAAACTCATGGGAGATATTGAGTACTATCTAGATTGCACTATTATCAAAAATAAAAGGAATCATGACCCAACCATTCAGGTTGCCTAACTATGTCTCCCTCAAGTTGGTTGAGTAGGAAATTGCTCATTAAATCTTATAATAAATTGATAATTTTTACAAGTAGAAGATTAAGGGAATTCTAAATCCCTTCCCATTCTTTATTGGGATAACTTTGATCCAGGACTATAAATAATTGGACATCATATCTAGATATAGGGATGCATTCTACTTTCAAAAGGATGACCTAAAGGAATGGGACCCCAATAACAAGGTTGTTCCTCATTTGAAGTCAAAGAAACTAACCAAAGTAACCTATGAGCACATGGTTGGTCCATATGACCATTTTTACACTAAAACTATAGTTTTTGAGGAAGTCCTTGCTAGGTACAGGAAGCATGGTTTCAAGCTTGAACACAAACTACAAAGAGAGGAGAAACTAGTTGGGGAGAGATAAAAAATGAACCCATTGTACTATCACCTATTTCCTCCCACTTATTATGCACCTCTAAGTCAACCACAATAGTAAGCACTCCAAATTCAAGGACTTGGTGAGAATAAATTATAAGAAAGGCTAGGAGAAGGCCCTTTATCATCAGCCCATCCTCCAAAACCATCTTCTCTAGTGGAACACTTTGTTATGTTTTCCCTAGAATCATATGAGACGGTAGAAGAATTCTTCAAGGAACTTGTAGAGACCTATAGGTCTAATAAAAAATATGAGGGAACCATAGTTGAGGTGGCACAAATTGAAGGAACTCAAATAGGTGAGGAATGGAAGGGAAAATAAGTGGTACCAGAATTGAGCCTTGTCACACAAAAAAAGAGGGAAACTAAGTTGTCCCTTATCCCTATGTCCTCCAAAAGACAAATGGTAATATGGGCCCATCCCAACAATGAAATAATTTTTTTAGTGACAAGTTCACTATACATGGACCTATCATTCTTGACTAGTTCATATATGGTAAACTCTAAAAGGTTCCTTCCCAAACACACTCACTAGAAATTACTAGCTCTGTAGGTGGAGATCCCTTTGATAATGTCAAACCCTAGATCAAGGAGCTCATGAAGGAGAAAGAAGAAATAAGAATTGTTCAATAATCCAAAGAAAGTTTTAAGAAAATAAAAGACCTAGGAGCATCAAGTGGAGCTAGGATTGAAACCCTAGAGATATCCAAACCCTCTAAACTAGTAGTGACTATCATGTATAATCTAGATACAACAAGGATTGAAATGGTGAACACCAAGAAAACTACCATTGGTACCGAGGAGTTCACCTTTGAAAAGGTGGAACATTTCTTAGGCCTAACTCTTATACAAGGGAAGGCAATAAGGGAGCATCCCATCCATCAAGAGGATGTTGCAAGTTTGTTGGTGTCCCAATCAGCAATGACCTTGTCTGGAGTCTATGGGATACAATAGAGGATCACCAATCTAGAAAAGGAGAAGAAATAATTGGAAGCATAGGTTACATTTTGAGTCCCTAAGGATATAATGAAGCTTCTAAATAAGTCCTTATTTTATACATTTAAAGGGCTAAAGGCCCTAAAACTTAGATCAAATACCTTGACCCATAAAATTGGGAAATCACATGCATTAATCACTCAGTGGTATAACTCTATAGATCAAATAACTAAATTGATTAATGTCCATAACACCAAGCAAGTCCAAGGTGTTGAGATCATCAATTTGAAGAATTTACATGCCCTCATAGGAGTCATTTAAGATAATATATTAGACCTCAGAAACTAGTGTGACAGTGTCAACAACTTCATAGAGGAGGCCAAAGGCTTGATATTAAGAATGGAGAAGTTCCTAAAGGCACTATTGGTAAACCCTTCTAAGACCAATGCCACAGGCCTACTAGATGATGAAGAGTTCAAGCAAAGGGTTAGTACTTTCTTCCAAAACATCAAGGAAAACCAAGGCTAGCCTATCAAGGGTAATCAGAAGGTCTTTGATACCATCATTACATTAAGGAAAGATATTTCAGAGGCCCAATTCATTTAGGAACTTAAAGCCAAAAGTGACAAAGAATTTAACACATTGGTAAGTCAAGAAGAGGATTATTTGATGAATCTTGTAGTAGATTTTGAGTTAATTAGAGAAAAATATACTAAGGTGAATAACATCCTTAAGCAGTAACCTAAGGGACCCACCAATGTAGAGAATTTTACATTGTAATATTTGTAATAAGGATAATTATCCTTATCACACCATGGATATTTTGAAAAGATAAGTGGTATACCATCTATGTTTCCTATAAATAGGCAAAGGTTACCATTTTGTAAAGAGACTCTGACCAATTTGTATATAAAAGAGAATTTGATACAACTAAGGAATTCTAAAAAGATTATTTGAATAGTTTGTTAAAAGCCAATGTTGTGTCTCAATTGCACATTATTATCTTAAATTTTAATGTTTCTCTACATTTTGAGCCATATTTTCTATCATAGGGATGTTAATTTATTCTAACACTAGATTAATTTAAAATATATCTAGTATAATTTGTTTTATTTACTTTGCATTTGGATGTGCATATGTTATTAGGTTATAGTGGAAAACTTTTAAACTAAACTTGGTTATTACTTGTGGTTTATATATCTCCTTTGAAGTTGGCCTAGTTTGTGATGTAATCTGAATTTCTACTATTTTATGCTATAAAATGTTTCATGTATACTCAAAATAATTAGAAATTTATCATAATATTTGAGAGGGGAATTTGCAATCACGTTCTCTTTTCTGCCTTACCCTTCCTTTTTCTATTTTCTTTATCAAAACTCAACTAGTTTAAATATCATTGTTAATATCAATTTAGATTAACTTGTTGGCTTGAAATATCACAAAGATTTAGACCCTAGTGGCTCCCAACCACCAAATTAAATAAATATTGAGGATAGTTTCCATACGTTGCTTTTATTACACTGTAGACATCATAGAAATGTCACAAATTGCAACTCATTCCTTGGATTATTTGAATCCTAAAATGTGAAGTGTTCATCAACACTGAAAAGCACCTGTGATGTAATTATAAGTATAAATAGTATGATGATGGGTTTAAGGGTATATTTTTAACTAAGGGTTTCTAAGGTGTCATAAAAAAATAGGGTATGTTTGACTCAACTCAATTTACAAACATTACAAGTCTAACATAACACTCAAACAACACACATAATGACAAGCCCTAAGCTAGTAAATTAAAAAGGGTGTATAGACTAATGCTCATATAATTTGATGGATTTATAGGTGAGGTTGTAGGCTGGTGACCCATTATGGAATGAACAAAACCCTCTCAACCTCATCTACACTTAATGACTTCATAAGAGTTTATCCTACCCCATCACATACTATCCTAGACTCATGAGGGGGTAATAGACATGCAAACACAATTAATTTTCTTGATTAATTACCTATGTGAGGAAAAAAAATGTATATACAATCAAACCCCACATAATAAGAAAAAAATGTGTATACAATAAATAAAACTAAAATAATATATTTTTGACACTCCTCTTGTACACATAAAGGTTAGGAAACAAAATGGGGTGCCTTGCTCTTGAGGGGTCCTACACCAAAGGGGTTAGTGGTTGGACTTTATACAAAACTACAACTCCCTATAAAACCACAATCACATAGTGAAAAATTGAAAACAAAAATAATAAAATCAAAACTCTAAATCAAAATCATAAATAATGAGTTGTGATATTGCCACAGTCAATTAACTATGACAATTATCCTTCAAAACCATGACTGTTAGGCAAAACATCAACTACAAATGTAATATCATAATTCTAAAAGAATTAGAATTTGTGGTTTTATAAAAAAAATGGTAATATTATAAAATATGTTTGATATAGGTGGTTATTTATGAGATAACTAAGCCTTTATAATACTATAAATTGACAGGCCCTATTAAGAAAGTAGACCTATAATAATTTACAAATTTAGATTCTAACAAAATTTTCAATAGATAATTTTACTTAGATGATGTATATATGCTAAAGTGAAAACATAATATAAGGTATTTAATTATAATGGTTATTTATATGACTAAAATTTTAGTTTATTCTTACCAATACACAAAATTACTACTTTAACTATAAATTCTCTAATCATAGGCCAACATTTGAAGTTTGAGACTTTCAATATTGTAGTAGGTGGTTAAATAGGTTAATTCTAAGGTTCCTACTTTGTATTTTCCTTTATCCTTCTCTTATATAACTATTCATCATGTACACACATAAAGATTAGAGTATCCCCTACAAACACATAATTGGACAAACATTACTAGATTCTAAAATGGTTAGGATAAATAAATGATAGCATTAGCTTATGGAGGACCCTATAACTATTTAATGGAAGTTGGGGAACCCTTATCTAATTATCAAAACCTATCAAGTGAGAATTTTACTAGTTTATCTTAGAAAGGCAATATCGTGATGCATAAAGGCAATAATGTAGTTATCATGTCAAGTCCATAAATGGGAATGTCACTGTATTGCACGCTATATTTAAATGGGTAAAAATCTTAATTAATCATTATTTACCTAAAAAAAAGAGGTAGAAAGATACTTCCTGGTAAAACTAATTGAACAACAATAATCTTCAAAGGGGTTTGTAATAGATATAGTACAAGGGTGTAGGGTAAACTAGTAGGTAGGCAAAATTGGAAGTCCTCCTACAAGATCACTATTACTAGGTAAACATCATGAGTTTGAAAGTGGAAATATCATATTTAGGGCATAAATATCCAAGGTTATATATTACCCCTTTTTTTCCAACACACAAGAGATAGAACACTTCTCAAAAATAGACAAAACACTAATTAACTTGTAGAAGGGTTAGTAAAAAGTAGAGTACAGAGATATGAGCCTAACTAGTGGATTACATAACATCATAACTTAACCTATAAAACTATGATTAAAAAATTCAACTTGTGAAGTTATGAGTTTATACAAAGATAAAAACTTAAACTTCAAAAGAATTTAGTGGTTAAGACTAGCCATTAGGTAATATCACAAATTCCCTTATTAAATAGTGACTCTAATATTGCTAATACTAGAGCAAGAACAAAATTATCTTATACATGATGAAATTTCAGAATTTGGTGCTCAAATAACATCTACTTAGTTCTAAAATAATCTAAATCACTTCTAGTAATATTATAAGGTTAGTTTATGGAGTAATCTCTGACTGTGGTCACTAAAATGTAGCCTAAATTTTAGATTCAAGTCTTATTACTATTTTTATCAATGAAAACCTAAAATATAAACACATCAATAAGAGAGGATAAATGAGATAAATAGGTTTTTAAAGGGATTATTACCATAATTTTAACTCTTTATATATCCTCTCCAACATTTTCAAATGGATGCTTGATGCAAAATTGATGAATGTTGGATTGCTTGTTTGATAGTTGATAATGGCTTCCAATGGACAATAGTGTTTGATAATAGATATTGATGGATGAAATAAGGCTATATGAATGCAATATAATGGAATAAATTTGATTGTTTTCCATGTTAGTTTTACATATAATGGGTGGATTAGTTATATAGGAAGTGGAAGGAGAAATCAATGGCTAGGATATTTCCAAGGAATTTTAAATTCCTTAGAAATATCTAGAATGGAAAAATCTAGAGAAGAAAGGGATAAAATGGGGGAGATTTATAGAATCCTCTAATTATATAGATCTTCTATTAGGTTTTATGGGTTTAGTAATAACTTGGAATAGGGTGGTAAATGAGTAGGTAGAATAAATTGTATTTTTCAATTGGCAAGTGGCTTAGGGAGTAGGTTAGTGGGTAAATGGGTTTTATTTATGGGATATAATAAGTTATGTAAGATGTATGAAATGGGAAATGGGATAATGGGGTATTAGTTAAATTAGGTAAGAAATGTAATTATGGGTGAAATTAGTGAAATTAGCATAATTATCAAGGTGAATAGATTTTTGTGCGTATAATTACTTCTCATTTATTCTAACCAACACCATTTTAAAATGATCTAGGAGGTTTTATGCATGTATATAATATATAGTGTTTGGTGATTTCTTATATTAGGTTTGATTTATTTTGTTTTCTTATTTGTTTGTTAGGCTATGTTGTTTTCCTATTTACTTTCCCCCAACTTTTTTGAGTTGGCTTGTATTGGTTTATCTATTTGTGTTTTTCAATGTGTTCTCTAAAATAAGAACTCACCAAGTCTATTTACTTACCATATCATGGGAATTTTGATATATTGGAGTTATTCACCTATCCTAGGTATTTTATATCCTCCCTTCCATCCCATTAACTACAGTTTCATTCAGGAAATAATGCTTTCTCCTAGCCACCATTGCATCAAATGTGGGCCTAAGAATAAGTAAAAAATAGAAAAACAATGTTGAAATTGAAGCATTCCTAGTTTGTTTTAGGTTTGTCAGATCACATGATGAGTTTATGCATGATAATTGTTAATATTTTAGAAGTTAAATAGTAAGTAATCATTCTTGAACAACTTCATAAATTAGAATCAATTATGTTTTACATTCTTATATTTATAAAGGTTAGTGATTTGAAATAGAATGTGTGAATTTTGGAAACATTTCATTTTCTACTTTAAACCATCAAACTATGTTTAATTTCATATTTGAATCAAAACATAGGAAATGAATGATTTAAGTTTGTCTTAATAGTTATAAATTTTCTAAGTCTATCATTTCTCCCATGGATTGGTCCCTAACCCTCAATGGAATAAACAATGAAATAATTTTAAAAGAAAGAAATCACAAGGAATTGAACATAATGAAAAATTGAAATTATTTCCTCAAAAGGATGATTCAGGCAATATCCATCGTAGACTTTCTATCATAGTTGGTAATGGAGTAAGGCCATGAGTAAGACTAAACATATCTCTATTGGGGCTATAGATGCTTGGTTGACAATAGAGAAATGATTTTTCCATTTTACTCCAATCAAATCATCCAAATTATCCTTAAATTTTTTTAATTATTTCAAGTAATTTTGAATTTATTTATGTGAATGCAAAGGTTTGTAAAAGAACTAATAAATTTTTAACACACACTAATGGTCTAAGGATGAATTGGAACTTAGTATGTCACATATTGGAATATAATTTAATTCCTTCATTATTATGATTTTATCTATCAAATTATCTATATTTTATGCTTTTTATCCAAGTGTGAAGATTTACAATCTAGGTTCTAAATGTTGATACAACATTCTCCTCGTAGATGTCACCATTTTTTGGGTCAAACACACATCATTCTCAGATTTAAAATAGGGATCATTTGGTTCAACATGATTACTTCCTTCTTATACTCTTGATCTATTACCTTGCCATAAATGTGAGCACTTGAACTTACTTGGATATGTATATTTTATCCATTTTTATATCTTACATTTTAAAATGCCTTTGAAAATCCTCTTTTTGTATAAAATATGATTGAGACATGCAATTGGTGTAAGTTTTAGAAAATTTTCCAAATATTTCCCTAGTAATTCAACTCATAATTATTTAATTACACTTTAAAATTTCTAAGATCCTATAACATCTTGATTTATAGCTTAGCCTATTTTTGATATTATGCTCTCTCTTAAAAATTACCTAGTTGTATGATATGAATTTACAATATTTGGTCCTTTTAATGGGTTTGAGTTTGTAAGTGTGGTGTGGCCCTTAAAGTGTTTTTATTTTTCCTATTATATAATTTAAAATGGAGATATGATCCCTTTATAGTAGATATTGGTTGATATTTTTGTGTGTTTTTTATGTCCTTTACTGAGAAAATTCATGCCTTCATTTCATACTTGGTAAATTTTATCATTCACTAAAATCAACCTTGGACTAATCTTCTCCCAAAGTGTTTTGATCTTTAGTGTGTAGGATGATATTTTCTAAGACTTTAATTTTATACATCAAAACACGTAGTTATTTTTTTTGAAATTTCCCAAGTCCTAGGTTTCTAAGATCATGCCATGTGCTGAAATTATGGGGACCTAATAACCTAGGAGGTTTCTAAGATCATGCCATGTGCTGAAATTATGGGGACCTAATAACCTAGGAGGAAAATGGGATCTAAATGGTTACATGCCTCTATGTCACTAAGAATATTCCATATGGAATCATCCTAGTGACTTAGAGATATAAAAGTTGAGGCATACATTAATGGATCTAGGCTTCTAGGATACCAGGATGATGCCACATATCATCATCTTGACAACCCAGAGGTTTAAAGGTCAAATGCATGTGCCAATGGTTATGGACTGATGGGTCACTAGAATGATGACACATTTCATAATTATAAGGACCCAAGTGCATAGAGGGTAAGCTAGACCATCGTAATCCCTCAGGCATTGGTTTTTTATTAGCATGATACTACTCACTCAAGACCCTAGGGATAAACTAGATGATCCTAGAGATAGGAGAGTAGGCAATGAAGCTAAGAAGGACACAATAACTAATGGATATGAGCCCAAGGCTAGTGAAGTACACAAGTACACTAAGGGAATAAAAATAAAAATGGCATGGCTAAGAAACATGTCTAAGGAATGTGAATGAGTGCTATGTAATACAAAGAGTGAGCAAACGATGCATGGAACCTGATAACATATATAGTATATATGATTAAAGTTGATATCCCATCAAAATATCAAAATGGCTCAGCTTGAATAAAATAGTATAATAATCAGGTGACTTGAGTTTTAAGGAGTCTGACTAGTCAAATAAGGACATATGGAGTAAGTTGGTCACTTTTGGGCCTAAATATTCTCTCAGGTGGGCCAAATAAGCAAATAATTCTAAGCATTCAACCCAAAGGGCAGAATTGGAAGATATTTTTTATTAGATAGGTGTCATGACCATGAAGAAAAGATAAAACAAAATTTTAATTTCATTTGAAGATAAAGGGAATATTTTAACTAGATGTAGTTATAATTTCCTGGAGTGGCAATCATGAAAAAATATGGGAGACTTATGCTACTTGGAGGTAAGTCCCATTCTCTTTTAGATTTAATTCAGTCTACATTCTTGTTTAGGAGGGGTAAATCTTATGCACCAAAAATTTATAAAAAATGTGATAGGCTTACTCATCTCTTTTTCTCATGTTGTTTTGGTTCGTGATTACTTGCCTAGAGGCAACATTCAAATAATTTTATAATTACATTTAAATAGATACTAGTTTATTTTGAAATTCATGTTTTCATTTAATAATGTCCTTCATTTGTTAATTAAATAAAATTAATTATTGTTGATAAGAGATTGCAGTGCCTATTTGCTAATGAATATGTAGTTAGATTATGCAATAGCTAATCTAATTAATTATTAATTTCTATTCTTCTTAACTTGAAGTTGTGTCAAGCCATTATCTGAAATAGTTTTAGGCCTTTCATATATATTCATTTAATATAATTTTAGGATAATATGTTTAGTTAATCCATTGAGTTACTTCAGTTTTGTGTTATAGCTAGACCTAGTACATGGTGGTATATTTGTGATCAGGGATGATTTTCATCCTCAACATTAACTATCTTTTTTTAGTTAAGGAAGCACTTACTTTCTTTCCCTACTCTCCCTCTCCTTTTATCTTTTTTATGATTAATATTCTTCCCATTGTATTATAGTGTGATGTGAATGTGAATGAATAAGTGAATGACTTAAAAAACATCAGTAATAATCTTTAATAAATATGGATTGGAATGAACTTTTGGTGGGTAATTTTCATTTCTCACATAGATAAATAATTGGGAAGTTATCAGCCCTTGGATTCAACCAACTGAATCCTAAAAATGAGGGGAAATTCATCCCATGTGTTTTTATCTCCATTTGGCCTCATCAAAAATATTAATCTAATAACTACTTTTACTACAGGTCATAAATTTAGACCAACAAACAACTTGTTTAGCCATTGATTCCAACCATTTC
>JARHVA010006745.1:757500-762500 GCA_037957365.1 Torreya grandis | reverse complement strand
AGAAACCTTGAGTTGGAGTTTTGAAGTTAAGACATGTTATTCATAATCCTTTCAAAGGCCAAGGTTGGAATCAAGATGAAAGACAAAGGGTCTAGATTCTCATACCATCTAAATACGCACCTATTATCTCACTAAAGATTTAATTATAATAAAATCACAAGCAAATCTACTAATAACATACATTTGAGGCATAAGGGTTGCAATGAATCCAAGGGTTTCTCAATTACAAAGAACTTTCAAATTAATGTAATGTACCTCACATCTTCATTCCAATAAACTAATGTAAAGATGATCCATCACTCTACTCAACCAAGAGGTAGATATGTGCACCTATAGGTTGGTAAGATAGAAATATAGGTTGAATGCAATAGTTAGTGGATTGGTATGGATCCAAATATGTCATAAGTGTTATTCAAGATTTTAAAAAATCCAAAGATAATTTAAATGTTAATCTAATTAAAACATACTTAATAGGTTTTTATTACTTATATGACCTCTTACAAACCTCTTTATGTCAAAGAGGTCAACCTATAGGTGGGATATGGGATGATGATATGGATGAAACCCAATTTATATTAATAATGGCCTAGATCCAAGTATGATACAAGTGTTATTCAATCATTTCATGAGTCCAAGAGTCCTACATGGAGCTTAGTCATGCAAAGACTATGCATATGACAACCTATAGGCCTAGTATAGGTCTAAACCTACAATTATAGTTGGCTATGGAGTGGAAGCAAGATGAAATATGAGAGTCATCTAAAGTATTTAGTTTTAAACATGAGTAAGGTGCTACTCAATCACCTATGAGACTAAGAGTTTGAATGTGTAATGGGATCTTGTAAGGATTAATCAATAAACATATCAGTAAGTATAATTCTTATATCATTATGGCCCTTAGTCTGTACCAGAGTCATACAAGATTGCTCCTCCAAGCATCACGGAGTTCCATGAGGTATGCAATGAAGGAGACCCTAATGTCATAGTTTGATATGAAGAAAGGTGACTGTAAGGAAACTTCCAATGAGACTAAGGGCTTAAATGGATACTAGGATAACATAAATCCCTATAATGACCTACATAGTGTAACCTACAACCAAGTGAGGGTTGAATCATTAAGGACCCTTCAGTTTTATGAGAACCTAAACCTCAAGTTTCCAAGTAGAAAGTTCTATGACAATGGTTAGTCCCAAAAAATATATATTACTATGAACAAAAGGAAATGTGGTACTAAGGATTCACCATAGTCCCCTATCTGTACACCTAACCCTAATTGTGCATAGTGATGTATTCAAAGGTTATGAACATGATGATATAGAATGGTTTATGATTAAATATTCATCAAGTAATGAGTCTAGGTGAGATGAACTCATCAAAAATAATGATTTTAAGACTCTAAACAATGCCACAGTCTACTATAGACCTCAAGATAGGATCACTTACAATATTAAAGGAGGTGAGCTACAGTCCTGAGGTATGATGAAGTAATACTTAGTAGTAATAATATTTTTGTAGCTCAAAAGTCTAGTTTTTATATCAAGTCATTGTAAATTTCATGAATAGTTTTGAATGGATATGGAAATATCATGATGAGAAATAGAATGCAGTTATGAGCAAGGTAGGATTTTAAGTGAAATATTAGTCTATTCAAAGAGATTAAGTGACCTATGTGCATAGTTTTTAGCCTTGATGAATCTTATATGTGAACACTTTGGAGGTATGATCATTATTTAAATCCATCACCAATAAAAATTCAAGTGGAAGAAGTGTATACACAAGGTCTCTAGCAGATGTAGTCCTCATGACCCAAGAGAACATTCATATGAAAGTAGGGTACCAAGTGAGTTGTGTTCAATATTGGATAAATGGGATATGAGTTAGGATATATTTATGATGATGTCATAAGGTCATATAATATATGTCTATACTCATTCAAGATAAAAAATATGGACTTATAGCAAAGAAGGGCATACATAGTCAATATTTGCATTGATTCCTTACCATTTAGAAGGTTTATAAGGATGAAAGGGAGAGTTGGGAGTGAGGAATGAATTGAGATCACTTTAATCATGAACATAATGGTAAAAATATTCTCTAACCATATGGAAACCATATAATTAATGGCTCTAACCCAGAAAAATATAGTCTATGTACCATTTTTACATACAGTCAATGCTTGAAAAGTTTGCCTTGGGAGTTTTGATGTTTAGGGGAGCTAGAAAGGTCAATTTGAATAATTTTATTTTGTAGAGGGTACTAATGAAAAAATGAACACCCTAACAAATTTAGTTTTCATCTTAAAATAGATAAAATATCCTCTATTTTGTCTCAGAGGTAGGCAACTTTCAGGCATGCACAGAGGCAAAGAATGGAGAAAATGTGACTAAAATGAGTGATTAGTGTCTTAGAAATACATTTTGATAATTTTGGATGATATAATCAGTTGTATGGATATTTAAATGACATTAATTAAACCCTATTATGATGATAAAACACTTAAAAGTGTTGGTGGACAATCATATTCAATCAAACCCCATGTGTCTCAACTAGGCCTAAAGCCCAAATCAGAGGTAATTAACACTTTTTGCACTTTTAGAGCATTAAAATCCATGGATTAATGTTTTTATGGATATAAAAAAAAATTATAAAATATTTTAGTGAATAAAATACCACAAAAAAACAAATTTTGAGATTAAAGTCCTCTCATGGTGCATGAATTAAAGAAATTAACTTTATATGCCAAGTTTGGATGCTCACCTCATCAAGGAGGTTTAGCATGGGACCTCAAGGAGTTATGGTATGTTTTAGGAGGTATTATAATTAAAATTTGTGTAATTTTTTCTTAGTTTGGATGTCCAATTTTTATGAATCATCCTTAATAGTGAAAACTACCAAAAACCCTTATAATACCTCATTTTGAACCAATTTGTAAAGATTGACTTGGATATCCCACCAAATGGAATATTTGATTCATGAAACATATTGAAGGTTATAGGTGAATATCATAGTGTCATTGACATGGTTTTTTTAGTACCTTCACTTATACATATTTGGGAAAAAATAATACTTTTTTAGATTTTTAAGCTAAAACAAGGGTTCTTGAGCACGTGAAAAGAATATAATAATTTTTGAGGAAATATTGGGACTTGGTTTACCTGATAAATCTCAAAAATTTAAAATAATTCATCTAAAAATTCCAAAACCATTCAACAATTTTGGGCCTGTCAGTGTTGGCCCAAGTTACAGTGAAAACAATGAAGAAATTACATTATAAAAGTAATTCTTTGACAAAACTATAATTGTATTATTTCAAACCATTATTTACAAAGCACGTGAAAATATTTATAGGATTTTCACAAGTGGTTATGGGTTAAAACCAAATTTCCCATGAACTAACAATTTATTTAAAACAAAGCATAATAGTAGATTAAATACTAACTATACTGACTAAATATTAATCTAATAATATAAAATAAACTAACTTTGGATCATTAAATGACCCAACAAACTCCCCCTTAATCCAAAGGTGTATAGAAAGAATAGAGAAAAGAACTATGACTCATCCAAGTAGGCTCTACCATAACTGCAACTGGTACACTATGCATCCTAGATTGATCCACACCTCGATCATTCCCACACTATAGTAAAACATGATCATGAACTATCCAACTACATCGATCCTCACATAGAATCTATCCAACAAGTGACTTCCCTATATACTATGTATCTCACATCTCAAACTTATGCCCAATAATTTCCAACATCTCCCATAGGCCTTTTCTAAACATTAACAATGCTAACAACATACTGTTGACTCGTACTGCACATCACTGATGATTGATCAAAAAACAAATATGCAATATCTTCACCCCCTATTAGGAGAGAGGTGAGAAGCCATGCAATAAATAAACTAATTACAAATCACTAAAATACTCCACATCAAAGACCATATATATGAAATCAAAGTACACAAGCTAAAAAAAGTGACTACAATAAACCCCAATCTTGAGCCTAGTATCTCACACAAGATGGGTGAGTCACTATCTTAGAAGATATAGTCATTAGTTATAGAGTATAAAAATTCATAGGCATCCCATCCATTAGAAGAATATGTAGATGAATATCCAAAAGAACTAGAAAAAGGACCAAAGCGACTAGAGTGATCAATAATGTTTGCTTCTACCTTCTATCGATGCCAAGAAGACCTCTATTAGGAGGGACATTCTATAAAGAGATGTCCTATGCCACCATAATTAGAGCATGTATTCTCATGTCCACTAGAAATAGAGGAAGAATATCCACATGAATAAGAATGATTGTGTTTGTGCTTATGTTTATGTGAGTGTCTATGGTGATGCTCATGCTTTATAGAATCATAATGATGTCTATGCTTCAAAGAGCTTAAATGATCTCGATGTCTAGCATGATGATAATGTCATGAAGAACCAAAATGATGTTTATGTTGAGAAGTGTGACTATGAGAGTGTCTCTATTTAGCATTGTGTCTTATATTGGGTTTATAGAATGGATTGGTTATTTTGGAATAGTGGGCCTCCTCAGTAGGGTGTTCTTTCTTCTTTGTAAATTGTCGCTCATGTTGAGTGAGCAACTCAAGAATAGAATCAAAAGTAGATTTTTTAAGCTTATCACTAAGCTGTAACATCTATATAAATTCACTTTTAGCTTGAGCTAAGTCCATTTAAAAAAATAGAAATCAGTATTTCATTATCAATTTTATTTCTAGTAGTTCCATATTCACGTTTCAAATTCTTAATGAGTGACATATATTCTAAAACATCTTCATCATCAGAGAGTTTAGTGTTGACCAACTACATAAAAAGATCAATTTTCTTGTAAGAAATTTGTTTATAATAAAATTATTCTATAGATTTCCATGATTTCCATGCTTTATATTTAATTATCTCTATGTGAATTAGGACTTGTGCAATGCAAGTGGATTTTAATCATGCAAGAGCTCTCATGTCACGTTTGTAAAATTC
>JARHVA010006745.1:500000-752500 GCA_037957365.1 Torreya grandis | reverse complement strand
ATCCTAGATAAAATTTAAAACCAAGTAATTTAAGGGAATCTAAGACCTACATTCATGGAGGAGATTTTTTCATCAAGGGAGACAAGAAATCTAAAATCTAGGGGTTAGTGAAAGAATGTAAGTACTCTCCAAATACTCTAAGTTTGAAAAAACATAAAGATGAGTATATTAAGACCCATAAAAATTGGAAAACTTCATTTACATTCCACTCTATGAAGTACCAATATTTTAGAATCTTGAAATGTTACATATCACTTTTGAGGGAGCAATTTGACCAAGTTTGAGTTCCCTTACATTGGGGTTGCTTTGTCTCTAAGCATTTATTTACTATATGATTTTCTTCCAAAATTTAAGAGAAGTATTTTCTATTTTGATTGGGATTGAAGGATGGAGAAAAAATTATTCACATTTTGAGAGTAATAAGAAGTTAAATTTCTGCATTTTCAGGTATTTTTTAGTGAAGTGTATGTGTTTGTCATTGATAGAGCTTATTGAAATACTTATTTTCCTTGGTTATAGTTTAGTTTTGTACCTTCATGATAGATTCTTGATTTTATATAGGTCATTCTAAGTGTCCAAATAAAGATTAAGTTCATTTATTAGATGTGAGTTTAGTCCTTCTTTGCATAAGTTGAGTTTGTAAGGTCTTGATATGAACCTAATATCTCACACACATAAATACACATAAACATTGATTATATTATTAAAATATTAATTTTTTGTAGGAAGGAATAACTCCACAATATCTTTTCACTTTGAGGGGACTACCTCTGTATCAAAGTATAAAACTCTAATTAATTATTATTTGCTTGTATGATCTTACAATGGCCTAAGCTCTCTTATTTATACTATTCTAATCTACCCAACTCCTTATTCTTATGCATGTGGTATTAAACTACTATTCACTATTCTATTGTTGATGATACTAATATATCCCTCCCTAGGTATATTACATTTTATCCACCTTAAAATTGATTTTTCCTCAAAACATGATAACAAATAGGAGGATGAAGGTTCAATTGTACATATTAAAATAAGTTCAAGACTAAATAGAAGATCATCCATGCATATTTTTTTCCTTTCGATTCTTCCTTCGATGTTTGGAGGTGAACATATACATCAACCTAATGAACATGAGCACTATAACTGAAGATTGAAGTGTAACTTGAATCATGATGATCATTGCTTCAAAGTGAAAGTAAGGGTGTTCAAAGTAGTCTACTTAATGAAATAACTAAGGATACATGACATCCCCTTTATCATTAGTCTTGACATACATTTTTTTGAAGTAGCTAACCTCACCAAAGAATTTACTGAATTGTGGAAATCATTAGATGGAAGAAGAAAATAAGTTTATAACATATGCATGGAAGATTCAGTTAACAAAAGACCAAATTTACACTCATCCAAGTGAAGGAGATATTCATTCTATGCTCTATAAATGTCTGCAAATTCCATCCATGTAGTTATTTCTACTTCATATTCTTCAACTAGAGAAAATAAATCCACATACCATTCACTATAGTTATGCTCCTAATTTGACCATACATTAATTTATGCATCATATTGTGTAGTTATATATAACTAAATCTCAATTCCATTGAAAATAATATGAATATTATTTAATATATGCATTGCTCTAGATAAAATAGAAGGCTACATGACTTTTTTTAATTATCTTACAAATATCAAGTAAAACAATGATAACTTCTACAATACTAAACTAAATTTAAAAATTCAAACTATTATGGAATGCTGAGATAAAGTCTCATAAAACCTAGAATTTTTTTTCCTATATTCTTTGTTGTTTGAGAGAAGTATCCAAAAGAAAATTTAGGTTATTTTGAAAAAAAATGGAAATCTACACTTTGAATTGGTAGATTTTAGCTTCATATATCCAACTGGCTCTTTAAAAATTACTTTTTGATAAATATAATTGCTCAATATATGCAAAAAAATACCTCTCTAAACTCTAAAAAAGAATATCACTCTAAAATATCTTGCACAAATGCTACAAACCCTTCTTACAACTTTACAACTGTATGAACTATCCAAACCTTAAAATAAAATAAAATTTGGCCCTAAAAAGTGCTTTGATACTAGATGATATGAAACTAATATCTCACACACATAAATACACATAAATACTAGCTATATTACTAAAATATTCCTTTTTGGTGGGAAGGAATAATTTCATAATCACTTTCCACTTCGACGGGGCTACCTTCTTATTAGAGAATTCAACTCTAATTGATTTATATTTGCTTGTATGATCTTACAATGGTTTAATCCCTCTTATTTATACTATTATAATCTACCCAAATCCTTATTATTATGCATGTGGTATTAAACTACTATTTACTATTCTATTATTTATGCTACTAATCTATCCCTCCCTAGGTATATTACAAGTCCTTATTGTGAAATATTGATGTGAAAATCTAACTTGGGTGTAGTGAATGTGTATGTGAGATCTTATATTTAATATAACTATAATTTAAACCATTGGGGTTTATAAAACAATTGGTGCATCACCTTCCATTTTAGGTTTCATTAAGTTTCACTTAGTTTCATCCATTTTCATTATCTTTTTGACCCTTTCTTTGTAAAAATTAGTAAGTAGTAAATTAAAAGTAAGTTTTAGTGAGATCACAAAGAAAACCAGACCTTTATAGAAAATATCCCCTTTTTGGAATCACCCACACTTTGGAGAGATTCCATGTTCTAATAGGAATGAGAAATTGAACACTTTCTCATAAGGGTACATTCCTGATTGACAATAATTTTTGGCACCTATAGTGGGACTCTTACTCCTTGAAATAGATAAATTTTGGAGATAAAGATAATTATTTGTAGAAAAATAAGATATACATCATTATTAGAAGCTACAAATTATTCAAGTTACAGATTTCATAACATCTTTTAGGTAATTATTTCATGTCAAAGGTTACCATAAGGTTAACTAGTAGAACTATTCCTCTTGAATTCATTGAGTTTCCTTCTACATCATATAAAATAAAAAGGTTTAGTAGGGCAAATCCATATCCTCAAAATTAATATTTATCTCCTAGTCATCTTATTATTCTAAGCACAATAATCACCACTATCCAAATGACTACCAAAAACTAGGGGTTTGGTCCATTTAATAGAGGTAGTCCACTGAATATAGCCTAGTATGTTGATATTCATATGTCTAATCTTAAGAGTGGACCTTTATTATTAGGATAAGATCAAATAACCCCTATTGAGCATATCCAAGATGTATTTAACTTTGTTTAGTCCATAATGTTATTTAGGATAATGTTTCTATTAGATTGTTTGTTTTTTCCTTCAAAGGACAAGCATTGTAATGGTATAGAAACCTCTCACTAAACTCCATTTATACCTATGATGAATTGGGTGTAGCCTTAGTCAAGTAATTTGAGGAAAAATCTGATCACCTCTCCTTAGTTGAATAACTAACTACCATAAAGAGAGATCCTCATGAGTTAATGTCTAATTTTAACTTTAGATTCCAAAAGACATGGACTAGGATACTTGTGTTGATTAAGCCATCCTCTGAATATGACTTTTTATATTATCTAAAAGCCCTCAACTTTGATATGAGTTTGATGATACTATTCATGGGTGGTATTACCTTACTAGATGCTTATGAGGTTATAATAAGAGATTATAATAGTTTGATACAAGATGGTAAGCTTTTTATAAGGCCTATAATACCTATATTTATAGAATTCAAGTCTATAATATCCCCTCAAGATCCTCAAATTCCATCCTTAGCTCCTATTCCAACCCCTCAATTTTAAGTTACATCCCTTTATAGTCAAGCTAGTGATATAGGAGAGTTGAAAGGTTTGTTACAATCCTTTGAAAATGAAGTATCATAACTCAAGAGGTGGCAGTATTAGGATAATAGACCTTATCAAAAACAAAATCAAACCACCTATCAGCCACTCAGAGATCAAAAGCCTCCTTATCAAGGTATAAGAGATGATAAACTACCTTAAAAATATGAAGGATACATAACTCCATCTAATCCATATACAACCCTTAATCCTAATGGAATTTAAACTTAAAAATACATCTTTCTAACCCAACCTTAAAATAACTTGATACAAGATTTAGGTTAGCATCCCTCTCATCTAAATGATGCTCAAAACCAAGCCTCGGTGCCACAAAACATCACTATGCCATAGATGACACAAGAAGAGTTTTATTTTCAAGGAGGTCAGTGCCAAGAAATAATTTTGACATCAAAAAGAGAGACTAAATAAGTTTAAGGGAAGCTTGATGCCATTAATGTGAATTTTCAAATGGATGATCATGTTGCTTTTACTCAGGGTGTTGAAACTAATAATACAAGTGGTCAAGTGGTAGATATTGCTAGAACTAAAAGGACATACATTTATGAGACTCAATATGTCACAAGTGATTCAATTGATCCTAATGTTATTTCTAAGATTCAAAAATATCAACTTTCTACCCTTAAAACATATAAAAATTAGAACACAGAGGTTGATAAAGTTTATCAAGTACCTCTAGTTCGGGAGCAACCAGTGCTTTAGAAAGTGAAACCAAATGTTAGTGGTATCATTTTATTATAGTGAATAAGATGAAGAAGTATAATATCATAATTATCATGTGTAATTATCTCTCTATTCTAGGACAAAAATATATGCTTATTAAAGATCTTTTAGATCCTAAGTTATCTCCAAAATTGATTGATAAAGAAGATGTTGTCGTAACTAATTTTGATCATCCAAATAAAAAACAAGTAAACTAGGTATATAATATGGTAAATTTGGAAAATCCTGAGGTAAAATAAAATAATACTCCCCATTTCTACCTTTATTTTATAGTGGGTGATACTTTGGTTCATAAATGTATGGTGGATAGTGGAGCTAGTAGTATTGTTATGCCTTAGTGATTGCAATTAAGCTTGTTCTTATTTATGAACTAAATAATAAGTGATTATTTAAATTTTATGAGTCACTAAAAAATATGGTATGCATCATTAAATATTTTAAATTTACACTGCATGTTTGTCTCAATGTTACTATTCAATAGGATGTTGTTGTGGTAGACTTACCTCTTTACTCTGCCATATGCCTTTCGAGGGACTTAACCTCAAATATTAGGGGATAATAATTAGTTGATTGGAATTATTTGATGTTTATAACTAGTTTTGGTACCAAGGTAACAATAAACTCTAAACCTATTACATATTTTCATTTGGAGCCATATATGTCAAGTGTTATGAACACCAACTGGATCATCTTAGATGAGGTGCTAGAAACTAGTGGAGTGTAAACTGAATCACCTTTGGATGGAGTTATAGATTTATTTATTGATGATTGGGACTCTAATTTTTATGAACATGATCATTATAATATAATTAAATAATAAGTACTTGGTGTGTAATACCTTCATGAGAATGATGTACCAATTCTAGCCATGGTTAAATATGATGAGTCTAGTGAAGGTTTGTGGCACTTTTACTTTGATGGATAAAATAATAAACATGGTAATAGGTATGTAATAATGTTTTTTTCTCCAAAAAATCAAATATATTTATCTTTTATTAATTTTCAATTTGTTTTTTCAAATAATGTTGTAGAGTATGAGGTACTAATACATGGTTTGCAGTGTGCTAGGAAGATGAGAGTCAACACTTTGCAAGTTTTTAGTGATAATAAACTTATATTCCACAAAGTAACAGTTTTAAATGTATTCTAAAATTAGTTTATTATATCTTATAATCATATATTATGGGACTTACTTGAACAGTTTCTAGATTTGAACATTCAAGCAATACCAAAAGATAAGAACAAATATGCATATAGGTTGTCTACTATTGGGGCACAATTTAGCATCCTAGATGATATAAAAAGAGTGAAAATTCAATAAAACATAATTTTTTTTGTAAGGCCTTATAATTTAGATAACCATGACAATTGGAAAGTGTTTAAAGATGACAATAAAATTGTGAAGTTCTTGCAAGAAGAGGTGGAGTTTTTCTCAAGAAACCAATAAAAGTACTTGTAGTAGTATGGTGATCAAATTATGCAACTAAAAACAAATAATTTTCCCAAGGGATTATTCACACTTTAAAACATTATTAGTGGTGATGATGATTTAAGGAATTAAAATTCATCTTTGTCAACAAAGGAGGAACGCTATGCTAATTTGGAGATTACACCTAGTAAGAATTTGAAGTTGGGTAAAGTATGCACTCCTTAAAAAAATGATGATTTAATTGAGCTATGTACAAGATTTTCTAATATTTTTATATGTAAATATAGTGATCTCAAGTGATTTGACCCAATTCTATATCAACACACCATTGAGTTAAAGGCTAAAACTAAACTAGTGAGACAAAGACAAAGGCCCATCAATCTTAAGATTAAACCTTATGAGAGTTGAGCTTCATAAGATCATAGAATAAGCTATTATATTTCTAATAAAGCACTCAAATTGGGTTGATAATATTATTTTAGTATCTAAGAAGAATGGTGAGATTCGACTATGTGTTGAATTTCATGATTTGAATAAGGCTTCACTTAAAGGTCACTATTCATTGCCATCAGTGGAAAAACTTTTATAGATAGGTGTAGATTGAGAGAGGTTTTCCTTTTTGGATGGATATAGTTTCTAAAATTATATTTTGATCAAGTAAGAGGACCAATTCAATATATCATTCACAACAAAGTCAGGGGAATTTGCATACAAAAAAATGCTCTTTAGTTTATCCAATGTTGTATCAACATTTTAGAGAGCCATGGATATGACATTATAAGGCCTTATTAACAGGTTTTTATTTATTTATATGGATTATATAAACAAAATTTCAAAGAGTAGAAGTGAACACATGGTTCATCTCAAGAAAGTGTTTGAGATATGTAGGCAATTTGGGATATCTCTAAATCCCAAAAAGTGTGTCTTTTCAGTTCATAAAGGTAAGATCTTTGGACATATGGTTTCAAAATATTACTTAATCATATATTATGAAATGATATAATACATTATTTCTCCCTCTATATCTAAGCACAAAATTGATTTTCAAAGATTCTTAATGAAAATCAATTATATATATATATATATATATATATATATATATATATATATATATATATCAATTTTTTACATTTTAGCTAAGCCACTTAAAACTATGTTAAAGAAGAATTAGAGTTTTAGTCAGTCCAAGGAAAGAGTGAAGAGTTTTGAAGATATTAAAAAGCCATAGCTAGTGCTCCTACACTTATAAATCCAAATTTCATAAAGGATTTCATGTTGTACACATATGCTAACATGGACATCATTTTAGGCATTATTATGTAACAAAATCATGAGTCTGTAGAGAATCCAATATCTCTATTCAATCAAGGTTTGGAAGAGTATGAAATAAGGTAGTCTTTTGTTGAAAAACATGTACTTTCAATTATAAAATCTTTTAAGAATTTTAGATACTTGTCTAATAATAAAATACACTTAATGGTTACCCATCTAAGCATTAATGAGTTCCTTTTGAACAAAGATATAAATGAGAAGAGAGCTGGCTGGATAACCAAAATAATCAAGTATGATGTGGAATTAAGGTCACATAATTGATTAGAGGCAAAGGACTTTGTGAGAATCCATCCCAAGACTTGTAAGAGGCTAATGAGGTGGTTTTGGTGTCAAATGATGAATATATTATAGCTGATCATACTTTACCTTCTATTTGGTTTCAAAATGTGGTAACATATCTCCAAGATGGTATTTATCCATCTCATCTAAGTGCTTAAAAAAGAACATATCTTAGATTGTAATCAATTCCATTTTTTCTTGTTGATGGTGTTTTATTCAAGAAGGATATCAATGGTATGTTGCTAAGATGTATAAATACCAGCCAAACATATAAATTTCTTGAAGATTTCCATGATGGACATGGTGGAGGACCTTTTTCCACAAGTACTAAAACCCTTAATATCATGAGAGGTGGGTATTATTGGCCTAGCATATTTTTTGTTTACCATGCATGGGTTGGGAAGTGAAAATATTGTGTTATGTTTATAGGAAAAGTGAAACTCATAGACTTACCTCTTCAACCAATTATGGTGGATCATATTTTTATCTAATGGGAGTTAGAATTTATTGGCCTCATAAATCCTCCTTCAAGTTCAAGACATAAATGGATACTAATTAGTATAGATTATTTCACATTGGATAGAAGAAGTGGCATTAAAAGAAGAAAACAAAACCAATGTTTTATATTTATATAAAGGTTTAATTACTAGATTTAGAGTTATTTCAATTAATATTTTTGATAATTTAATGGCTTTTATTGGAACTAGGATCAGTCAATGGGTTGTCTAACATGGAATTTATCTCAACATTTCTTCAAACTATTATCCAAAAGGTAATGGCCTTGCTAAATCCATGAATAAGAACCTATTTAAAATCATAAGGACTATTGAAGATAATAAAATGTCATAACATCTCAATTTGAATTCATCTCTATGGGTTGATAAGATCACCTATGAAATATCAATAGCCAACTCTTCATACAAGTTGGTATATGGTAAGGAAGCAAGTTACCCATTTCTCTTGAGTTTCCTACTTTAGAAATAATGCATCAACTTGAGTTATTGGAAAATGAGCCTATATATATTAGGTATGCTAAGCTTATAGATTTATAAGGAGTAATAAATCAGTCCATGCTAGCTAAGGAAATTCATCAAGCACATGTAAAGAGAGCTTTTGACAAAGGAGCTTCTTCACAAAGTTTTAAAGAAAGAGATTTTGTGCTCAAGTGGGATGAGGATAGAGATAAACCAGGAAGGCACACAAAGTTTTAATCTTTTTAGAGTGGTCCATATATAATCCCACAATGCCTTCCATCTTGTAAAGATGGATGGTGAGAAACTTCCAATCTTAGTTAATGGGATACATCTGGAACATTACTATTGAAGAGATAAGCTCTTTGTACATAATTTGTTTGTTTTCCTTCAAATGTTATCTAAACACATTAGTTTGTTTATGTTTTATCCCAAATAAGTGATTTGTTTACATATTTACTTTATTTAGTTAGTTTTATTATTTTGTGTGTTTCCCTTCTTGTTTTAGAGGAAGGAATTGTCTTATTTCAAATCAAAAGTGTATTTCAGTCATGGATCATATTTGTCATTGTTTTGTGAGTGCAAATTTCATATATATGGTCTAGTTATCAGGTATAGCAGGCATGCTTCCCAGTTGAATCACCAAAATGTTTATAATTTTGACCTTATAAGTCAAATGGTCACCCCTACCATTCAAACCTTTGCATACCATGATATCTTGTCTTGTGATTTAGTAGTTTCTCCTCAAAATTCCTTGAAGAATCCATGGTTAATAGGTCTTAAGGTTGTTTAGGTGTTGTATTTTCTTTTCCTTTAGTTGTCTTGTACTTGTCTAGTAATTTATTGGCCCATATAAGACATTTTTAGTGGTGTGAAAAGTATAGAGTGTCTTTCTGAGTGTCATAGAATGTGTCAAAGTCATTACATCCCTAAAAAATGAATAATTAGGTTGATCACTTTCTGAACTAATTCTATGACTCATTTTCATGAAAAATATGACCATTTTTTTCTATTTAAAGAAGGTTTTGATAGAATATGATTAGGAAAACTATGTATTCCATATTTATCTACCTCATTAGACATGTCAAAGACTCAAGAAAACATTTTACAACATTTCATTTAGATTTCTTTGGTGAAAATAGCCTTGTTAGTGCAAAAGCAAGCCTTTTTGAGGCATTCATTTTTGGTTTTTAGAGGTTTATTATGAGGAAAGAATAATATAAGATCTATTAGGTATTTATAGGGTCATATTAATGGTTTTTAGAAAATTTTAAGTGAATTTTTTTCAAAAATCAACTTCACTCTAATTTTGACCTTTCTTTCATGCCTAGAAGCGTAGTTTTCAAATACTTGACATGAGAAGAGGAAAGAGAGTTAGGATATAAATTTTTTTAAATGATTAGGGGTTTGAGTAAGATTTAAATTAGTTCCATTTTTTCATATATTGGTAACCCATATTTATGAAAAATTTATAAGAGTGATAGCAAGTCACTATAGCCTATGCATTTGAGATGGGTCTATTCTTGGACATGTTTCTCAATTTCGATAAAAAAGTAAGTGAAATGGTTTTGTGGAATATTTTTATGGGTAATTATCTCATTTTAAACTTATTATCATTTTATAAATCCTTTTAGGAAGGAACTTACAACACAAAACCATATTTCTTTATATATCTTTCTAAATAGTCTTTTAGATCAGTTTTGAGGCAAAATATGGGTTATTCATTAGTTTTTTCCATCTTAGAAGTTTATAAATGGATTATTTAAAATTATTACACACCATATTTATTAAAGTTATATTTTATAGTTTTCCAATTTAGAGTGTGACTCTTTTGAGAGTGTGTAAGTTAAATGTATTTCTTTAATAAGATAAAAATCCATTATTGAGCATATTTTCCAATGATTCATGAATTTAAGGTTATTGAAATATTCAATTGATATAAAGATACCAATATGATAATATAATTTATACTCTTATGGTTTGAATTTACACCAAATAGCCTTAAATTTGGAGAAGATGACTATTGTTTATTCACTAACAACATACTTTTAAGACAAAAGTGGAAGTACCTTAAAGAAGATTGAATCAAGGTAGAAGGTTTCCTCTTGATTTATAAATGTGAAAAAGGTATTGGTAGACATAATTGTTGTTATAATGCACTAATTTTAAGTTTTTTCATCATATATAGTGCATTTATGAAGGTTATCAAATGATGGTTTAGGGTTTATAACTAAATCTTGCAGGTTTTTGAGGTAATGAAAGGTGTTTTGGGGGATCATTAATGTCTTGGTTGAGTTCTAATGTCTATTATTTTCCTTTTGAAGAGAGTAATATGACTACCTAAGGCTAAGAAGGACTAGACTATCATGGTATGTCATCTAACTATGGATAAGTTAGTTTTATTGTGTATTTAATAATTGTACTTGGTAAGTAAATTAGAGTCAAAGGACCACATGAGGATGATGTACTTTATGCTATGAACACTACCTACAAGTTTGGTTTCATGGTGTGTATTTTGAATTAATTTATAATCCTTTGGATATGATCTAATAGTGTTATACGAGCCAAGGGATATCAAAAATAAGCTAAAAAAAATAGCCATTAGAATTCAAAATGATATAACTATTGGAGGCAATTTGAAATGGTTGTGCATGCAAGATAGAATACTCGAGAGGATTCTTTGGATTCAATAAGTCATTCTAGTGGTCAAATCAACTTGATGAAAAAAGAAAAGTTGTAGTATAATTTATGAATGTCATCTCAATGGTGGTTTTTTATGTTATAAGATCATACAAGTGCAATAAATGCATGTCAAACTCATCATTTACAATATGAGTTTCTTCTCAGTGAACTGAAGTATACTAAAATGGATCAATAAAATTACTAAACTAATCTAATTGGTGTTTTGAGTGATGAATAATGTTGGGGTTAAATTATATCTCTACTCGATTCCTTTGAAGATGATCTTATAGGTGTGTTTTATGCTAGTACTTGTCATAAAGTTTGACTAAGTTTGGGAGTTTTTATAATGGTAGACAAGGATGTCTTAGTGAGTTGAGTGGTGTTTTTAGATACTCATGTAGGTTGAAATCAAGTGTTTGTGTTGTTTGAGGTGTCACAATGTTCCTTTAAATTCTCTATTATTGATCATTTTAGCCAATAATTAAGGAAGGATATGGCAAGACAATGATTTGAGGGCTTGGTGTCAAGAAACCCTGAGTTAGAATTTTGGAGTTAAGATATGTTATTCATAAGCCTTTCAAAGGCCAAGGGTGGAATAAAGTGATAATACAAAGGGTATAGATTATAAAACCTTATAAATAATCACTTATAGCCAACCAAATATTCAATTAAAATATCATCACAAGAAAACCTATTCATAGCATACCTTTGAGGCATAAGGGTTACAATGAAGCTAGGGGTTTCTCAGTGATAAAGAATTTTAAAAGGAATATAATGTACCTCACATATTCATTCCAAGATACTAATTTCAAGATGATCCATCACTCTACTCAACCAAGAGGTAGATATGAGTAGTTATAGGTTAATAAGATAACAATATAGGTTGAATGGAATAATTAGTAGACTGGTATGGCTCCAAACATGTCACAAGTATTACTCAAGATTTCAAAAATACAAAGAAAATTTCAAGGGTAATTGAATTAAAACCTAATTAAAAGGGTTTTATGACATATATGACATCCTATATGCCTCTTTAGCCCCAAGAGGTCAACCTACAGGTGGGCTATGGGATGATAATATGGGTGGAATCCAATTGATCTTAAGAATGGCCTAGCTTAAAACATGATACACATGTGATTCAATCATTTCATGAGTCCAAGAATCCTATAAGGAGCTTAGTCATGTGAATACTATGCATATGGCTACCTATAGGCCTAGTATAGGTCTGAACCTACACCTAAAGTTGGCTATGGGGTGGCAACAAGGTGAAATATGATAGTCATCTAAAGGAATTAGTTTCAAACATGAGTAAGGTGATACTCAATCATTAATGAGACTAAGATTTTGAATGGGTAATAGGATCATGTAAGGATTAGTCAATAAACATAGATGTAAGTATACTTTTTATATCATTATAGCCCTTTGTTCATAAAAAATTCATTTAATGTTGCTCCTCCAAGCATTAGGGAGTTCCATGAGGTATGTAATAAAGGATACCCTAAGGTCAGAGGTTGATATGAAGAAATGTGACTATAAGGAAATTTTCAATGAGATTAAGGGCTTAAATGAATACTAGGATTACCTACAACCCTATAAGGACCTAAATAAATTAACCTACAACTAAGTGAGGGTTGAATCATTAAGGACTCTTCAAGGTTATGAGAACTTAAACCTCAAGTTCCCAAGTGGAAAGTGCTATGATAATGGTTAGTCCTAAGAGATATGTACTAGTATGAACAAAAAGACAAGTGGTACTAAGGATTCACCTAGATTCCCTTGTCCATATACCTAGCCCTACTTGTACATAGTAATGTATTTAAAGGTTATGAACATGATGATATATAATGGTTTATGATTAAATAATTATAAAGTAATGAGACCAAGTGAGATTAAATCATCAAAGTTCATGATGTTAATATTATAAACAATGCGACAGTCTCCTATAGATCTCAGGATACGATCACTTAGAATCCTAAAGGAGGAGGTGAGCTATAGGCCTAAGGTATAATGAAGGCCTAATTGGTAGTAGGAATATTTTAATAGATCAAGACTATAGCTTTTATATCAAGTAATTTTAAAGTACATGAATAGTTTTGAATAGATATGGAAATATCATGGTGATAAATTTAATGTAGTTATGAGAAAGGAAGGCAAGGTTTCAAGTGCAAGATTGGTCTATTAAAATATAGTAAGTGACCTTTATGCATAGGGTTTAACTTTGATGGATATTAGACATAAACACATAGATGAAGGTATGATTATTATTTTAATCCATAATTAGTCAACATTCAAGTGGAATAAGTGTATACACAAGGTCTCTAGCAGACATAGTCCTCATGACCCAAGGAAAAACTAATATGTAAGGAGGGTACCAAGTGAGTTATGTTCAAGATTAAATCAAGGGGATAAGAGTTAATAAATTTAAATGGAGATAGAATAAAGTCATAAAATAGAGGTATATACTCAATAAATCTATAAAATGTAGACCTATATCTAAGAATGGCATACACAATCAATATTTGCATTGATTTCTTGCCATTTGGAAGGTTTATGAGGAATAAAGTTAGAGTTGGGAGTGATAAGTGAGTTGAGATAAATTTAGTAAGGACAATAGTGTTATAAATAATATTTAAAAATATTTAAAACATGAAAATAATGGCTATAACCAAGAAAAATATAGTCTATATACCATTTTTGCACATAGTCAATGCTTCAAAAGTTTGCCTTGGGAGTTTTCATGTTTGGGGGAGCTAGAGAGGTCAATTTGACTTGAATTTTTGTAAAGAGGGTCCTAATAACCCAAGTAACACCCTAATATATTTTATATTCATGGTAAAATAGCTTAAATGTACTCTAATTTGTCTCAGATGTTGGATACTTCTAGGCATTCACGGAGGCAATGAACGGAGAAAATATGATCAAAATGAGTGATTGGTGTCTTGGAAAGACCATGTGATGATTTGGGATGATGAAATAAGATTAATGGAGATGTAAATGACATTAATTGAACCATGGGATGATGATAAAACACTTATAAATTTTTTTGGATGAGAGGATCCTCTTATAACAAATTAATGAAATTACATGAAATAACAGATTTATAAAATTAGTAGAAACACTGAAAGGAAAATATTCATCACATGCCACTTCGAGGGGTGAGAACTCATTTAATCAAGATAAATAAAATAAATTTTTGGATGCCTTCATTGTCCTAAAAAATTTATTATATACTAAGTCTAATCTAAACAACTACTACTTCCCATGAATGTGGGATTAAAAAAATGCTCATGGGATGACTTACAATGCATATACATCCATAGAAACTAGTCTAATAACAAAGTAAAGATAAAGGGTAGCATGGATTCCTAACATACCATTCCTCTTAGAAAAATACTTGTCTTTAAAGCTTCAAATGTGGGAATTAGTGCTAAATCTAAAATAGTGATTCCCATGTTGCATCCTCTAGTTACATGTTGTGCCACTAAATTAAGACCTCTATGATAAACTGGGAGTGGAGTTGGCATGTTAACCTATCCAATATTTCCTCTATCTCAAGAAGGATAAATCCTTCATTTTCAATTTTTAGTAAAATAGTTTGTACTCTGATGTTTGTGCCAAGAAATTTCTTTAGACAAGAGACATGAAATACTGGGTGAAATTGGGAAGAAGGTGGGAGCTCAAAATTATATGTAACAAATCCAATCTTATAGAGAAATGTATATGGCTGATAGAAATTGGGAACCAACTTATGATGCCCTAGGGTTTTCAAGGATGATTTATTTTATAGACGCAAGCAAAGAAATACCATATTACCTACTTAAAAAGTGCACTTAGAATGGTGTTGATCAGCCTATTATTTTATTATATTTTGTGTCATATGAATATTATCCCATAGGGTGCTAAGGATTTCATCCCAAGTTTTGAGAATCATGTCAACAACTTAAATTAGTGAGCTACTGGGGGTGTATGGAAGGAACACTAGTAGTGCTTAACCATAGATTGCTTAATATGGTGTCATTTTAGTTGATGTGTGGTAGGAGATATTGAACCACAATTTAGTGAGAGGGAGCCACTCTTCCCACTGATATTGGTTTAATGAGGTGAAGCAATGAAGGAAAGTTTCTAAGAATTTATTGATAATTTTAGTCTATCCATATATTTGTGGATGATACCTAAGAACTCATATTTAATTGGATGTCAGTGCATCAAAATAGTTCTATCAAAAATGGTTAGTGAAGGTCACATCATGATCTAAGACAATAGAAGAAGGAATGCCATGAAGATGGAAAATTTGGTCCAATAATGTTTTTCTAATTGTGGAGGCGATATAGGGTTGGTTAAAGGCACAAAAATGCATATATTTGGAGAGGTGATCAACCACAACCAAGATAACTATTTTTCCTCTATATTTAGGGAGATCCTTAATTAAATACATATAAATATCTATCTAAATCCTTGTAGGGATGGGCAAGGGTTTGAGCAACCCAAGAATGAGTGTTGTTTCACCCTTGTTACATTGGTAGGTATCACATTTAGCCACCATCCATTGAATTACCTTTTTCATTCCATTCCAAAATAAGTTATGTCATACCCACTCATATGTTTTGAAAAAATATTAGTGCCCTATGGATGGAGAAGCATGAAGTTCATAAAATATAATTTATTGAAGATCTGAACTTTACGAAAGCACTAGAAGGCCCTTCTATCACATAGAAGCACCATCCCAAGAATAATGTGGTACAATAGAGGGATTAGTGACCAATTATCTATATATTTGAGATAATGAGAATTCATTAACATACCCATATTTTATAATATCCAATAAATTTAGAATAGGCATAAAACTAGTTTAAAGGGAAGATTGGTCCACAAATGTGTGAGATAGAGCATCATTCATAATATTGTCCTTACCATTCTTATAAGTGATCTCATAGCCATAACCCATGAGTTTTATGACCCATTTATATTGTGAAAAAAGGTCTTTTCTGGTCTCATAATCTCATAGTCTCATAAGTAGAGAGTAATAAATTCTTCCAAAAAAGGTCTTTTTGGTGAAAAAATGGGGTATACTTCTTGGAGGAGAACAACACCAAGACCATTTCTATAATCACCACTCTTGATAGCGAAGGTCTTGTCAAAATTTTGCATAGCTAGAATAATTGTAGTACACATATCTTGATTCAATTCTTCAAATGCACACTCAATAGCTTGTGTCCATGTAAAATCATCCTTTTTAAACATAACTATCATCATATCTAAAATATTCCTGTAATCCTTGAAAAATTTGCAATAGTATTTAGTCAGTTCCAAACAACCATGGGGGCTCTTAAGTGTCTGAGGATGAGGCCAACTTATCATGGTAGCTAGTTTTTCAAGATTCACCTGAACCCCTTAGGCTAAAATAATATGCCCAAGATACTCCACATCATCCTATCCAAAAGAACATTTGGACTATTTGTCATAGATAGGATGATTAGAGAGAAGTTAGTGTGTAAGCTCTAGATGTTAGAGATGCTCAGACCATGTTTGACTATAGATGAGGATATCATCAAAGAAAAATAGAGTGAATTTCTATAGGTAGAGCCAAAATATTTTATTCATCAATGCATAGAATGTTGAAGGATCATTAGTGAGGCCAAAGGGTATGACAAAAAACTCATAGTGGCCATCATATGTGTAGAAAGCTATCTTAGGGATATCATCCTCATGAAGCTAGATTTGTTGATATCCAGAGCAAAGATCCAAATTGGAGAAATAATGAGTACCATGAAGCTCATGAAGAATCTCATCAATAATAAATATCAAGAACTTATCTTTGCTTGTGATGTGATTAAGTGCTCAAATTTCAATGTACAGGCACCATGATCCATCCTTTTTCTAGATAACGAGAAGTGGAGAAGAATATGGGCTAGTATTGGGATGAATAATGAATTGCTTCAGTAAGTCTTGAACAAGCATCTCAATCTAAATATTTTGCTAAAATGGGTAGTAGTATGGCCTGATGTTGGGAGGAACACTTCTAGGAAGGATCTAAATATGGTGGTCCTTTAGCTATGAAGGTGGAATCATATTGGTTTAAAAAAAACACATGCATACCTATGCAAAATAGTTTGTAGATCAGGAGTAGTGGAGACCATTGATGGTTACATTTGAAAGGAATGGAACTGGGCAATGACATCATGTGAATTCTTCTTAAGAATATTTTCCATGTAATGTGAATTTTTGATGCTAAGATACCCTATTTATAAGCCTTTCAATTTGTGTTTTTTCCCATTATCTAAAAACTACATCCAAACTTCATCAAAATCCCTTAAGATGGGTCTAACTGTGTGTAATCACTAGGCTCCCAAAACAACATCACATCCACCTAAGGGTAAGCAAAAAATAATAGAGCATAAGTTATACTCTCTAATAGAGACACACACATTATGACACCTTCATTTGTTAGGTAATATGCTGCCATTGGAAATCATGACTTCAAATTTGGAGAAAGGATGGATAAAAAATCATCCTATTTGGCAATTTGAGGGTCAATGAATTTATGAGTGCTACCCAAATCAATGTGTATTGTGAGAGGGATATTATTGAAGTAACCCTTGACATGCATAGTTTATGGTGTGGTAACTCCTGCTAAGGAATGGAGAGAGATCTCTAGTTGGTCTTCTTAAGAAGTAGTTTAAACAATTGCTGAAGCTTCTTTTGGATCATCTATTATATCCTGAGCATCTTCCAAAACCTTAGTTTTAGGTGGAGAGTCCACGTCTAGTAGGTAGAGATTTTGCATGACACATCAATGTCCTTGCATGAATTTTTCATCACTATTAGAACATAGTCCTTTTTCTCTATCGGATTACATCTCTACTTCATTAAAATGCTTGATAAGAGTGGTTCTAAGGGATAACATTGGTGGAGATCATTATGGAGTTATATTTTTGAATGGATCAAAATTGGATCTGAATTATTGTTGAGTTATGATCTTGTCCTCTGCCAACTTAGGCAACCTTAGGGATTCTATCATCATGTTGGGCCAAAAAATTTTGACCTCAGATCAAATTACATCATTTAGTTCACTGACAAAGTAATTCTTAAATAATCTATCAGATAATCCCTCGATGTGATTGGCCAGTTTTTTAGAATTTTGTTTGATATTCTCTCATAGTTCCTATTTGGCAAAGTTTTTTGAGTGCTCTAGTGAAGTCATCAAAATCACTAAGGCTAAACCATTGAAAACTTAGGGTGAAAAAATAAGTCCATATGGGATCATCATGAGCCTTGGTATACTAATGATACCATTGAAGAGCTTTATGTTCTAAGTGAAAGGATGTACGTGAGACCTTATTGGCATCAAAAGTATTATGCAGACTAAAATATTGTTATACTTGATAGATCCATCTAGTCAAATATGCATAATTGAATTAAGGAAAATCAAGATTCAACCCATGAAAATATTGGAATAATAAAACCTGGTGTTTGAAGAGGACTAAGGATGTCATCTGTTGTTCAAGGTGGTACATTGAAGACTAAGGCAACTAAATTTCTCATCAAGATCTTTGGTGTGGGTCTTGAGGGTGGAAATTTCATCCTCCATATTTTTTTCTCTTGTTTGGGTTACTACCATGACCCTAATAAGAGATTTTTAATTTCTTTTTTTTGTAATGGGTAGGAAAACTAGAGTTAAGACATGTTTACTAAGGAATTTTTTTAATTTTGGTGAAATTGGAAGAGGTAAAGGTACTTTTAATATTCTTTTTGCATAGTGGGAGTATGATTGATGAAGGTGACATAAATTTTAGGAGTGAAAATGGAAAAAATAGAAAATTCATAACAAAGAGATAAAGGATTAGAAAACGTAGATGGACACTATGGACAAATTTTGAGGTAAATGGACAAAAATAGAATAAGTTATGGCAAAACCTAAAAAATGGATAATTGAGATTTATAGGAATTAGGAGTGTAATTGATATATGGGACCTCAAGGAAAAAAATGTGGAGAATGAAATTTTAGGTGTTTAGATAAAGTTTGAGGATTAATGAGTTTATAGATGGAGAGATATGGAAAAAAATTAAAAAAAAATTCTTGTGGTTTCTACTTTTTGCTTTCTATTTTCTGTCAAATGTCAGGCCACAAGTCAGAGAAGAGTATTTTAGTACTTTTTTATTAGTTTTTTGAAATTTATATTGTGAATATTTTATTGTTTCTGGTTTCTATCAACTATCTAAATGCAAGTTCTCTTAGAGTCTTTTGATACTCTACCGATTGATTTTTTAATAGTCTACTAGGAATATTTTGAAATTGATACAATGGGCCCCAAGTTTCAATGGTTTCCTAAGGTTTTAAAGATATCTCTCTGGCCACCAATGCTATCTAAGTGATTACCACTCTCCAAATATTTTATAGCCATAGATTTACCTCTAAGCAACATCTCTTGGTTTTCTCATGGGTGGGAAAAAATCAATCAAGAAGGGGCCATTACCCATTTTACTGGTAGGTCCTCTTAATGGAGTATCTACTTTGAGGTTCTTTTGTCAATCCTCATAATGAGTTTTAGGGCTTTCACCTAAGCACTTCTTACAATTATGTGAATAGGTTTTTTTACCCTAATTTAAAATAGATTATTTTGACATAGAAAAATAATTAGATGAATTATACATTAGAATAGAGTCAAGAGTTTCTATGAAAAATATTAAAATGAAATATGTATTAGAATAGAGTTTAGACTTTTTGAAAAAAAATTGGAAGCATTCTGATACTAGATGAGAGGATCCTCCTGCAACAAATCAATGAAAATGTATGAAATAATAGATTTATAAAATTATCAAAATAATTGAAAGGATTATATTAATCACATGCCATTTCAAGGGGGTAACCTTCTTTGAGAGAGCTCAATACAATAGATTTGTGGATGCCTTCATTACCCTCAACACTTATATACTAAGTCTAATCTAAACAACTATTACTTCCCATGAATATGGCTTAAAATAGAATGCTCAAGGGGAAACTTACAAATTATATGCATCCATATAAAATAATACACTAACAGAGTAAAGAGAATGGGTAACATAGGTTCCTAATAGTAGATAATCATATGCAGTCACACCCCATGGGTCTCAACTAGGCCTAAATCCCAAATCAAAGGTCATTGACACTTTTTGTACTTTTTAAGCATTAAAATCCATGAATTAATGTTTATAGGGATATACTAGGTATGTATAAACTCTTGGTATGAATAAAATCCCACAAATAAACTATTTTTGATCTTAAAGTCATCTCAAGGAGAATAAATTGTAGAACTCAACTTGATAGGCAAATTTTGGATGTTCACCCCATCAAAGAGGTTTAGAATGGGACCTCAAGGAGTTAGGTAATGTTTTAGGGGGTATTATAATTATAACTTTTGGAAATTTTTATCATGTTTGACATCCTATTTTAATGAATCATCCTTAAGGGTGAAAACTACCACAAACCCTCCCAAAACCCTATTTTATACTAGTTTACATAGATTAAGTTTGATACCCAAACAAATGGAATATTTTATTCATGAAACCTAATATAGGCTATATTGGAATCTTATAGGGTCCTTCACATTGTTTTTTTTCTACCTAAACTTATACAAATTTGGGTTAAAACAATATTTTTTGATATTTTTGAGCTAAAACAAGGGTTCTTAAGCACATGAAAAGAAAAAAAATAACTTTTGGTAAAATATTAGGAAATTTTTTACCTAATAAATCATAAAAAAATATAATAATTCATCAAAAATTTCCAAAACCATTCAACTCTTTTTGACCAATCAAAAAATGCCTTAAAAGGACAAGCCTTCCAAAGAGCATTTCATGGTTTTGGTACTTCCAACCAGTTCCAAACCACAAAAATTGACATGGAACATGGTGGTGTCATGATAAAAGTTATATAAACACTTTTTTTATATTTCACACCTTTATGAACTCCCGACATCAAAATGTCTCTTCTAGGGCTTAAATGGCTAATTAGGCCTAATTTAGCAAGCTAAATGGGTGAGAAAGGATGTCAAAACATGGAGTTTGACCATAAAATTTTCTATAGAGATATGGGAGGTTAAATAAACCTATAATTTTTTTTTTCATCATTACCTCCATATTCTCTTATACAAGGAGCTTTACTTGAAATAAGGCTACAAGGAATACATGGAAAAGGCATTATTTGAGTGTCAAATCAAGAATTTTTGAGTAGTTAGTGACTTTAATCACCTAAAACTAGGTACAGTGTGTCATCAAGAAGACATCCATTGTTTAAAATTTTAGGTTTAATTTAAGGTTGAAGATATCTCCTCTTTTTCCCTTTATGCTAGAGTGCAAAATGTGCCTTTTTAGGGGTTTAAAGGCTAAATAGGTGCATACAACCTATTACAAAGAGTTATAAATTTGGATAAGGTTATGGCACACCATATTAAATATAATAATAATGAATTAAGGATTAATAATGAAGTGGATCGTTATAAAATGTCTCCAACAAGTGCAAATAGGACTCTTCCTCTTCAAATACCTCATGTGTAAGATAAAGTCAATTTGTTGAAGAAGTATAATAACCAACTCATGCCAAGTGTTAAAGAATTATTAATAATACTATATAATGGTTAAAAATAAATAATTTAAATTTATTTAATACCTGTATCCATGGAGGAGACATTTTCATCAAGGGAGACAAGATGGCTAAAATTTAGGGGTTGGTGCTAGAATATAGCCACTCTCTAAGTGTTCTAATCTTGACCAAAAATAATGATGAGTATCCTAAGACCCATAAACATTGGAAAAATTATTTCCCATTCCACTTTATTAAGGACCAAGATTTTATAAGCTTAAAATACTACATGGCACTTTTGAAGGAGTAATTTGACCTAGTTTGAGGTTACCTACATTGGGGCTTCTTTGTCTCCAAGCATTTCTTTTCTATATGATTTATTTTTTATAGAATGTAAGATAAATAATTTATTTTTTATTATTATTAAATTATTCCAAAATTTTATTCACCTTTTGAGAGTAATAAAAAACTAAATTCCTCTATTTTCATGTCTTTTCTAGTGAAGTGTATGTACTTGCCATTGATATAGCTTACTAAAATACTTGTTTTACTTGGTTATAGTCTAGTTTTGTACCTTCATGAGAGATTTTTTATGTTCTACAGGTCATTATAAGTGTCCAAAATAAGCTCAATTTCATGTATTAGATGTGAGTTTAGTCAATCTTTGAATAAGTTGAGTTTGTGAGGTCCTTATTATGAAATATTGATGTAAAAATCTTACTTGGGTGTAGTGAATGTGTGTGTAATATTTTATATTTCATATAAGTTCCATTTAAAGAATTAGGGATCATAAACCAATTTTTTAATCACCTTAAAATTTAGGTTTCATTAAGATCCACTTAGTTTCATCCATTTTCATTATCTTTTCTACCCTTTTCCTTGTCAAAATCAGTAAGTAGTAGATTAAAAGTAATTTTTAGTGAAAGCACCAAGGGAACCATCCCTCTCTATATATTCTCTCCTTTTTGAAGCCACCCACACTTTGGAGATATTTCATGTTCTGATAAAATTGAGTAATTTCACACTTTCTCATAAGGGCACACCCCTGATTGATAATAGTTATGTTTATTTGGTATAGGTTTTTTGTATTGGAATAACTTTTGTTACTATTTGAAAATGAGAGGATCTGTACATTTATTTAAACTATAAGACCATGATATCATTCTATCTAATTAAAATTTCTCTTAATTTTTTTAGAAGTGGGTTGGCTATAAATATTTTAGAGGTTTTATGGATATGATGATTCAATTTCTATGGAATTTGTTAAGGAATGAAAGGATATGGGTGTTTATTTCATTAGTTTATCCATTATTATGTCTAAGGAATCTTTATCAATAATTTATATTTTAGAGATGGTAGGGGAGATATCGTAGATGGCGAAGCAACAAGGTTATAAATGCAAATAATAATTTTTGAAGTTGAGAGAAATTATTCAAGATACTAGTAAGGGTATTATTCATTTATCTCTTCTTAATTTTTATCCAAATGTTGCTCTATTTATTTATAAATACCTTACCTATGAAGGGTGTTTTTATATTTTATTTTCATTTCATTTCAAGTTAATGTCTCATATTATTCATAAAAAGTTCATCAACCTTCCTTTTTTACTTTTCAAACTTTTAGATAGAATGAGATTGGAGATTCAAAGGGGGATTGATAAGGATTTATCCTACTAGGGTGTAATAAAATTTATTTTTTTATATATTTAATTAACAATTTAAATCCTCCATGTTCTTAGGAGGATTTATGTGTTAATTCCATAAGGGTTTCTTCTAGTTGTAATAAATATGGGAGAAAAATAAGTGAAGGTTAATCTTACCTCCTCCTTCATCTTATTCCTTTGTCTCTAAAATTCACAAACCTTTGGAAGGGGATTGTTTCCATTAAATTAGAATTTGGTTAAAGAATTAGTTTGATACAAAAGGAAATTTGGAAAATTTACGTTCTAACTCTTTTATTTATATTGTAGATTCTTCAATGTATGATTCCAATTCTTTGAATGTATTTTTTATGGAAGTTCCTCCTTTGGTTGTATGGGAGGTATCATAGATTTAAATTTTAATGGGAGGGAACTTCAATGAGGAGGTTGTTAATGATAAACATCACTTGAATTATTATTTTCAATTGGTTAAGGATAAGGAATATGAAATTGTAATTCAATATAAAAAAATTTAATATTTTTCAAATTCTTCTCACAAAGATATAAATCTTCTAGTTTATGTAAATAAAAATTTTAAGGGCATGGATTCTCAATCTTGTCCTCTTATTTTTGATAGAGGAACTCAAATATCTTCTTTTGACTTTATTTCAAAGGGGGTTTTGATTGAAAAAGTAAATTATATTAATAAAAAATGGGATATTGTTGTAGGATGTCTTTGCATATAATTAGATTTTTTTACTTATAAAGGGGAGAAGATGTGGGAAGATTTTACTTATAAAATATAATGTTTGACTAAGGAAATTAATTAAAAAGACTATTTCATTTCAGATTTGAAACACAAGTTATCAACCATAATGAATTGATTGTATGAATATAATATTATAGACCTCCTCCAAGGATCTTCACTTTTTTTATAAAAGAAGGATGGATTAAATTATAAATTGGAAGATTGGTTTCATGTAGAATTATTGATGGTTTAATCCCAGGGAAGTTTTTCCAAGTTTTATTTTCTTTTCTTTTTTGAGAATGAAAAATAATTTATTATGTGAAGCTTATGTTCATAAATTCATTCATTTTAATGAGCTCAAGTGAAATCCAAATCCTTTTGTTGGAGGTGTCTTGCTAAGATATTTTTTATTCTATCTACAAAATGAAATTAAATTTGGTATTGATTAGGATAGATATAATAATTTGAATTATTCTTGTCCTCTCTAGATTAGAGTGGACTTTCCTAAACTAAGAGATATTATCACTCTCATTAAGATTGATTAGATTAAATCCAAAAAACTTATGATTACAAAGGTTTTAGTTGATTTAGGAGAGACTATATGTGAAAATATGGGATTTGAAGAATACATATCTTGTTGTCTTAGGTAGGAGTAGATTCCACTTTTTTTTAGGGAAAAAAACATATTTATCCTTTAAATTTGAAGAAAGCTAGGTTAATATTAAATAGATATTTGAGGGTGATAGACAAGTTAGGATTGGGATGGTATGGGTTGAAATTTCAAGTTCATTTTTTTGGGTACCCACTTTTGGATTATAAATGTAGATTTGAAATCATTATAAGGGAGGAAGTTGAGAGGATATTTATTCTTGAAGAGAATGGGGTTTTTTATCCTACTATTGAGGAAACTACTACTTTATTAGTTGATTTTATAGTTCTCTGTGAGAAGTAAATGATGATTTAGATAGTTGGGGTTGTTATTTATTTGATATCATAGTTTGATAAAATTTGGTTAATGAAGTGTACAAAGTTGAATGTATAATTTTGGTATATTGGTGTTGTGGTTTTTAGGAAGGATGGTGACAAGGTTTTCTTGGTGTTGTTTTCTTCTACTTTGGGTTGGTTTTTGAAATGGTTTGATTGTGGTAATTTCATTCTATACATATTTGATCTTTAATTTTTTCCCCATATTTATTTTTATTAACAAAAAGGCTTCATATTAATTGGCTGTGAAATATATCCTAGTTTATAAGATTTGTGTTTATCTACTATGGGATAACTATGTTGTGTTGTTATAAATCTTCTTTTTATTTTATAACATATAGTTTTTTGTTTGTAAGCTATTCCAAGATGGTTGTATCATTTTTAGTTTACTTTTATAACTGCCTATTTTTACTTATGGCTATTTCTCATCATAATTTGTTTTTAAGCCTTATTTAAGGGTTGATTTTGTTGTTGGATAGTTACTCTGAGATGTTTTTTAATCTTCATATGTCTATCCTTGCCTTTTGGATCTGATTGTAGTCATTTTATTTAAATATTTTTAGAACACAAAGGGGCGAGGTACCCCATAACCTTCCTTTATTGATTTAAAAAAATTAAGTATTGAACACACAAAGGTAAAAAATTAAAAATATAAAAATAAGGATTGAAATTATTGAGAAAAATTGTCACGAAAATAGTGTTTATAAAACCCTATGTTGAAATACAAGTAAACTATCAATCCTTAGGTGAGATTGGTATAATGTTATCACCTAAATTGAAATTAGGATTTTTTAAATGAGCATGCATCAGAATAATTAAAATACAAAAATTAGATATAAAGTAAGCCATGAAAGTGTGAGAAGAGGGTTTATAATAAATTTTAGGTTTATGTTGAAATTTTTATGGGTTAATCATGTATGTTTACCCTAATTCTAGTTTTTATAAAAAAAAGAATAATCAAATAGTACTTAAATAGATCTAAACACATGTGACTAAAATAAATAAATTTAAACCTAATTAAATTGGTTAAATGCATAAATAATTATAAGTTTATTAAATATAATCTATAAAAATGAAATAAACTGATGAAGAGGTTAGGAAACATATACATCTCAATTATTTTTGAAAAATGAGACTATATTCTGACCTTGTTTAACGTACTCCCAAATTTATGGACTTTTACTATACTTTGAGATGATCTTATTTATATATGGTCCTATCCTATACTTATAACCACAACAATACTGACACACCAAACACACCTCTATGGCATCAATCATATCTCTATCTCATTGGGACTATTTATGTAGTGTTTCACAATCTAGTTTTTTAGGGCCTATGTCTTGCATCTTATTGAACATGATTTCACCTTCAATTTAGAGATGTAAAGGATATAATATTTTGTATGATTGAATATTCACTTTGACATAACTTTAAAACTCTAAAATAATAGAATAATAATTAAGTTGAGCATCTCTCGAAGCAGTGTTGCAAACTACATATCCCACATTACCCATGTTGTTTATGTGGTATGGATGGAATATATTTAGTAAGGGTTTCAACTTAATCTCCCCTATAAGTGATAAATTCAAATAATAGATTATAATTACCCTCCTTTAGGACAAGGGATTATATAGAAGGACCAAGATGGGTAAGTGTCACAAGTGTGTAGTATTATGAGACACAACTTAAATGGATACCATTTACTATAGGATTAGTGTTTATTACAGAAAATTATCATTGTATTATTTATTACACTTCTTATATATATATATATTGATTATATTCCTAAATGGCCTAACAAGACCTTGTATTTATAGGATGATCTAATATGACTCATATGTGCTAGATAAATTTTGATAATAAAAATGGGAAAGGTTAAGTTGTAAATTCATGGAAAATTGGTATAAATAACTAAAAATATAAAAGGGATAATCCCCTAATTCTATAAGCTTGTCTAGGAAAACCCTATACAAGTAAGGGTCTATCCATGAGATAGTGATGGTTAATTATCAAAGTAGGTCTAGATAATAGATGATAAGTGGTTAAAATATAATAATTGATTCATTATGGATAAGTATTGAGATTTTTTTTAGTGTTATAAGACCAAATAGAGACTAATATGGGGTTGGATCCATCCTAGAAATGGGTTAATATGTATAAGTTTTAAAAATAAGCCAAATTTTAGAGAAAACATAAAAATTAAGGTTTTGTGCCAAATTTGGGTGTCTACAGGTATATGATCCTCTTATGTTTAGCCAAAACATTTTATTTATTTTACACCTAATATATTTAATATGGAAATGTTATAAACACTAAACGATCAAATTAATGATTTAGATTACAAAATATATAGAACCTAAATGTAAAACATAATAAAATAAAAATATTTAAATGAGATATAATTAGTAAAAATCAATAAAATATGTAAACCTAGATTGGATATGATTTATGTTGACTATGTAGGAAAATATATTATGTCAAATTAGCTATAAAGATCTTTAAGTTATGTCACAACCAACAACATGGTTATCTGATATACTAGGACAAGGAAGTACTAAGATTGATAGGGGTGTAATAAGGCCTTATATTTTGATTGAGGGCACATCTAAGGTGATTATGTGATTTATTTTTATGATTGATCACCTATGGTTTCCTGATAAGATCTATTGATAACTTGTAGGAATAGATTTGACATGTGAAAGACCTAAAATATCAAAACCTTATTTCCTACACATAAACCAAATAGTATAAAATATAAAGGGATAAATATAGAAATAAGAATATTTGATATATCATTATAAAACTATTTATAATATGAGTGTTTATTATATATCCCAAAAGGGCCTTAGGTTGGTGTAGTTCTTGTTCCTAGAGTGAGTATATGAATCTTGATATTTTCTATATGGATACAACTAGAATTGAATTGAATTCTTGGTAATGAATTCCTTTGGCCTAAAATAAAATAACTTAAAACTTAGCCTTTGAATGTTAGAATAATTTGGAATTGGAATTGGAAATATTAGTGCATGTTTACTTAATGTGTAGTATAATTGATAAGTGATTGTTAGATGTGTATTGAATGAACTCAATGTGCTTATATAGAGTAATATTTGGATTATTTTTGTCTACCAACATTTTTAAAATAATGTGAGGTAAAATATGGAACATATTGAGTTTGAAAACTTACTATTGAAATATAGGGGACAAAGTCACACTAGTGGACAAAGATAGGATACAACCATATCTTCCTAGTTGAGTCTTATCCCAAAAAGGAAAAGATTATCTGATTTGGACAATAGGAACATGTAATTAAAATATGGATGTTTGATTGATTTTTATAGTATTTGAAAGATATTAAATAGAATAGTGAAAGCACTCAGAGAGATTTCAAGTTAATAAGATGATTAACAGACAAAGTAAGGTAAGAATGTCAAGATCAAGCATTATCAAGCACTTAATGATTAAATTTGATTGTCTACATTCACCCCCATTTATTCTAGTGATGAAGTTAACTCTTTTAAAAATTTAAATTTGAAATATTTAAAAGAGATAAAGGAGGGAATACACCCGATGGAGTATTTAATATAATTGACCTATAACTTGAAAGAGTAAAAGTGTGTGGGATATATTTATATGGAATTTTGATAAATTTTGAGCCTATGACAAATTTAAAGTGATCAAGTCTTAATTATAAAACCAATGAAAGCCCTTGATTTGAAAATATTGTATTTACAAACTCTCATATAAATGTGTAGAGTAATTTAAATAATAATTGAATGGGTTGACCATTAAATGTGGCTTGCTAAAATTCACCATATAGGTTGAGTGTCACTAGACTCAAACATGGTAAGAGATGAGGTGGAATAACCAAATGTGGCCTACTAAGGTGAAACAATATACATTGAACTCAATAAAATCTATTGTGTCCCACTTGCAAACTAAGATTAATCACACTATTGTATACAAATCTAAATTATATTGAAAATTTTTTACCTTTGAAACTTTTTAACTTTTGAAATTTTTAAAACTTTAAAACTTTGAATAAGTGAAATTTGAAAATTTATAATTAGAAACATGAACATCAATAAATATCATGCCTCTTATATCTATATTGTATTCATATAGAATGCCAATTGAACTTTTAACTATTTTAAAATTGTAACTTGAAACTATTTTGCACATGCCCATGCATATGCATCAAGTATATGTTAATATGTATGCAAATAACCATAGGAATGAGTGCACATACATGTCACATGCCCCCATAAATCTAATTTTTTTGAGCCATGTTGTGATTATAAAATTTTATATACTATAATAAATCTAAAATTTGTTATTCATGAGGTCTTGAATTCTAAACACAAGCCCATTATGATTCCCCATTTTGAGGTGAGACATCTATTACAAGTCACTAATCTCAGAATAATACTTGTAGAAAATGTGAAATATGTGAGCATGTAGTAGTATATGAACATTTGAAATTTATTGAATCATAGTATTGAATATATCATTGAATTACATATGAAACATGTGTTAGATAAATATTAAATTGAAACACATAATCAATATGTGCATTATATGTATCATGGTACAAAAGTATAAATACAAGTAATGCATGATATAAATCAAGGTGTCATAGTAACAAGCAATGAACATATAAGTAGTGCAACACAATGTCACACAATTTGTATATAATGCCACACATTTGGATGAAATGTCACATACAAGGGACATGTGAATTCCACATAAACACACAATTACAAGGGCCACATAAGATACTCAAACAATTCCTAGCTTATCATTTAGGAAAGTAATAACCTTGAAAAAAAGAAAAGAGCAAATGAGACTAGTTTACATCAAACATATATGTGAATGTTATTGTTATAAAATAACATATCTATGCAACATAATGTAAATTATGAGTGATTATCAAAACATTTTTAAGACATATAAATTGACATGGTATAAAGGTTGTGGTTATATACAACCTATTGAATTGTTCATGAAGAATGAGGAGACACTTCTAACTTGGAAACATTGTTTGGTAAAAAGGAAATCCCCACATTGAAAAACCATGTGATAGTATGTCATCTATCATACTCACATACCTCCTGAAAAGCATTATGTATTTAAAATTAAAATATGATATCTACTTGTAATGAAATAAATAAAATATGTAAATAAGTAAAATAACAACATTTAAAAATATTTTTTAGGTCATGATTTTGAATTTATTGAAAATATTTACTTATTTATTTATTTTGAATTTTTGACATATGTGAAAGTTTTGGGAACTTTTGGTTTTTTTTTTTTTTGAAAACTAACAAGAATAAAGGTGTTGAATATAGATTAAATGAGAGGGATTCAAAATATATGCACCTAAAATCACTCACCTCCATTTATTTAACTAATATTCCTATTAGTCAACATTAATTCTACTCATCCCATTTATTCTAATTCATCCTATTCTAATATCTCATTTTATCCCTATAATTAATCCCCCATTAATATACATTTATTCAATATCCCCCTTAAACAATTATCCATTAAGTATTCATAGTCTAATCCCCCTCTTTCATTATTTACTCTTAATCCTTATTATCCTAATCTAATCCTAGTTATCTATTATTTGGGAATTTTAAATTCCCATGATCACACATAACCACCTACTAGCCTACTCCCTAAGATTTCCTACACCCCTAGTCCCTAATCATTATATAACTTACGTGTAATCTTAATTATCCTTAAGAGAATTATAGAATTGGAGGATTCTAGAATCCTCTCTAACTTGGCTTTTCTCTCTAGAATACTTTAAGTCGAGAGGCTTCCAAGGGATTTTTAATTGCTTGGATAAAATACAACCATTGATTTCATCACACTAAATTTGAATTTCAACCCTTGATATTCCATCCATAATCTATATAACCAAGGATACTCCTTCATGGAATCCATCTTAAGAGTCCATATCAAATCCATGTCCAACCATGATTTGATCCAAGCATCTAAAATCTAACTTTATTCCATCACTATGTCCAATCTAATAAGTCTAATATGCAATCACAAATCTTGGAATGGATTTATAAGGAGGTAAAAATGAAGGTGAGAATTTTCTTATTGTCTTGATTTATCTCTTTTATCCATTCCTACTGGTGTCATTAGGTTTTAGATTTTTATTATTTGACATGATCATATCCCTCATTCACATCCTATATCCCATCATCACAATCACAACATCCTCCCATCCACAACATATCTCAAATCGTTGAGTAGCATTGTCCCCCATAAGGGTAACAAAGAATCTTGATCAAAACATTCATAGGATGCTAAATCAAGAATTAATATAGGCAACCGAGACATGATCCTAGCATCACATATTTATATAATAGGTGTTGTCTAAATAATCCATCAAGTGTCCACACCTCACATCTTGTACCCATATCAAATAAATTAAGATACCCACAAAAATTTAAAAAAATATCATTCATCTAATGGTGAAAACTAGTATTTTTATGATTTAGGAAAGTACCATGATGAAAAATAGTTTCTAGAATTATGTTAGAATAATCAATTGTTCGCATTATACCTTAACACTTGGGGGCAACATCCATCTATCCATACCTCATCACATCTATCATCAACTTTTTTTATATAACCCATCCATGTCATCCTTATCCATCATACCCCTTAAATTCATTGATCCAACCCATCATCTACTATCATATCCTTCATCCTATATTCCTCTCCTTCCTATCTTGGCCTTCATAAGGAAGTGGAATGTGTTTTTAGAACTATCTCAACACCATCTTGGCATATCCTCTAATGGACATTTAGGTAACTAAAATATGGTTCTATCATGATGAAGTCATTAAAAATCCATATTCCATTATTCCTTAGTCCTCATACCCTTTTCCATGTCAACCTTGTCCTCTTGTCACTCATCCATCATTCCATCCAACCTCATCTTGGTTTCTACGTTTGGTATTCCATTTACTAGTAACCCTATTTGTAAAGTCTACATACATATTCCAAAAACCCTAAAAATTGAAACTATCAAAAACCCTGAAAATCATAAAATTTGAAAAATACCGAAAAAATAGTCCATCATGTCTTGTCTTATGCCTACTCTCTTAGTCACATCCATCTCCATATCATGTGATATCCATCCCTGTCATTTTTCTATCTTCCTATTCATCAATAATTAGTCTCAAAACTTAATCCCAGTGATCACCCATCCCTTCATATCTTTAATTTCTTCCTTGGCCTAGGTATTATTGGCACACATAACCAAGTCAATGAATTTAATTTATCACCCATAATTTCCATATCAATGCCTTTTCACACCTAGCACCCATCACATCTCCTCTTTGCTATTATGGAAGGTACTTGATCCCATGACTATCTTTATCATTTCATCTTCATACCTAACACCAAACCAATCATTATATTGATAGTATGAAAGGTATTTGATCCCATCATATCCTAATCACTTTACTAGATTTAACTCTTACAAGGCCTTGTTTTTTGGTAATCTTTGGTCATCACATTATTCCTTCACCATCCTCGACCACTTTTCAATTTGATTTCAATACCAAAATTAGTTTTCAAAGATATTATCACATCCTACATCCTAAACTATGGTTAAAATATCATATTAATCATCCTATATAAATCCAAGTCCCCAATCATCTTTATAACCAACTTAGTCCAATCACCCATCCCATCCTTATACAAGATATTATGACACTGCATGTAGCTACTTGTTTGTGTTTTACTTTTTTGTTTGGTTTGTCTAATTTGCATGTCTTTTATCATGTATATATATTATTTTTCTTATGTTTTTTTTAATTGTGTATTTTTTTATCTATTGGAAAATGAACATGGATGCTATGAGGACACCAAAAGTTCCCTCTAGGATGTACAATTCACTATTTTCCCATGCTCTTTGGCATCATTTCCTCTTATTCATGCTTATATCATGGGGCATACTACCAAGTGATATAGATATTATATTGATTAGACTATTATGAAATTTATGAGATTTATGATGGCTTTATCATCTCCAAATTTATCACTTATCTAATCATCTAATCATCCTTATCCTCACACACATCATTCAACTAATATCTAATATTATATCCTCATCTCATCATCCAAGTCATATCCTTTAATCAATAAAATCATCCTCTAATAATTAATATTAATCATCATCATCATCATTATCATTATCTACATCCATCAATTATCATTTATCCCCAAGTTAGAACTACATCAACATGAGGTCTTAGATTGTGTAGGTAAAACTTGGCCATGTTTCAGTGCCTAGGGATAGCTTAGACACTATATATATTTATCAAACCAAAAATTTGATCTATAATCTTCCATAAATCCATTTACTAATCAATCCCCATCCTCACATTTATCTTCTTAGTATTTTCATCAATTGCCTATACCTATCGATTGGGCCTGACAACATCACAACATCCATCTTTTTCTTCCATCGATCATTGATTAGTCAGTCAATTATCACTTCCTTTCATGTGTCCTTACTAGGTGCATAATCACATTATGACTTATTTATTTAATAAAATGTAATATTTTGGACACTTGACTCTATCATTATTCCCTATCATTACCTATATCACATTGGTTGCTTTATCTTTGAGCTACACCCATCATTAATCTTATCCAATCATAATCTTATCCTAGCCTATAACTATCCATTGCATGTATATTTGATTTGGATACATCTAAATATTATGGAATTTTAATCCTATCATCACCATGTTATGATTGATTCCCCTTTAGGATGCATCAACAACCATAACACCCATAATCTCTTCTCCCCATGCATGTGTCCTTATGAAGGGCATCATCATCAATTAGTAGCTCAATGCTCATGTCAAATTCATTTTCTTCAACATCTATCTCATATATTTAATCTTATCCCTTTGTATCTCCATCCAATACCACACATCATTTCTTCTTTTGGGTGGCCATCCATATCTTTATTCCCACCATGTCCCCTTAAGAGGGAATCATATCTCTTAACATCATCTACTAACATTCATTCATGACATGGTTTTTATTTGAAAGACCATTACTCCATATACTTCATCCACTCAAAATTTCCCTTCAAATAGGATAAAAATACATTCACCTAAAATATCTCACCTCTATTAATGTCACTAATATTACTATTAGTCAACACTAATTCTGCTCATCCCATTTATTCTAATTCATCATATTCTATTATCTTATTTTATCCTAATAATTAATCCTCCAGTACTATCCACTTATTCAATATCCCCCTTCAACAAGTTTCCATTCATTATCCTTATTATAATCCCCCTCTTTCATCAATTATTTTTAATCCCCATTATCCCAATCTAATCCTAGTTATCTATTATTTGGGAATTTTAAATTTCCATGATCCCACCTAACCAGCTACTCCCTAAGATTTCATACACCCATAGTCCCTAATCATCATCTAATCCATTTCTAACCTACCTCTAATCCTAATTATCCTTGAGAGTATTATAGAATTGGAGGATTTTATAATCCTCTCTAACTTGGATTCCCTCTCTAGAAGCCTCTAAGTCTAGAGTCTTCCAAGGAATTCTTAATTCCTTAGATAAACTACAACCATTGATCTCATCCCACTAACTTTGAATTTCAACCCTTTGTCATCCATCTACAATATATATAACCAAGTATAATCCTCCGTGGAATCTATCTTAAGAGTCCATATCAAATCCATGTCCAACCATCATTTGATCCAAGCATCCAACATCTAACTTCATGCCATCACTATGTCCAATATGAGTCTAATATGCAATCACAAATCATGGAATGGAGTTGCAAGGAGGTAAAAAAAAGGTGAGAATGTTCTTTTTGTCCTAATATGTATCTTTTATCCATTCCTATTAGTGTCATTAGGTTTTATATTTTTATTTCTAAGTCTAGTAATATTTTCTTGAATCTAAAATTTGGTGCAGATAAATAATCTGCAATAAGGTGCTAAAGTATAGTGTGTCAGGGAAGAAGCCAAACAATGTGTCCCTAATGTATGTGTAAAAATGTCATAAAATTTTAGCATAAATGATTAATATATATAATAATTTACATGCACCCAATGTGTAAAATAATATGTGTGTTCATGAATAGTATAGGAGTAGATAGATGTGATCATGTAAGTGCAATGAGAGCCATAACATGATGGATATGCTATATTAATAAAGTGGATTACCATGGAAAATGAATATTAAAATCATTATAAGAGAGTGGTTTTGGATTATTCAAATCAGTTTGAAAATTAATGAGGCATTTGCATGTTGGAGGCTTAGGCTGAACCCTAATTGAAAGTAGAAGTGTTCAAGTCCTAATCTCAAAATTAGTCCAACATGTGAAACATCCTAGGTTGTGGGTTACCTAAATTTGGGTCAGACCTCTAGGATTTATAACAAGGCTAGCTCCTCAAATATGACAATATAGTCCCTTTTACTAAACCTATGATATTGGGGTGAAAAGGGAGAAAAAATCATGAATGAAGATATATTATAATTATGGTGATGCACTAGTTTATCAATGATCCACTCTTAGCTTAGAAACTTTTATGACTAATAATCAATTTAATGGGGATAAGGATTGATTATATTCTATGACATAGTTTCAAACATATGTATTTTTTATGAAGGTTTAAAGAGACTTTCAACTTCAAGTACATAAAGGGATAGGTCTATGTGAGACACTATGGACTTATGACACTTCAAGAGAAAACTCACTAGCTAAAACTTCACATAACTTGCAAGAAGCTAATAGTCTTAAAGTAAGGTATGTGAAGGGCCTAAAAATGATGAATAAACAACATACATTATATAAATCATACTTAAATAAAATATAATTAGCATTAAAGTAGAATATGAAATTCTCTTATATTGCTTCAAAAGTGTTTTTACAAAGTGATTTTGGCAAAGCTTCACTATCTCCAGCTGAGGAATTTATTTTACAAGGATTAAAAGCCTATATTTATAGAAAAAATGGGGTGATAGAGATGGGGAACATGCATGGGAGAGTGGAAAAAGGGTCATATTGATTAATATCATGAAATTTCCTCAAGATCCTTAATGCATTAATGTCACCATAATTGTTTGGTCATGAAGCCCAATATTTATACTACATGTAGTCATGAATGGCCACCTGAATCCTCCTCAAACTCCTCTACATTAATATCCTTCGCTACCTTCCCTAATAATTCTTGATTCTCTTTGATTTATTAGTTAGTTACTTGAGCTTACTCATTGATGTTCCTTCTAACATTCCTTGTAAAATAGTCTTTCTACCATTACTTTTAAATCCTTAATATACATCTATTATGGATGAAAACCAATCACCCTATTGGTTTTCATATATTCATTATTAGAAATAAATATCTATAGGCTAAGGTGTCTTTAGTCTAGATGAGATATAAAACCTATGTCTAAGATCTCTCAAAAATCTTAATAGGGATTTAATGGCATTAGATGGATTTACATGGTCTTCTCCTAATAACTTAGATCATGTTTGATCTTGAATTTATGTATTGCACCTTCTTGGGGTGGAAAATTCCTTTGGCTAACTTGTCTACCTATGTGGCATCCCCATGAAACCTTTGTCTTGGCTCGACCTAAGTCAAATTTTCTCTCTATTAAAGTCCTTGGATTTTGACCTTTGATCATTGGTTGTTGATTTTGATTAAATATTTATAGAAATGCACCATTTGTTAGCTACAAATTTGATTTATAATCTATTGACTTTTTGATCTTGTTAACATCATCAATCTCTCTCATTAAAAATTAACATGAGTTGTAAATATTCTACTAGTCTAACACATTTAAGACATTTGTCATGCATGGATTTGCACTCATGATTCACTGACCCCTTTGACATCACTTACACCATTGGATTTAAGATACATGATAAAATATGTGTCATTGGATCTACTTCAACCCACTAACATTGTTAGGTTGCCTTGTACCATTATATCTAGATGTACAATTTAATCCCACCCATTGATCTTGATTGGACTCACTTTTGACCTTTTAATATCCCACATGTCATTGATCTATGATCTAAGCACTCAAGATTTGGATACTTGTCAGCTTTGCATTTATCCTAGGAACATTTAAACTCAAATGACTATTTTCCATTGCTTTATCTTGTGTCCACGTGCCTATTTCATCCTAAAAGAATAAATTTGAAGCTTTATATCTTGAGATAACAAGGTCATCAAGACACCAAATTAAAGAGGATGATCTTCACATTAATAACTTCATGTCTATGTAATACTTTTTCTTGAGAGGCTCTCTAAGTGCATTTATTAAATGTGCCATCATATTGACCTATTTGCTTCTGTATGATGTGATAATGATGGCCTAGCTCTTATATGCTTGTTTAAGGAGTTGTTTCTTGAATTTACAAGGATTGAATGAACTTTTGATTCTTTTAAAAATTTATTTGATGTTTCTGAATGCTATGACTACCATGGAAACCTTCTTTCTTAATTTTTTACAAACTACACTTTAAGTTTACTTAAAGTTTTTCAAAAGCTTTTTAAGTTACATGTGATCTTTGGACCACTCATTCCATCTATAACTTTGATCATCTATTCAATCCATTTGTAGGTAGAAGATATTTTTTTGGGATAAATGTGCCCAAAATTTCTAGCCATTCAATTGGCTTAACCAACCTACTGGTCATGGAACATAGAATTTGATCAAGCTTGCTCATGATAACTAGACAAATGAATTATTACATACAAAAGGATTATGCCTAACTCCTTGAAATTTTTTAAATTAATGAGACACACATAACCAACAAAAAATATACACCAAATGACTATCAAAACTATAGGAAAATAATAAATAGATAAATGTGTAAGAGCACTTGGAGGTAAAGACATACCTATCTACCTATGTACAAAGATCATGAGATAAAACTAGTAGAAAAATTTGAGATACATACCATTGAAAAAAATGGGAAGGATCTCTCCCTTTAACTTAGAAAACTCAAAATCATTTCTCTCTTTTTAACTTGTGATAACATAAGGCCCACTCCAAAGACTATCAAAATTGAAGTGATTTTATAGTTTAGCATGGGTTTCATACCATTTGAGGATTATATCACCTTATTAAAATGTATTTGAGTAAGTTATCTTTTCAAATGACCTCTTTAATTGGTGTTTATTGGACCACATGACATACATAGTAGTGTCCCTTGTCTCTTATAACTATCTTAGCTCATTAAATTTTATCTACATAGCATCATCCTCAAAGAGCTCAAGTTGATATGCAAGCTCTAATGCAGGTAATTCAAGAGATATAGGAATTTTCTATTCCTTATCATAGAAAATAAGGTATGGGGATTTAATATTAAATTTATTAGGTATCACTCTATCTACCCATAGGGTAGTACTTAGACTAGTATGCCACTCGTTTTGACTATCCTCCATGGTTCTCTTGATAATCCTCAATAAGTTCTTATTTTTTGACTTTACTAGTTCATTACCTTATGGATAATATTTATAGGATGCCTTGAGATAAATTCCATGTGAAGTATCCCACTCACATACCTTGCTTTTTTTATGTCCAATTCATTGGTACACCAAACTAATCACAAAGCTATCATAGAAGTCCAAAATAAAAACTTCATAATCTTTCTTAAGGGAAATTGCTTCTACCAAAATTATAAAGTAGTATATATATATATATATATATATATATATATATATATATATATATATATATTGATACATTTATGTCCTTTAATTAAATGGGGGTGTATCATCTCTATGAAATCTAAGCCCCATTGCATGAATGGTTGTTCTACCTATATGGGCTGTAAGGAAAGGGCAATGAGTTTTTGCTTGCTAATAAACATTGCACATTTTTGGAATTTACTTACCCATGTGTGTACATAGCTAAACATTATGGTCCAAAATTAACTAGATATAATAATCTTATAGGTTATGTTCTTGACATCAAAGTGCCCACCAGTTGGATCATCATGGAACTGCTTAAGTAGCTTGTCTATTTGGCATGATTACACATACTGAAAAAGCATGCCTCCTCTGTCTCTCTTGAAAATTACTCCATATATTAAGAAATAAGGTATAATTTACAACTTTAATTGAAATATCTTGGATGCATATATCCTCATATGACATTGGCCACACTCAAGAAATCTGATTATATCATGTGTCCAACTTAAAGGTATATTATCTATAGTTGTCTATTAGCTATCATGGACTACCAACACTTGAAATTTATATTATTTTATCTATAATACAAGGTGTTAACATAACCTTATACCCATTATAAATTTTATGAATCTAACTTTAAGGTCATACTCCATGTATTTTGTCACCCATCTAGCTTTTTTCTCATTGAGGTCTATAGACACTATAAAACTGCACACTTGCAATTTTCAATGACTTAATGCCTCAAGATCCCATAAAGACCCCATAAAACATTATTAACCTTTATCCAAACCCTCTTAACCTAACAAAATCACTATTCTCCTATTCACATAGTATTATTAAAAATTATTATTCACTATCACTATTCACTATGGGACCCACTATCACTATTCATGATGACCTGGCAAGTGACATGGGAAGTGACTTGGAAGGTGATATGGAAATTTAAATGGCTTTAAAGTGAGGTATATTTATGTGAGACATCATACCCCACCTTGGAAATACATTTAAGGTACCTAATGACATCATTAAGCACTAAAGAGCCCTGCCATGGAAGTATGGTGCATTTTCACCCATGGGACAATCATTCAACATGTGTTTTTATCTTCATGCATGGATAATGATGAAAAAATTAATGGAGAAATTATAAAAAATATTTAATTGAGTGGTGGAATTTATTTTTGACCCATATGATCCCATGTGCATGATTCCCTCTCCATTTTGGACTCTTTAGCAAGTTGGGAGACAAACCAACCAAGTGGGAGACATATTGGCTAAATAGGAATCTCACCCATTTATATTATATGATAACTCATGAATACACATGGATAATTGTTCTAAAACTCATGGGTAACTTATCCAAAATACAAATTAGATTAGGGAAAAGTCTTTTGGCCTCATTTGAGCTGATGTGCATGATTTCTATTCTAAATTGGACTCATGTGCAACGTGTGAGACAAACAAACAAGGTGGGAATCCCACCATCCATATAACATTTATAAATTATGATCCAATTTAAAAAATGGTTCCATACTTATACTATTCCATCTTTTGGCATGATTATTCATAACAAATGCTATAAATCCCCGTTTCTCCTTCACCAAAGGTTAAGTTGTTTTTGGTTAAAGCATTTTTGTTGTAGGTTTTCTACTTTTGGAGGAGGTCATTAAATTGAGAAGGAGTTCATAATAATATTGGAGGATAAAATATAAAATACATGAAACTCTAACAAAATTTCATTAGGACTTCTTCAACATCATTATCTCCAACAAGTCGTCAACATCAACATTTTCCTTAAAGTTTGGAAGGTAACATTTTAATTTGATTTTGTTTATTTAATTCTAATTTATTTATTTCATTTTGAATTTCCTTATCTTGAAATATTTAATCCCTTCACCATTATATCCTTTATCTCTTTTTTTTCTTACACATTTACTCCTTTACCCCCCTTTTGCCTTCTTGGCCATCATTTACCTTCTTTTGGCTTCCTCACTACCATTTTCCATTTTCACCTTCTTGACCACCATTTAATCATTTCTATTTCTTGACCATAATTTACCCCTTTTAATTTTATCACCTTTATAATTCACCAACCCAAATAAAACTATCCTTTTCACCTTTTTTAATCAACCGAAAGAAAAAACCATAACTTTATTTTAACCAAATTTCAACATTAGCATTATTCAAACTAGTTGCTTTATTTTAGAGATCTTAGCAAAGCATTTAATTTTATTAATTAAGTTTTTTTTATTTGATGTACTTAGTTTAATTTTTATGTAATTTTATGCAAAATATTTTAATTTTCATTTATAAACTTAAGTGTTTAAAGCAAGTGGATTGATAGCCTCTTAGAAAGCTTTCACTTCTAGGATCCAGCTCACTCTAAGAAATCCACCTTTCTACTTATCTAAAAAACAATTTTTATGGAATTTTTTTCATATTTTTAGGTCATACTCTAAATAAAATTATTATATATACAAAATCATTTAAATCCAATGCATAGACATTCAATATGTATTGTTCTACACACCCCTTGTCACTAGTTTATTTCTTTTTAAATTAAGCAAAAAAGCTAAAATTAAGATAGAAACATTTTGGCATGCCCGATGGGACCCTTAAGTTTTCTTGGGTTCATTATTTATTTTAGAACATTTATATTTGAATGAGTGAAAAATTCATTTACTTGCATTCTATACACATTAAGTGTTTTTTCTTGCATTTTAGTTGCATTTTTTTAGAAAGAGTTGCATTTTTTGAAAGAGTTAAATATAAAAGAAATCATCCTAGGATTAGGAATTTCATTATCATCTTTCACTTATGTTTCATTTAGTTTGTATTCATTAAAATAAATCAAAAATTTTCCTTTGGAATTAAAATTAACTTGCATATATAGTTTTCTTGCTTATTTAATTAGCTCATCTAGTTTAGTTTAAGGAAAGCAAATTAATTATAGTGTATAAATGTTACACAAACCAAACCAATTTCACTAAAATAAACATCAAACACACTTGAGACAAGGACGAACTAAGATTTCATCACCTAGTGGATCACCTTACCATTTCCTGGTTATCGTACTTGGATTTAATCACCGATGGATAACCAACTCACCTCTCTAATTGAGTATAAACTCTAGATAAATATTATAAAGTATAATCACCCACATTGTCTCTAATATTTTGATGTGAGGAGAAAAAACCCCAAGTATCAATCCATGTAGCTGATCCAATATATAATTCTTTTTGAGTACCTAAACACAACTTGAAACCAAACAAAGATTGCTTTCTAGGACCTACTCAAGCCAATTTATTCTTCACACTTTTCTAAAGCATAAGCCAAAAGAGATATTAAAAATAATCCTAGGACTTAACAAACTCTTAGTGAATGCATTATTTTCATTGAATATTTTTTTTATATTCCTTTTTTTTGAGGTGTGAGAACATATCATTCCTTTCCAATTTTCTCATATGGTTCTTACTCACCAATAGTGAAGAGACCTTGAGGAATAAAACTCACCACCAAGTCAACCAACCTATTTCACCTCTCCATCTATGGAACATGTTTTTGAACTTGAAAAATCCCCTCACTCTCTAAAAATTCCTATTGAAATAATCCAAGAGATGCATATTTTATCATTTTTTGAAATAATAATCACACAGCCTTACAACATTACCTTATAACTACAACTTACCAAATAATGGTTTTGACCCCACCTATAGATCCACCTTATGGTATACCTCTCCACCTCATGGGGAGTACCTCCAATACCATGGGAACCACTTCAACTTTAGTTACCCGAGCCCTATCATCGACTAACAACCCCCTTGAGGTTACCACTCAAAATCAACCAACCCAAACTACCACTGCCCTCATACTGCCTAACAATCACTCCTTTGTAATATGAGTTCTTACCTCTATCACTACCAATCTCCCTCTAATTACCTCTAGCCCTTTAAAATCTACTCCAATTTAAATCCTCACGATGTTCATACCCTCCATGTTATTGTCAATTAGTACAAAGGTCACTATCCTTCAATCAACCACTAACCCAACTACCACTCGTACCCAAAAAGAAACCTTTAGTTACCTCCATAATCCATAATGGCACATACCCACTACCCAACCACTGATACCTACCCAACCATTGACATCCACATACCAATATATCCCTTCTACCTAAACATTGGCATCCACATACCAATATGTGACAACCCCTCAACTTTCCACCCACTATCAACATGTTTCTCAACCACCACCATAATATGCATCCTAAAACCTTTCAGGTGATCAACCCAAATAGACTTCATGAAGATGATCATGGAAAGATGACTACCCTTGAGTCATCCACCTCTAGAGCCCATAATCTCTTATCCTATGATCAAATTTGAAATGAGCCTATTCACCTTTAGGTCCCTATTAGACCTTATCTGGCCTAGTGGGAACTTCTAAAATTTAACAAGTTTAATAGTAAGGAAGACCCTCAACAACATTTAAGAGAATTTAGGCATTCATGCTACTTAATTTCCCATGATGATGTTTTTCTCCTCTGTACCTTTCTTATGTCATTATCCAAACCAACATTGGATTGATATAGTGCCATACCCAAACATTCCATGTTCTCCTTCAATCAACTACCCCAAAACTTTTTGGATCATTTTTTGTTCAAAATATCTAAGAAAGTTTCAATTACCCACCTCTACTCCATCCAATAATTCAAGGATGATTCCATTGCCAATTTTGTGGCTCGTTGAAGGAACCAAATTAGCCAAATTTATTTTTCCTTGACTCAAGTAAAACTTATAGAGCTCTTTGATTGAGCATATGCCAAACATATCTCATCCATATTATGTGTTCAAAGCTTCCAGAACATTTGATGAATATTTTACCATGGCTCACAAACTAGAGAATAAAACCATTGATCAAGAGAAGTTAAAGTTGAATAATAAGAACTCAACTTACAAGCCCAATGAGTCCTCTTATTCCAAACTAATCCCAACACCAAAAACAAATCAACCACTAATGCTATTGTCCTCAAAGTTACACCTCCACCAACTACCAACCAAAAAAACTTGAGGAACCAAACCTCCAACTCCTCTAATTCTTCAAACCAAAACCCAAAGAAACAAACATGAAGCAACTATAAGTAATTAACTCCACTTGGGGAACCCTATGCTTCTATTTTGAAAAAGTTATTAAAAGCATATATCATCCAACTTATAGTGATTAAACCACTCCAATAGTTTGATGCTTCTTGCCCCATGCTAGGTTGGTATAACGAAAATGACCATTGTGCCTTTCACAGAGTCATAAGAGATGATATCAATAGGTGAAATACCTTCAAATACCTTATATAATCCATCATTTACAAAGGGGAGCTTAGATTGGAAAACCCCAATGCACCACCCAACCAAGCCCTTGACATATTTAGTAAACCTTGTCCAAACCATGCTCCCACCAAAAATGAGAGTAACAACATCAAATACTCTCTTGACACCCTTACCATTAACATGGTCCTTGACACACTCACCAATAAAGAACTCGTACACCAATCTACAAATCCCCCTCTACTTATTGAAATAGTAAAATTACCATCTACCATTTTAGGCATCTAAATAGAGGAAGTAACCATATCCACATATTCGATAGAGGTTACTATACCTATCTCCCCTATTATAGAACTATCTATTCCATCTTTGGAATCTCTCATAAGAAAAGATGACCTCACCCACCAAACCTCTAATTTCAGAGACTTCCATAAAAAACCAAGACAAAGGTAAGGGGATAAAAATAGAAACTCTAACCCCTCCTTTGGTAGACCAACCTAGCACTTCTAAACCAATCAAAACCTCCACCCAACCAACCAAAACCTCTTCCCAATTAACTGACCCTCAAACACCTAAATCTCTCAGGATGACTAAAGTGACCAAACCCCCTCCCAAACCAACAACTAAAGAAAAGAAAGAGGTAAAATCACCCAAAGGACCAAAACTTTAAATTTTACCTCCCTCAAACTTTCCCTCCATTTTGGGTCCTCATCCCTCTACCTTGAGCACAAAGCCCATTATTTTTACCAAAACCCCACCACCTCTATTAGTTACACCTTCACACTTATTTTCTAATGTACCTCTTTCTACTACACCAATACTGCCTAAGTTACCTACCTTTCCATCCTCCACCTCTAAATCATCAACCATATTTCCTAAACCAAAACCATAAACCAAGTATACCACCTTACCTAAGACACATATCACCAAACCTACTTCCAAATAACCTTCTACCTCAACACCCAAAATAAAAACCGCAAAACATTTATCACCCTTAACTGAGCCTTACCTACGCATTCTCAAATGTTTATTAAAAACCTCTTCCTTGACCTTAACACATATAAAATCCTTTGACCCCTCATGCCTAAAACCATCATGGTTCAATAACAATTTGATTTATTCATACCACATGACACCTAGCCATGATACAAATAATCATAAAGCTCTCCAAACTCTCATCTACCACTTTTATGATGAGGATGATCTATTAACATATGAACCTCCTATGTGACCCATACCAACCTGAACAATATACATACTTACCTAATGCTTACCCACTCCTCCACTCTCACCTAAAAATGAAGACTATTCTGACCACTCTACTACCTCACCCTCTCCTTTTATCCATACTATCAACGTGGCCACTAGAACACAACAAAAGGATAAAGTGAAGGCTAAGGTGTCCATTCCTTAGACATACCCCTCTTCACATTCCCAAGAAAACCACACCCAACCATATCCATCTCCAATAAAATCCAAGGTGTCTACCTTAGGTGCCCCCTAATCTAAACCTTCATACCCCAACCCATATGTAATATCTATCTAGAAAGCTATCCTTAACCATCTTTATCAGACCCCAAAAAAATGAGATTGTAAGAGTTGATTTCTACTTCTCTACATAATCACCAAGCACTCATAGAGGCCTTGAAATCCATTGAGGTCCAACCCAATGACCCTTAACCTCTAGAAAAATTTATTGCTTCCCTCCAAACTTCAAACCTTGTTACCTTTAAGAATTCAAAAATACCTTCCATCCACCCCAAGGACCTAGATTCCGCAATCTTTATTACTACTTGCATCAACCAAAATTGTGTCAAAAGGGGAATGATTGATGGGGGAGCTAACATTAACATCATATCCTTCTATGCTTATGAACAAATCAGCTTACCAGATAATATCATGCAAGAATCCACAATAATGCTTTGATCTTGTAATAACACTATGGCCACTACCATGGGAACCATTGTCCTTCATATCCATGTAGAACCCTACACACTCCCTAAACTCTTATTTATGGTGGAAGGAGAATTCTAATACAATATCTTATTGGGATGACCTTGGATTCACTTTATGGAATGTTTTCCCTCTATCCTCTATTGATACATTAAGTTTGAACATGAGGGTCATGTCATCAATATCCAAGTAGATGCAAATCCTTTCTCAACATGTAGCATGACCTATGATCCAAATTATGTCCTTCTACACCTATCCAACACACCTGTAGTAGTTACACCAAAACCACCAACCATTGATGAAACCTCAACTATCTCATCTATCCCTTCTTCATAGATCCCCATAGAGGAGCCCTTAGGATGTATGTTCTAATGATTCTCATTAGGGGAGTATCGCCTTCTAACATTAGATGCTTTCCCTACTCCTCAAGAATATGAGAAGCTCAAACATGACCCTTCTTATGACCCTAACATCAAAACCATCATCCCTTTGATCCCCTTAACCATAAAATTAAATTCATCTCTAGGAGACTTGATCAGCCACTTCTTATTCCCACCACTACTTTTATCTGACCATTCACTTTTAACTTTTCCTACCTCAAAAAATTAACATTTACTAAATTATACCTTCATAGGTGTGCCTAGAAGGGATTTGGTCTGGGCTAGTATGAATAAGGACCTCAGAAGTACCTTTGATCAAAACCCAAAAACCTCATAAGTCATTTGGCCTTGGGTATGTGCCACCTGAAGAATGCATGAATTCACCCAAACTTATTGACACCATCAATGAAGACATCCCATCCTCACCAACCCAAACTCCTTCAAATATTAAGGATTTTGATATCATACCTCCTAATTTTTTTTTATCAACATCACTAATTTAGGCCCGTTAACCTATCAAAAGGATGGCAAAATTCAAACCCTTCCTCTCATCCATCTTGAAATGATAGAGAAATATTTTCCTACCATTAATACCATCCAACATCAAGATGATGATTCTATTCTCACCTACCTTGGTGCCCTAGATTCCTCAATCCATAAATCCATTCCTCCTAAATCCTTTACCATGTTAAATGAATCCACCATAGATATCAACTTAGGCACTATGGATAGCCCCCACATATCAAATTGGGCCAATCACTGAATGCCAAATAACTTTGAGACTTCTCTTTCTTCCAAGACCATAGCATAACATTTGGTTGGTATTACAATGATATGTCTCAAATTGACCCCACCATTTTTACCCGTACAATAATCAATCATCATGATGACAAGCCTATTAAATAGAATATTTGATGCATACATCCTTTCATAGCCCTTCTCATCAAAGAAGAGATCTCCTATCATTAAACTTCATTAAACCCATTGATTAATCCTAATGGGTCTTGAATATCTCACCTATCACCAGAGCCACTAGGGGTCTATGCATTTGTGTGAACTTTCATGATCTTAACCTCACCTACCCCAAGGATGACTTCCCTCTACCTAATATTGACCAACTTGTTGATCTAATAGTTAGCCGTGAGATGTTGTGTCTCATGGATGGGTTTTTATGTTACAATCAGATCTTGATTTCTCTTAAATTTTAAAATAAAACTACCATTACCACCCCTTGGGGAAAGTTTTGATATAGAGTCATAAATTTTAGGTTAAAAAATGTTGGTGCAACATACTAGTGAGCCATGACCTACATCTTCCATGACCTCATCCACACCATTGTAGAGGACTATGTCGATGATCTCTTGAGAAAATACAAATCTCACCAAGATCATTTCAAAGTTATCAACATTATCTTTGAATTCCAAATCCATTTCCATGTCAAACTCAACCCTAAGAAATGTGTTTTTGGGGTCCTTCCAAGAAAGCTTCTTGTCTTTATCATCACTCTTCAAGGAATCAAAGTAGATCCTACCAAGGTCAAATAAATCTTGGAGATGCTCCCTCCTACTAAAATTAAGTAAATCCATATCCTATAAGGAAAGATTTAAGCCATTCACCATTTCATTTTCCATCTTTTAGATCAGTGCCAACCTTTCCATTACCTTCTGAAGAAAGATGTCTCTTTCAAATGGAATAGAAATTGTCTAAAATCCTTTTAATCACTCAAATAATACCTTTTATCACCACTTGTCCTCATCCCTCTTAAGTATTACCACCCATTTAACCTATATATCTTTGCCATGAACCATTCCCTAGGGGAAATGTTCACTGACTAAGATGAATAACATAGAGATCAAGTTGTATACTAAACTAGCTGCATGCTTGTAGAATATGAGACATGTTATACCCATACTGAGAAACAATGCTTAGCCCTAAATTTTGTGGCCACTAAAATTTTCCACTACCTTCTTAAGCATAAAACCTATGTCATAAAAACAAACAACCCACTCAAGTACATGCATTATAAGCCATACCAAAACTAGTGTATGGCTAAGTGGCTTATGATCTTAGTAGAATTTGATCTTGAGTTCCTTAAAAAAAAGTTAATTAAAGGGCAAGTAATTGCCAAAAAATTGTTTTAATCACTTTTGGAAGATCACCAACCACTTCCTTTTGAATTCCTAGATGAATCCATAGCTACTCTTTTCCAATAGGATATAATCTACCAAATGACTATGTTCTTTGGTGGTTCAAAGTGCCAACAAGGTGGGGCTGCTAGAGTTATTCCCATTCCTCTTGATGGAAAACCCCTTCCTCTTTCCTTCAGACTTGGATTTGAATGAACCAATAATATGGCTGTGTATGAAGCCCTAGTCATAGGTCTCTAAACTAATCTATCCTTGGGAATTAAGACCATCAATGTCTTTGGTGATTCCTAACTCGTGGTTAACAAAGTCAATGGATCCTATCAATATAAGAATGATGTCTTATAGAAATACAAAATTTTAGTTGACAAACTCTTAGCATCATTCAAATATTACCTAGTCTAATCTATTCCCCAATCTACCAATAAATATGTAGATACAAAAGATTGCCTTGCTTCCTAGAACCCTTCTCAACATTCTAATTCTAAAATATTTGTCACCATTCATCATTTTACAACACCCTTTTATTACCAATCTAACCTCCCTACCATTTGTAGTGTGGAGGAATCCCCATCTAACATTTTGTATGACTAAAATTTTAACTACCTCAACTTGGGCATCATTCCTCCCAACCTTTCTAAGAACACCCAAACAACCTTTGTCCATTGTACTTCTCATTACACCATAATAGGGGGAATCCTTTACAAACACAATTTTGAAAATATCCTTCTTCATTGCCTATGCAACCATGAAGCTTCCCATGCCATCAGGGAAATGCCTGATGGGATTTGTGGGGGACACTTTAGTAGTCTAGTGGTCACTAAATGTATATTTTGCCTTGGCTACTATTGGCCCACCATTAACTAATACTATTTTTATTATGCAAAAAAGTGGGTTAAATTTCAATAGCATGCTAATTTACATCATGCACCACCCAATGGCCTCTAAGTATATAATGACTTTTGGCCTTTCTCATAATGTGGGATCAATCTCATCAAAGAAATCAACCACCATTATTTGCAATGATATAGCTCTATCATCATGTCCACTGAATATTTCACCAAGTGGGTAATAGTTATTCCTCTAATTTCAAATAAAGAAAATAATATTGTTGACTTTATCAATCATCATATAATTTACCACTTTAGTGTTCTTCATAAGATTATCACTGATAATGGAAAATCTTTCAAAAATAAATAGGTCCAAGGATAATGTGATGCATTTGACATCAATTTAAGATTTTCCTCACCTTATCATCCATAAACAAATGGATAGGTGGAAAAATATAAAAAAATCCTAAATAAAATGCTAACCAAAGTAGTCAGTGCTTTAGGTTGAGATTGGCATTTGCACATCCCCTTCACTTTATGGGCCTATCGCACTAGCATTCAAGCCTCTATAGGTGCTACCCCTTTCTCTCTAGTCTTTAGAGAAGAAGCAGTCTTACCTCTCAAAGTCTAAATCCCATCCATTTTTGTATATTTTTAAGATCTCATCATTGAGGATGATTATAATCAACATTGTTTAACTTAGCTTGAGTTAATCAATGAACATCATCTATCCACCCTTAAATATCTACATGTATATCAAGAATGCATCAAGCACACTTATGACAAATACTTCAAATCATGAGAATTCAATATCAGATACCTCATCCTAAAGGAAAACCAAAATGAAGACAAGTAAATGAGGCAAGTTTGCTTTTAATTAGCTTGGACCTTACATCATAACCCATAAGTATGGATAAGGAGTTTATCATTTGTCATCCCTCAAAGGAAAACTAGAACTTGAGCCTCTTAATAATTCACATCTACATCTGTTCTTCTGTTAAATAAGGATCAAGATCAATTTTTGTCTAACTTAAGCTCATCCCTTGATTAAAAATATTTTTGCCTTCACCCATCTTCCTTCTCTCATTATAAGGACAATTGATTACAACATAGAACCATGTGATTAATTGTCACAGTCATAGCCTAATCCTAAATATGGGTACCATGGCTCTTCCCATGGCATGGTTCTCATGGATAGTTTTCATCTCTAATGAGATGGAATCCCATGGTCATTGTTTCTCAAAACCACACCCCTTCACATATCATTAACCTTCTTGTGTCAAATTTTTTCCCTCATATCAGAAAACCTATGAACCTAATTAGACTTGTCCATGTCTAAAAAAAATTACACCCAAAAATAATTTGAATACAAAAATATTACTTGGGTCAATATATCAAGCATTATAGATTACTCCCTTGAAGGATAGATGCCTAAAAAAATTGCCAAATATAAGGTAAAATATTCCCTTGAATGACAACTAACAAGATAATTACACAAAGACACTAAACTTAGACCACTCCCTTGAAGGATAGCTAAGATTAACTTTGTCAAAAATAGAGAAATTTATTGGAAGCTTCCTACATCAATCAGCTTCCCATATACATCAATAAAGCAAAATACCAACTGTCAAAATCAAAGTCAAATTCTAAATAATCTTGAAAGCTACAATCGACTCTCAAACAACATAATAAGATGGAAGCCACAATCAACTTTCACATGTGGACTTCTTACACTGATCAGTCTACATCTAGAATATGACATAGAATTGTATATTATCATTCTTAGGTCACCTATAGAAGGGTGAAACTTACCCACATAAGGTTATCATGCATATTACCCTTTATCCTTCACACCACCTATCTCCCATCTTCCCTTTATACTATTTATAAATGAAGGGATTTCAAGCTTACTTGGCACACTATGATCAAGAAACTTGTTTTACCAACCAATACATGCTAATGCTAAGCATTCAAAAGGCTTATTTTCCTTAAGTCAATCCAAATTTTTTTTTGTTTTACTTTGTACTTATCAATAAATATACATTACACCTCATTTATTATTATCTCCTCTTTGAGTCATGTATTTTTCATATCTTTTTCAACATCTAGTATGATCATCTTACCTAATTTTGTGCCACCACTATCATCCATCCAATTCATAAATAAAACTACAATAACATTAGCTTCAATCAACCCACCTTCTAGGGATACCTTTCTCTGCAACCCCAAATTGCCTTTGACACACATACTTTCTTTTCAAACCTTCAACAAAATCAGACCATGTGGTCCATCAAATTGGGGAAACCCATTTGAGTTGCATTCTCCAACCCTAGTTAAAATACATTGGCCTAATATCCATGGACTATTTAGGCATTTCTTGACTTTTAAGGTTATTTTGGCCACTAAAAACTCATTAACCTCCCCATTTTTCTTCTCATTATTTTCCATTTCTAATATCACCCTCTTGATTAAGATATCCTATATCAAGGAAGCTTTGGATTCTTCCTAGCATCCTTGTATTTTAACATCATCCAATAATTCCTCTTTGTCTCCCCCCTATTACTAAGAGAACTAAATTGGCTTTAGGTCTTTTTGGACTATGTCAACAATACTTAGTTACCAAGGTTAGCTCAATTGCATTGCATCCTTTATTTACCCTTCTCACCTAATATCTTTTCATCCACTTCTCTACATATATCTTCACCACCTCACTCCCTTCATCTTGTCAATATATTTTAACCACTTTTCCATCTTGTCAATATGCTTTAACACAATGATGGATAGCATTCCTCATTATACCCTCTTATCACTAATAAAACCACCACCTACTCTACTTTGTTTGCCACCTTGTCACCTTTCCTTGTGCATGTTTCGTAGCCCACTCCCCCACCCACTTTTCATGTTTTTTGTCCCTCTTTCTACTTCTTACCAAACCTTCCTTTTATCCTCTTTGTATTCTTCCACCATACTCATCCTTTCCCATTACCCTTGGTAACCTATCATACCCTCTTACTCACTCTATTTTCCTCACTAATTCCACATTGTCTTATTCCCTTACACACTGATGGACACTTCTACCTCCTATTATTTTATACCACCTTCTTACTTCACTTCCACTACTTCTAAACCATCTTCATTCAAATTTTTAGTTATTATCTTCCACTCTCCCATATTTTCAATTTAGCATGCTTTCTATTTTTTCTATTTCATCTATCATCCCATTTTTTTCTTATGTGCCCCAACACACTCTATAGATTTTCCACTCTTCCCACCTTTTCCATTTTTTCTTCCATAACTAGCTTCTAACTAGGTATTTATCCTTTGAGAAACCTTCCATAATTAACATTTTCTTCTTATCATTTCTAGCCTTTTTCACATTGCATTCCCCTTTTCCTCTTTTTATCTTGATACTCGCTTTATATTTTTCATCTATGTGAGTGTCTGTGCTTATATCCATACTTTAATTCTTCCTTATCCTTCTTATCATCCCTTATCTTTATCCCTTAATTTCATCTCATGCCCTTTCATTATGTTCCCCAATTTCTTCACCACCTCACCACTTTTTTACTTGTCAATCTCTTCTAATAACCCATTCAGCTTGTCAATCTCTTCTAACAAGTTGATTAGCACATACCTTATCTCTTCAGCTTCTTACCACCCATCCTTTACTTCCCCTAATTTTTATTAACCCCTTTCCCATTTTCCATCCCATTATCATCTCCAACACTGCCATATGATTTGATTCAATTTTCCTCTCCTTACTTATCATCATCCATGATTACTTGGTCATGTATTCACCTACTTCTTTACTCTCATGTTATCCTTTTTGTGTCCTCATTTCACTCCTTTTCCCTCCTATTTCCTTTTTTCCATGTATTTCCTTATTTTTCATTTTTATCACCAAACTATTTTCTCCTTGGTATTTTTTAGACTTATTTTAAAACCTTTCATGGCTTCTCATATTTCTCATCCTCTCCTTACCCTTCATGATTGCTACACTTCTTTCCACATCTTTTTCAATTCTCAAATCTATCATTATTTAGTGCATTCCTCAAATTTCCATCTTCTACCTTTTATTTTTCTTCTCTTTTCTCCATTTCATTTCATTTTTTTTATCTCCCTTGATGACACTCCTTGTTCTTATAGACCTTATTTTTTCCTCCTCCATATCCATGCTTGGTTCCTTCCATCCTTCTCCAACTTTGTCATTATCTATGACCTCATTATTTTGTCTACCTATCTCTTCATCCATCTCCTGGTATGCCTTTACCTCATCCCCTATTGGATCCCCTTTAGTTTTTCCCATTAACACTCTAGCTTCTCACTCATTAGAGTGAGTTCATTAGTCACATTGATTGTATGTGTGTATACATGTTTCCTTCCTCGTGTCCTCTTCTCTCTTGATTTAATGGATGAAATATTGTTAGGATCATTTCTTCAAAACATCAATTTCTTCCTTTAGTGTCTTTTTCAATTAAGCATGGATCCTCCTTTTGTCCCTTTCAAACTATTCCATTCACTATATCCATTACCTCTTCAACCTTTGAAAACTCTACACATTCTACATGTACTTGATAGAGTGTGATTAACACACCCTTTTTTGAGCCTTCAAAACATGTTCATGTAACACATTCATAGGGCTTATGTTCATTAAGTGATTTTAAGTCCTTGTCATAGAAGGCACATCATGGCCTCTTCTTATCTTAATGTGCTTAGTTGATATTTTCATTATGACATTTGCCTCTTGATTATATTCTTCACTTTACCATTAGTGTTTTTCATTGTCTTACCCTATATTTTTAACCTTAAGTGAGAATAAAACAACTATTACCATACTAATCATCACCATAACCATAACATTCATGAGTATCCACATGAACCTAAGCATAATAACATTCAAATAATGACATCCAACACATTTTGTACATGTTTATAAAAAACTAAGAAATATTATATTTAAGGGTGTGAGGTGTTGCATGATACATAAAAAGTTATGATATTATCCACACCTCACCTAAAGCCTCTACATACATTATTTTCCTACATAAGCATTAGGCCCATTATCTAATGACTCTATATTTGCTTTTAGGCATCCTTCTACTTGATTACTCCCTAAACTAATATCTATAACTTTCCTTATCTGAGTAACTACATATGTGTCACCAGTTATTACCTCAACACACATCCCTTTGGACAATAAAGGTTCCCTCCATAGGTAGGCTAAAGGTCATGTTCTCTAGCCTTGCACCTTACATAATGAAAGTCTTGCCTTCTTCACTACTAAGGAGGTAAGATTTTAGGTTCAAGCTTAGGCTATGGGTGCCTTTCCTCTTGTTGTTGGTCTTATACCACTTCTATTATCATTATTGTATGTTACAGTATTTAATAGAAATAGACATTCACTATGTAGATTATTTTAGGTCATGGGGGTTGTTGACTATCTCTACTAGTGCTCCCAATGTTTTCTATCTTTATCCTTTGGTAGTTACATGCACCCTAAATAACTTTCAAAACTAAATGACTTCATAATAGGTATTTGTTCTTACCATGATTATTTAAATAGACTACCTAAATATTATTCCTCACTGACATGATTAGCCATTCCATTAACAAAAAGGGTCTTATGATGTCATTGATTCCACTGAATATTCTTCCCACTTAAAATGGTCATTGATACTCACATTTTCATCTAGACATGTATCCCTTGGTCCAAATGGTCATCATAATATAGTCATTATGAACTATCATGATGTCTTTTTATCAACCTTATCATCTGATCTATGTCTGATGACTTTTTTTAGTTTACCATCTAGTAATCTTTATGGGCCTAGTGTTCATTTATATCACCTTAACCTAGTTGATATAAATTTGCTTCCATCCTTAGGATGTTGTAATGGTCACCCCTCTGAAACTACCATTATTACTAGTGGTGGTATCTCCTAAATGCTTACTTCTATAGAAGCTCTGCATATCATCTAACTATATAACTAATATCTTGGACCATGTATCTCCCTGCTAGTAGGGCCTCTTCTAAGTGTAACCCAAAGTCCTTATTTTTAAGTAATTAGGATAGAGGATGTAGACATGGCCACCATTTATATAGTCTACCCATGCAGCTCTTGGGTTAGGCATAGTCTATTATATATCATTCACCATGCTACCAAATTTATAACTCATATAATATACATAGTTGTCAAAGAAATTATTTTTAGGTCATCACTTCACTACTTCCCTTAAAACTTAACTCATAGTAGTGATGAACTTTTACCAAAGAGAATATATAGATCTTGATAGACACCGACCTCCTAAAACTTGGTTTGTAGTGATAGATGCCATCATTGTGCTTATACTCACATAATTTTAGAAGGTGTAACCTCCTTATGAAGGCATCTCTTCCTTGGCTTATCTCCATCATAGGACATTTATGATGCTTAGCCTTTTGTTACCCACTTATTTTCCCTACCCTACCCATTCATGTTTTATCTTCCTAATGCATGTGGGATTATTATGGTGACTATTTAGCAATCTACACCATGACATCTCACCATTACCAAACTATCAACCCAAACCTAATCATGTGGTTATCACATTAGGGCAACCCATATGAAATCCATAGAGAACTATATTTGGCCTAAAGTGTTTTTGGATATCACACCTATGGAACTATGTAGGCAACATCTACTTACCTAGTGCATATGGAGTTAGTTTAGCAATCCCCTACCTAAACCCTTGCCAACCACTCTCTCTAACTAACTAACCATTCCACCACATCTACCTCAGCATTGGCCATTTAGACCCATACTACTACATATCTTTGTGATGACCTTTCCTAGGCCATTTTAACCACACCAAATAACCTTACCATGTTGAATTTTTTCATGACCTAACCATTTAGATTATTTTACAAGAACACTTCCTACTTTGGATACCTACAACCAACCCTGATCCTATCTAGATCACTTGATAGGCATGACCCCATGAGTTATGACTAATGTTGTGGAATGATTACCCTTGACATATCTCCCTCTAGACTCAAACTTAAATTAACCAACATTCGCAACTTTAGTTCATGTGTGATATTGGCTATTGCACTTAGTCACATTCTATGTGAATGTTTGTGTTTCAAATACACAACTATCTTGTGGCACCACCTAGTGCCTCCTAACCAACCACTTATCAAACCCACACCTAATTATACTTTAACTTATTTATTCTTGGTTTGATGGGGAACACCTCCTCCCATACTCAGGGCATCCTAACCTTTAACAAAGTGATCTATTTTTATTTTGTATCTTGTTAATTCAAAGTTGCATAACAAAAAGGGGCAAAATATAGACACTAGAAAAATATACACTTGTAGTTTTTGATGATTGAATGCCTCAAGACCGCCTAAATATGTCCTAAAACCTTCTTAACCCTTAACCAACCCCACTTATCCTAACGAAATCACTATTCTCTTATTCACATAGTACTATTTAAAAGTACTATTCACTATGGGACCCTCTATCACTATTCATGATGACATGGAAAGTGACATGGTAAGTGACATGGAAGGTGATATGGAAAGTAACATGGCTTGAAAGTGAGGTGGCTTGAGGTGGGACATCATACTCCACCTGAGGCCCACCTCCAAGGTACCTAATGACATCATTAAGAACTAAAGGGCCCCTCTATGGAAGTATGGTGCATTTTACCCATGAGACCATCATTCAACATATGTTTTTGTCCTCACGCATGGATAATGATTCAAAAATTCATGGGGCACTTATCCAAAATACTAAAGTGAGTGGTGGAAGGTATTTTGGACCCATATGAGCCTATGTGCATGATTCCCTCTCCATTTTAGAATTTTTAGCAAGTTGGGAGACCTAATGGCTAAGTGGTAATCTCACGCTCTTGTATTTATTTACCACTCATGCACCCACATGGATAATGGTGCCAAAATTCATGGGGCACATAGCCAAAAGACAAATTACCTTGGTGAAAAGTCTTTTGGCCTCATTTGAGCCCATGTGCATGATTCACACTCCAAATTAGACTCATGTGTAAGGTGAGACACAAACCAATAAGTTGTTAATCCCACCATCATTATCCCATTTTTATCTATGAGTCCACTTGAAAAATAGTTCCATACTTCTACTATTCCCTCTTTTGAAATGATTCTTCACAACAATTTCTATAAAGCCCCCCTTCTCTTTCACCAAAGGTTAAATTTTTTTTTGGTTAAAGCATTCTTATTTCAGGTTTTCTTCTTTTGGAGGAGGCCATCTAATTGAGAAGGAGGTCATCATCATCTTCAAGGAGAAAATATAAAAACAAATAAACTCTATTTAAATTCCTTCAAGACTTCTTCAACATCATTATCGCCAACAAGTCATCAACATCAACATTATTCTTAAATCTTGGAAGGTAACATTTTAATTTGTTTTTGTTTATTTAAATATAGTTTCTCTGTTTCCCATTGGACTTCCTTATCTTGACCTCTTGACTCCATTCACCATTATTTCCTTTATCCCTTTGTTGTCTTACATATTTACCCCTTTACCCCGCTTTTACCTTCTTGGCCACCATTTACCTTCTTTTGGCTTCCTCACTACCATTTTCCCTTTTCACCTTCTTGACCACCATTTACCCATTTATATTTATTGAACATAATTTATCCCTTTTCATTTTATCACATTGATAATTTACCAACCCCAACTAAGCTATCATTTTTACCCTTATTAATCAACCCAAATGAAAAACCACAACTTTTTTTTAACCAATTTTCAGCATTAGCATTATTCAAACTAGTTGCTTTATTTTAGCCATCTTAGCAAAGCATTTAATTTTTTTACTTAAATATTTTTTATTTATTGTCCTTAGTTTCAGTTTGCTGTACTTTTATGCAAAATAATTTCATTTTTATTTATCAACTTAAGTGTCTAAATAGGGTGGATTGACAACCTCCTAGAAATCTTTTGCTTCTAGGATCTAACTCACACTAGGCAATCCATATTTCCACTTATCTAAAAACTAAGCTTTATGGTATTATTTTCTTATTTGTAGGTCATACTCCCAAGCCAAAGATGATATGTCCATAATCACTTAGATCCAATACGTGCGCATTCAATAGGTATTTTTCTACACACCCTTTTTCACTAGTTTCTTTCTTTTTAAATTAAGAAAAAAAAGTAAAAATTTAGATATAAACAAGGTCTTTGTTGAGTATAAACTCTTTAATACTTGGATGTACCACCATGAGTATGATATTATTATTAGAGATCATGTGCCTAGATTTATTCAAACCTCTCGCCACTACAAGAACATTTTTCTCTATAAAGTTATACCTCTCCTCATACCACTCCATGGCCTGACTAAAGAAATAAATAGACTATTCTAGATCTTGTTCATTTTACTGAATCAACATGGTAGAGATTTCATCCAATGTAGACAAGGAATAAAAATAGAATTCTTTATTAAAATTGGGATTAAAAAGTATATGGGAATGAGAGATGGCCTCCTTTATGGCCTCAAAAATCCTCTTATCTTATTTGGTCTATGTAAACTCCTTGAATTTTCTTAACATGTGAGTAAGAGGCGTAACCAACTCTACAAAGCCTAGCATAAACCTTATTATAAAATTAATCTTTCCTAAGAAACTCTATAGATCCTTTTTATGCTTGGGGAAGGGTAAATAAGATGGACTCAACTCTTTTAGTATCTATTTAAAGACCATCCTTGGAAACTACATGGCATAATAACATTCCCTCATGAACACCAAATATATATTTTTTAGGATTCAATCACACACCAAATTCTCTTCATCTTTAAAATACTAATTTCAAGTGAGCAATGTGACTAGCCAAGTTATTTGAGCAAACATTCATGTCATCTAGGTAGATGAGCACCATATCATTGATCAAACCTTTAAAAGAAACATACATTTCTTTCTATAAAGTTTCTCCAGCATTAGATAGTCCAAAGGGAATTTTCATATATGCATAAGTGCTCCACTTTATGGTGAAGGTAGTATTATGCCTATCTTCTTCCTTGACCATAATTTGATTATAACTAGAGTAGCCATAAAGTAATGAAAATCTTTGAGAAATTACCACCTTTTTAAGAATATGATCTATTGAGGGTAGTGGGTAATGGTATTTTAGGGACACCTTATTGAGGTCCTTAAAGATAACACATATGTGTATTTCCCCATTCTTATTTCTCACTAGCACAAGGTTTTCCACCCATGAAGAATGTTTTATGGGTAATATTATCTTTGATTAAATCAAATTAAATATCTTCTTTCTCATTAAATCCTCTACTTTTGGGTTGATAGGAAGTTGGTTTTGTTTGATCGGTCTTGCATTACCCTCTAATTCAATGGTATGTTATGTAAGATTAGCATCAAAACCCTTCAAATATTTATATTCCCATGTAAATAAATTATATAACTTTTAGAATAAATCAGAAAATTCAGATCTCTCTTCTGATGTGTTAATATTTCCTAACTTCAATAGTTTATTTTTTAAGATCTCTACCCTTTCATAATATTCCTCCATGGCTGAGATGTAATCCTTGCCTCTTCTCACTTGGTAATCTTCATTGAATATGTTTTTCAATGTCACAAGCACCTTATGTAGCTTTTTAGATCTTGTCTACACTATTTTATCATCATACTGGTGTTAGAATTCATTTTGATTCTTATGGCATAATTCTACCTCCTACATCATAAAACATATGATTTGGTCATCATTATCAAACACCTACCAACTCACCTCATTGTTAGGTATAGTTTCCCTAGATATTAACTTGATCTTATCTTGACTCTAGTTACCTTTTACTCCTTATACAACATCATATTGAGCTCTAATGGTTGCAAGCCTCTCTACATGTTTATTTACCTCTCTTGGTATAGATTGTATATTGAATCCCAAGAAGTCCTCAATGAGATCCCATACATGATGTTTCTAAGATTTCAAATGATGGTTTTCAACTAAAATTATTCCTCTCACTTGTTGAACAACAATATCAATATCACCCTTGACCTGAATAAGTTTGACACCTCTTCTTTTGCCTCTTGTAAGCCATGTAGAAGGGAATCATGTTTAATTATGTTTGAAGTGTAACTAAATTGAAATCTTTCAGATGAATAGTAATTATAATATAAGGGTGAAACAAACATGACCATAGCTCCACTACCATTATTTGTCCTTGACCCATCAAATAATAAAGTCTATAGACCATCACATTCTTGACTCGTGTTATTTAAGTAAGGTATAGTAGTGCCCTCCTCATGCATACAATACACCCCTACGTCTACTTCTTTGAAATTGCTATAGGGATCAAATCCATAATTTTTTGATACTTATTCATCCAATTATAAGTCTAAAACACCTTAAATATGATCATGAGGTTCTTTTTCAATAAACATTTTCATCTTCTTCAAATGGGGTATAGTTGACATTTTCAAGGTTATACATATAGGATTCTATATAGAACCTAGAGATAGGTTCTGACCTAATAGTGACCTTAGTCCCATATTTGGTCTTGAAAACCATTTATGAATATTCAAAGGACAAATAGACCAAATTTTGTAATAAAGTCCCTAGATAGGTATAGGGGAAAATATGGGGAAAGGTCTATAATGATTACATCTTGATTGATGACATAATTTAGGAAAGCTACCAATGTGATCTTAAGATCATTCAATATACCTACTATTTTAGTGGGAGAACCATCCAACTAGAGAACACCTTTTTCATTAGGAACATACTTGAGCTCAAGCTTATCTGTTATGGCTTTAGGCATAACCGAGTTTGATGATCTTGAATATTATATACACTTGTACACTAATCAATCTCTTATGATGAATAATAAATAGAATGGAGGGGGCTTGACAACCTTAGGGATATTAACATCATTATAAACTTGATCTTGAATAGGAGATTAAATTTGACTAGGCTTACTACTACTTGTAAAAATAGTGTTCACCTTATCAGATGTCTCATCCACTTGAGAAAGCTTGGAGATCTCTTGCTAAAGAATATCTTTCTATCCTAGAATAGATATAGAATCATAAATAAATAGAGTGACATTATAATTTTTCATATGATCCAAAATATTAAAATGAATAGTAGTACCTTTTAACTACAACTTGGAAATAGAAGTATCACTTGGTACTTGGGTGATATGAGGAAGAAAAGTATACCCTCTTTACTATGCATGATGTTGAGGTATTTATTGATTTTTAAGGGATTTAGTAGCTATATTTGAAGTGGTAGGTTACTGACTAGATTGTGGAGATTATGAAGAAGCCTTAGGTTGACCCAAATTGCCATCTAACATCCTCCTCTTAAAATTTGTATTGGCTAAAATTGGTTTATCTAGCCTTTGTCAAGTTTTCCCCATGTTTACTATTACATGCTCAAACATATGCTCTCCTTATTTAAATTTAATGCACATGGTGTCAACTGGTGCATTACCCATGATTCTTTGCTATTGAATTTGAGCTTCTGATGATTATATGGAAGGCCTAGTAACTTGATTCATTGGAGGTGCTAGTGGTAGAGGAGGTATTATATCATGGCCTTGGAATGAAAGGGAAAGCTATTGACTAGGATCCTAATAAATTTCTCCACTTGTAACAATTACCATCTCATTAGACTACTTTCTTGATTTCCATTGAACCTCTTGTGCAAGGTTGTTTTATGTGGGGACCAATGATCTTGAGCTACTTGTAGCTATGTGTTTGTAACTATTATAAGATATACCTTGAAAAATATGTCTTGGGTTTATTAATGTAATGGATAAGGGGGTATATTGTAGGATTGAGTCAGGTATTGGGTTTAGAAGGGACCTTAGTATGGCCTATATGAATTCTATTGATGTTTCTCTAGAGCCACTAGCATTCTATTTTATGCCTTCAACAAGATCTCAATCCTTACAAATTTGTCCACTTGACCATCATTAGGTTGGACTTGGTTTTTTGGATTGGATAATAGAGAAATGGTAGATGGGGTTGGTTGAATCTCAGGAAAAAGTGGCATGAGAGGTCATGGCATGAGTTTCCCTACTTGTATCAAATAATTTTTTGCCCTTATAACTATCTCATAATCTTTAGGGAGATTTTTCCCACTCATAGATTGGATCATGACTAAAATGTATAAATTCAATTCTCTCAAGTAGTAAATAAAAGCATAATTGGGTGTGGGTTTAATGATGATAAGAATCTTATCCCAAGTCTTTTGGATTCTATAGTTTAAATCAACCAAAGATTCTTTGGGTACCCTCTTGATTGAGGTAACTTGTTCAACAAGTGATACATGGTCACTTTTATCCTCAAAATGTGTATATAGGAAATCACCAAACTCACCCCAAGTATTGATTGAGGTAGGAACTATACCCCTAACTTTACCTTTGATGTATGTGGTTAGTAGTCTAATAGATACATTCTCTTGCATAATGTGATGTACTAAACAAATGTTTGTAATGTTATAAATGTTATCTATAAGGGTGGTGGAGTTTTATCCTATAAATTATGGTAGAATATTTAAAGAGGTAGTAGGGATGTCATCATATTGCTGAAGGTTAATGGGGATGCCACCATTGAAGGGTACAAAATATTGGACTATTTCCATTTTTATAGTGGGGGTTGTACTACTTAAAACAAGAAGATGAACATGAGTTGAATATTTATTTTGGGGATCAAGACATGTCTTATTAAATATTGCTATTTTATATTAAAAATAAGGTAACTCAATGAGTTCAAAGTGAATACCTTTACTAACTAACCTTTTTGTAACCTTTGACATGAAAGGTGATGTCTAGATGATGCTAGGAACTCTATAACTTGAAGAATCTTCAACTTATGATGATTATGGATGCCCCCCTCTTCTAAAAATAATTCTTCTCAGCTCCTAATGTTAGCTATGCCAAAGAGAATGCATCCCACTAGGTATGCCAAAAGCTATTGGAGGATTAGGTTACACACTAGTTGAAAGTAGAAGTGTTTAACTCCTACTCTCAAACCTAGTCCAACATGGGAATGACCCTTGACTGTGGGCAACCTAAATTTGGGTTAGACCTCTAGGATTTTTAATGAGGCTAGCTCCTTATATATGAAAATATATTCCCTTTTACTAAAACTATGCTATTCAGGTGAAGAGGGAAAATAATGCATGAATGAAGATTTATTATAATTGTGGTGATGTACCAAATTTTCAATGATATAGTCTTATCTTAGACACTTTTGTGACTACTAATGAATCAAATGGGGACAAGGATTTATAAGATTATATGATAGAGTTTTAAACATAATTATTTTTTATGAAGGTTGAAAGAGACTTGCAACTTGAAGGATAGAAAGGGATAGGTTTATGTGAGACACTGTGGACTTATATAATGCTTCAAGATAAACCTCACTAGCTAACACTTCACACAACCTACAAGAAACTAACAGTCTTAAAGAAATGTATGTGAAGGACCTATAGATAATGAATAAACAACATACATTCTATAAATCATACTTCATTAAAATACACTTATCATTAAACTAGAATCTAGAACTATCGTATATTGATTCAAAATAGTTTTTACAAAGTGACTTTGGTAGAACTTTGTTATCTCCAAATGAGGTTTTTTTTTTTGAAGGATTAGAATCTTGCATTTAAAGAAAACATAGGGTGTTAGAGATGGGGCACATGTGTGGGAGAGTATAAAATGAGTCATAATGACCAAGGTCATGCAACGTTCTTAATATCCTTAATGCATTAATGCCACTGTAGCTATTTGGTCATGAAGCCTGAGATTTACACTACATGAAATCATGATTGGTAGATTTAATCCTCCTCAAGTTCCTCTACATTATTTTCCTTCATTGAATTCACTAATCACACTTGATGATCATTAAATTATTAGGTAGTTACATGAGTTTGCTCATTGATGTTCCTTCTAACATTACTTACATATTAATATTTCTACCATTGCTTCTAAATCCTTACTATAGATCTATTATGAATGAAAAATAATCACCCTATTGGTTTTAATATAGTCATTATTGCAAATGAATATCCATAGGATAGCACCTCCTAATTTTGAATGATACATCAAACCTACATCTAAGATCTCTCAAAAAGCTTAATAGGGATTTAATGACATAAGATGGATTTGCAAGGTTTACTTCCAAGAAATTAGATCATGTTTGATCTTACATTTATGTATTCTACTTGCTCAAGGTGGAAAAATCCTTTGTTTGAATTATCTACCTCCATGGCATCCCCCTAAAACCTTTATCATGGCTTGACCTAAGTAAAATTTCCTTTCCATTAAAGTCCCTAGATTTTGACCTTTGATCATTGGTTATTGATTTTGATCTAGAATTCTTAGAAATATACCATTTGTTAGTTATGCATTTGATTTGGACTCTATTGAATTTTTGACCTTGTTTTCCCCATTGATCTCTCTTAGTATGAATTAATACAAGCCATAAATCTTCTACCAGTCTAATACACTTAGGACATTTATCATTCATGAATTTACACCTAAGATTCACTAACCCCTTAAAACTCACCCATACTATTGGATTTAATATGCATGATTAAATTTTCACCATTGGATCTGCCTGGACCCACTGACACTGTCAAGTTGTCTTGTACTATTAGATCTAGATGTATGTTTGAATTCTAATTATTGATCTTGCCTAGACCCACTTTTGAACTTTGGAATACCTATGTGCCATTGATATATGTTTTGAGAAACTAATATTTGGATATTTGTTAGCTTTGAATTTATCCTTGGAATTTTTGAACTCAAACAACTATTTGTCATAGTTTTATCTTGACATCTACATGCATGTTTCATCCTACAAGTCTAAATTTGAAGCTTTATATATTAAGATAGCAAACTCATCAAGACACCAAATTTTTTAGGATGATCTTGGCATAATAAATTCATCTCTATGCAGTCCTTTGGCCTAAGAGGCTCCCTAGGTGCATTTATTAAATATGTAATCATATTGACCTATTTGCTTTTGTATGACATGATGATGAAGGCTTGGCTCTTCTATACTTGTGAAAGGAGTTATTGATTGAATTTATAAGGCTTGAATGAAATTATAAGGTTTTTAAAAAGATTCTTCATGTTAATAGATCTTATGAATGCCATAAAAACCTACTTTCTCAAATTCTTACAAACTACACTTTAAGTTTACTTAAAGTGTTTCAAAATCTTTGCAAGCTACATGTGATCTTTGGACCACTCATTCCATTTAGAAATATTCTCATCTATTCAAACCATTCTTAGGAAAAATATCTTTATTTGTTTCAAATTTGGCCCATAGGTCATAAAGTGAATATAAAGTTAAGGGCTAGAAGAAGCTTAGACTTTAGGATATAATAAGTAGTAACAAGGTAAAAGATAATAAACTATGTACAAAGATAAATATGTAAATAAATAATAATGATAAATTTTCTAATCAGTGGGTTGGGATGAAGTAGGAGGATGTGTCCAACTAAGGATATCATCAAGATATTCACATATGTATGAGTAATTGCATTGTACGAAAGAGTGATTTCCTATGTAGAGGAAGTGCTAACTGTAGAAGCCTCTAAATCTAATTTGGAATTACATGCCCTAATACAACCATATGAATCACTACTCATATACCCATGTAAACCATATAATCATGTGTAATATGAGAATATGTAACTACTTTTACCTATGGTGCCTTATAATATGAAGACCTATTTATGTGTGCCACTTTCTGCTTATGACAATGTACCATGATATTTTAAACTAATTGAGTATGATCATGTGTAACCATATCACACCCATAAATATATGGAGAAACTAATTATGTAATATGATCATGTCTAACTATATCATGTTCATAAATGGATGGAGAAATTGATTCTATAGTATGCTATTGAATAGTTCTATAGACTATTTAATTACCATGTTGATAAATCTATGTTACCTTCAACTACTCTATAGGATGAGTATATATCATTTATTCCAAAGGAGATTCATATTAAATTATTGGTATTTTTACCACTTGATCACCATAAATATTTTTGAAACATTTGTACACTATAGAATGTATTGCTCTAATCTTTTGCATCCAAGGGCATCTTAATAACATATACAATACCCTTATGTTTTGTATAAATATGGATTGGGAACTATGAGAGGTCCCTCTTGTGAATATATTACTATATGACTAAGAGTACCATGTGTATGACCATTAAATTCTTTGACAACTCTAAAAGTATCATGTAGTTCATACTCTATATAACTGAGAGTAGGAGTGTTCTTGTACATGAAATTTCACTTGATCCATTCTCTATCATAACACTATGCATGGATTTTTTTGTCAATATATCCATAAATAAAGAGGTCACATCTATCTAAATCATCATTTAAATTTTAAATATTATCAAATATAATCATAGGACATGATGGTTGCATACTTGTAAATGTACTGATGATGCTATCAAGTGGATTCCCATAGGTAAAAAGAGGAAGATGAGAATTATATGCATATTGTAATTTATAATTATCCTTGTTATTTATTGATTAATGATTTGGAAAAGGGTATTTTTATAGTTTTATCTTTGATTTTCCATTTTATTATTTTTAAGTATCTTCAATATGTGTGCCAATATCAATAATATGTTCATCAACAAGGTCTTGAATCTTGTGCTTGATATTGAAAAATCTATTTGTGGAATGTCCAATACATTAATGGTAGTCACAATATGTATTTATATCAAAATTTATATATATATTTTTATACATATCTACTTATATTTGTGGGGGAAGATAGGTTAGATTTCATTCAACTATATTTTGCAATAATACATGATGAGGTGATGGTAACCTTGAGAATTTCTTCCTTGGGGGAGCTTGTAATTAAAGATTTTGTGTTGGTTGTGAAATAACATTAACTGTAATATTATCTTTATTATTTATTTCAATGGATTTGATGTTACAACTTAGATCTATTTGAAGCTTAAAATTTCATGTATATGGAACATTTGAAGTATATTTGAGCTTGTTCAAGGTAATAAATTTGACCTCAAGCTATTTGACTGTGTAGAATTATTCATTGAAACATTTAAAATTATAAAACATAATTGATATTGGAGTGGAGATATAAAATATTTGGTGAATATATATTAGATCTTAGTATCATCATTTTATTTTTAAATTTTTATAGGATAGTCTTTTATCTTAGAATGTACTCATTTACTGTTTGAATAGAACCTTGTTTGAGCTTTACAATTTGAGCTTATGATAAATTTTAACCAATTTTGATAAAAAAAAAAGGTATGATAAAAAATGATTTTACAATATATTAAAAGCCTTTAATTATTAAATAAGAATACATTAAAACCATATAAGATAATATTCTTTAAGACTTCTTAGAAAAATCTTTGTCAACAATTTCATAGTCTAGACAGTCTACATGGAATGCATGTTAATACTATTCAAAATCACCTTTTGAATTCATATAAGGGAAGATTTGGAGCCCCAAATACTATTGGTAATGGATAAGATGCAATTTTATCTAACAAAGGGTTATGTAACAAAGAACATGAGTCAATGGAGGGGCTAGTATGAGAAAGACTTTTCTCAATTTGAGATAACTTAGTTTTTAAGGTAAGAATTATATGATCAAGAGTAGTATTTGTACAGGTGATAAAAGGATTATAATTAGCATGAGTATGAATATTCATGGATGAATTTTTGAAACCAAGAGATGCTCCAAAACCAATGGAATATGATATATAATTAACTATAGGTACATAAATATGAATGGATGCACTAGTGGAAAAGGCAATATTGGAAGAGTTACCTTGGTTGCCTTTCTTTTGTTCATATCTAACAACATATAAAAGTGAATCAACATTTTTTGGATGTTCAAAGGTATATTTCTTAAAATTTTAATCATATATCTCAATAGAATTCCCTTGAGTATTATATTATAAAATAAGAATCATAATGCACCCTTCAAGACGATGTAAATAATCAATGGAATATACTTTGAACTTGCAGATCTAATACAATGTGTAGCATATGCTTCCTCTTGTTCACAAGTCATTTTATATTTGGTAAAAGATATTGGATAAGAGTAATGACATGATATAGTAGTATGACTATTTGAAATAGGAAGGCCACAAGATTAGGCCTTGTTTAATATAAATTATCTATTAATTTGGCCTAAATCCATGTAAAAAAATAATAACATACTGAAAAGTAATACAATATGTGATAATGAATTTTATAATCCTATGTAACATATGAAAAATAACAATCATTTACTATTCCCATTATAAATACAATACAATAAGAAATCAAGGTATAAAGGTGATATAGGCAAGGGTTTGAATGATCACATAGAATCTCGGTTATACTTACTTGTTCATAGACTAGTGTTGAAATAATATTTCAAAGAACTTACTATAGAGACTAAACTATCCATGTATCACACTATCCTATCTTCAAGGCTTTGAGTAACCACCCTAGGTGGTCCATTAATATCAAGTGCACCACAAATCAAATGGCTAAAATTATTCCCTATGGTGTAAACAAGTGACCTTAGGTGTTTCAAATATACCATGAGATATAAGGAAACTAAAATACATGTTTAGTGATATATAATCGATTCAATATTGTGGTAGTACTCTTCACACGATGATGTTCATAAAATAGATCACCACATAGCTCATTAAAAAACCACTAAGTAGTTTTACAACTGCCAGAACACACTTGTTAAAAATTAAAAAAACAAGTAGATAAAAATAAAGAGAAAAGAAAAACAAAATATTTTTGTGAATAGAAATAAAATGCTTCAATTTTAGATTTTATCCAAGATGACAAGATAATTTCTTCAGTGTTATATTAAATTCAAGGTCAAATAAGATTGACTCATGGTGTTAGATTTATATCTAAGGTTAAAAATTATTTATTTCAGTGTCAAGAATGTATAGAAAGCTATATGAAATATTAAGACAAAAATTAGGAAAAAAATTAGTAATATTTAAATAAAAACTATGAGTTTACCCAAATGACTATGTTTATTTTTTATTTAACAATAAAATGATATAAATACTAAATGATTGAATTTTTAATTTAGATTATAGAATATAAATAATTAAATATACAATGTTGTAAGATACATAGTTTAAAATAAGCTATAAATAGTAACAAATAATAAAATGTAAAATGCTAACTTGGATCTTATTTATTTTTACTATGTGAAAATATGTAATGTAAAATTGACTATAAAGTTTTGTGAGTTGTGTCACAACTAGAAATAGGGTTTTGTGATGTATTGGGACAAGGCCACACTAGGGTGAAAAAGGGCACACTTTAACCTTATTCATTAATTGTAGATATGCCATATTTTACTGTATGATTTATATTTGCGTTTGAGTTTCTACAACTATTTGAGAGGATCTATTAATAATTTTTGGGAGAAAATTTGATGTGCAATAGACCTACAATAAAAAAAACCCTAGTTCATGTACATAAACCAAATAGAAGATAAAATATAAAGGGGTGAATTGGGAAAGGGGAATAGCCAAGACATCTTTATAAAATATCATGTAATCTAAGTGTTATCTATGTAGCCCAAAATGGACTCAATCCAATGTAGTTCTCCCTCCTATAGTGAGTATATGAATCTTAATATTTGATAAATGGATACAAATAAAAAATTGAGTTGAATTATTGACAATGAATTCCCATGTCCTACAATAAAATGAGTTTAAAATTGGCCTATGAATGTTTTAGATTATGGTAAAAGTAGGTTTTGAAGGGACCTCAAAGCCATATAACAGTATCAAAAAGGATAAAACATTAACAACTACTAGGAAAAGCATTCCTGAAACCTACTAAAGAGCAGCATCAAAATCAAGTTTTACAGGGACCTAAAATCACAAACATAATTCAATAAAAGTACCCAAGTTTTACAAGGACCTGGAACCTCAAATAAAGTTTTTAAACAAAAAATCAAGAAACAGGACCAAACACAAAAACTAGTTGTATCTATCAGCAATAAAGACTAGAACAGAACAAAAACTAGCATAGAAGATCCCAGTCTTCTATTGCAAATCCACTATCATCTGAACAACCTCCTTTCCAATCATAGCAGTATCCTAAATGGTTTTAGCAGTTGAAGTAGCAATAACTTCCAAGGCTTTCTTCCTTGAACTCTACCTTGTCCTCTTACTAGGACCCTCCAAGGATAGTTTCTTCATTTGCTCTTTTATCGAGGTTAGCTGTAGCAGCACAAATGCTTGATGTTAACTGCTCCATCTTTTTTCTACTTTCCTTGATGAGCATTCTGAGATTATGCTCAATATCTTTAAGTTTTTTTGGGATATCTCTCATTTGCATCTCTAAGTGGTTAATTTTGGTTCAATCAACATCTTGATTGTGTTGCATTGTTTCCACTTTCTTCTTCAGTGCCATTATTTCATTATGGATCCAAGAATCAACTTTGAGAATAGAGTCAACTTTAAACTTGGTAGCATGCATTATGGAAAGCTTAGTTTCCCTCTGTAGAGAGTCAAAAATATCTTCTATAGTCTCATGTGGAGGGGAATCAACCTTTTCAATTTGTTCCTCCCTATCCATCAGTTTCTCCTCTCTAGTCTCAACAAGGTCTTTATGCTTAACAGATTCCTCTTCTTCTTTTCCCCTAGTCTCCATAGCAGGATTTGAAACCAAAACCATATGATCTTCCTCTCTCATAAAAACTAGATCATCAGTTAAAATATCTTTGTCTTTATCACCTTCCCCTAACACAGTCTAATTACCCTCATTTTTAGAATTGCTCTATTCTGAGTTTCCCTCAATAGTATCCTCTTCATTCCCTTTCTCAAATTTTCCTTTAGTTTCTAGATATCCATCCCATCCTCTTCCTTCAAGACATCCTACTCAGAGGTTTTAGTTCTCCCCAACTCAAAATCCTCTTCTACAATTTGTTTTTGAGAACTAGAGGGTTTTGGTTTTGCCTTTTCTTTCCCTTTAACATTCTCATCCTTCTTACACTTTTTGGAACCCTTATGTTTGTCAAAAAAAGGAATCAAAGCTATGGACTTATTTTTACAAAAATCCTCTATGAGAAGTATCAGACCTTCATGTAAAATGGGACGAGACTCCTCCTTCATATGGGCATACAAGCTTTGAAGCAACAAAAAATGCAGATAGAAAGGGAAAGAAATTCTATCCTTATGCCTAAAGTGGCCGAGAATAACAAAATGAAAATTGTGAACTCTTTTATTCCTACCATCAAGGATAAAGTACTCATGGATATAGCATAGCACATCTCACCAAATTCCTTTTATCTATTCCACATCAAATAAATCTCCATTCTTTTCCAATTGCTTCTCCTTGGGATCCGTCTTTGGAAATTTTTTATAGGCTGCATTGGATATACTTGTCTATTGTGAGAACTTTATACCACCCATAAGAAGCCCCATGACCTCAACAATGAAATCCTCAGTAAGCTTCACTGTGACTCCGTGGAGAGTAACTCTATCATCAACCCAATTTTTAAAGAAGGTAGTAGTGACATGGGGTTTAAAGCCATGCAAACGATCCATATAACTGACCACCTTCCCTTTCTATAAAATCTTCCATATTTCCTATTTCGCCCTCTAGTCTTCACATTTTTTGGGCTCTTGCTTCTATGGTTCACCCCTCATATTGCAAAGCAAATGAAAAACCAGAAGCACCAGAACACAAAAGTCAGAAAGGAACCAATTATTTGTTACTTGAAATGGAATACACCTTTTTGATGATACATGTAACACCCACATTACATTCTCTTGAATGTACCTCCTCAGGGAAGGTAATCTTACAACCATAAGGCCACTCCACCAAATCATTGAATGTTATAATAAATTATAATTGGAAATGAAAAGAATATCCCTTTTGCTCAATGTGCAATAGAATTTATAATTTATTGCTAGATGTATATTCAATGACCTTGATGTGTTTATATATAGGAATATTTGGAATATTTCCATAAATAAAACCTTTTAAAATCATGTCAGGGACAATATGAAACATATATAATTTCAATATTTACCATTGGGGCATGGGGACAAGGTCACACTTATGGACAAGATTATGTTATGACCTTATCTACCTAGTGTGGTCTTATCCTAGATAGAGAGATATTTTAGGGATTTGATTGACAATAAATTGTACACAAAATAAATATGCCTAACTAATGTTAAAAATTATTTCAAGATATAAAATATAATATTTAAGGATCTCATAAATATTAAAAGTAAAAAAAAAGGTAAATAGAACAAATAAGGAAAAGATGTTAAGATTAAATATTGTCAAAGACTTAATGATTAAATTTGAGTGTCTATAACTATACCCATGTTTTTATTAATATTACATGACTTATATTAGGATACTACACCTAATAACATGGGGTTATACACACACATACACACCCACACCCACACACACACACACACACACACACACACACACACACACACACACACACACGTATGTATGTACTGGGTATTTCAATATCATACCACATTAGGGCCATAACATTATCCCCTTTCACTAGGATACAGTGGGACACATTTCTTTCCACTCATTATATCATTCTCAAATTAGGTTTCATCTTGATATCGAGATCTACATTATCATATTTTATTTTAATTATATATATATATATATATATATATATATATATATATGAATATACATTTAAATAATCTTAATAATTTCAACTATATGTTTTCTATGATAGCACATAATGTGCATGACTCCTTTTGAGATAAATGATTTATAGGAAAAATTATGAATCCCTCACCTCAAAATGGGGGAATCTATCCAAATATTTATATTTATATAAATTCTAGATGGTATTTTAACCATCTATACCATGATTTACTAAGAGCAATCAATATTTACAATATGTCTACTTATATGACTAATAAGTGGAGTATTCACCCCTAGGCCATTGAGTTTTAGGTTTATCACTAAGAGTTTCTCACAAGCAATAACATGGTTTATGTATAACCAAGTGTATTTTTCCTTATGCTCATTTTTAGTTCTTAATTAATTTTATTACATTTTCATAAATTTTCTATGACATTGACCACTTGCATGCATTCACAACTATTTAGAGGTACTCCAAATTTACTGACACTAAGACATGAGTGATCCTATCTTAAACATACAATTTGAGAATTCTTACATCCCTGTTACATAATTTTAGGTCCATAATTAATTTTTGTTTTACTTTGATACTCATGTATGCATTCATGGACATATTTCAAAATAGGGAAATATGTAGACACTTAATTTTGAATCAAGACCATTTTCCATTGTGTTTTTGTCATGCTTTACCACACTTAGCCCATTTGTGTAAATTTGGATATTTTAGGACATATTTAAGCCTTATTAGACTCCCCTCAACACTTATTCATCTAAATTTTCTCATAAACACCTCAGATATATTAATTTTCAGCATATTATCCTAGTCACCTATCCTATATTTAATTTCATTTATATTTTGGGCCTTCTTTTATATTTTCTCATGATCAATGGTTTGCCATTTATGACTCTTTTATTTTTGTGGGATATTTATACCTTTTATTGATTTTGTATGCCTTGATTTATGAATATAATTATCTTTTAGGTTCGACCTATGTGTTTATGTGTTCTAAAGATCCCTATACATACAAATATATCCTTAGTAATTTTCAAACATCTTTAATCCATATTGGGCTCCCCTAAACATTGATTCATCTAAATTTATTCATAAACACCTTAGATGTATTAATTGTCAACATTATTATCCCAATAAACCATCCTCTATCTAGTTTGATTAATATTTTGGGATTTTTTTCTATTGGGTCATAATCAACAGTTTACCAATTATGACTCTCTGATTTTTGTGGGTCATTTATCCCTTGGCTTGATTTTATATGCCTTAATTTATGGTTATAATTATCTTTTAGGGTCAACCTATATGTTTATGTTTTCTAAAGATCCCTATACATATAAATATATACTAAGTCATTTATAGAGTGGAATTCAATGGTTCCAACCATATAGATCTATTACAAGTCAATTATCTCCTTCGAAATCATCAAGCCTTATAAAAAATTATCCACATTTTTACAAAAATATCATGTATTAAGCCTACATTGGATAAATGTCATTCTAAGTCTTGTGTCATCAAATATTATACCAAAAAATGGTCACCATGAAGTATATAGATGTATTTTATATTATAACAAGTTGAGATGAATTAATATATATCATTTGTGATATGTGTAACTATAAATACTCACTTACAAGTACTAGAACTAATTCAACCCTGATTCAAAATTAATGAGATATGTAGCTACAACTCCTCAAGTGATTTCCTAGGCCAACTAACTTTCACATTATATTCCCCTTGAGATATTATGGATAAATAGGTCAAATATAAATTTGAACAATTTAAGACATTTTACACCATAAATTTATTAAAATTAAGTCATAATATTGATCATGATTTTTATATGAAGCAATCCAAAAATCTACAAAACCTAAAAAATAACATAGTTCAGAATCATAGCCCAAAATCATAGTTGTGGGTCAATAATAACCAAAAAATCATGGGTAAAATTAGGATTCTATTAATTCAATCCAGTTATATACCATATTAAAATTATTAGGTGATTTTTCTATGATAGTTTTAGATTTTATTCCTAGTCTCATAATTCAATGATAATACCTAGGTATATCCATTTCAGTCACTTAGATTTTTATTTTTGTTGATATATATTATATAGTTATTTCTGGGTAGCTTAATTTCCATATTTTATCACATTATGGAAATTAAAAATTCTATTTATTATATTTATATATGCCTCAATTGTTCCTTAGATTTACCTAGTTGCACATAATGATATTTCCATTGTGTACCAAATAGTTAACACACTTGTGTGTTTCAGTTATTTTGTATTTTATTTATTTATTTCTTATGGTTTATTTTTATTTTACATATTAATCATTCATTTATCCTTTAATTCTTCATTATTATATTTTTTTATTTCATCATCCTTTTTTTTTTAATTGTTCCCCATTCTAAAGTTTTATGATGAAATCCTCATGATGAAAACTCATTATCTTGAGGCTAGATGCCCCCAAATACACATAATTCCTAATTAAGGTTTTACATTAGTAGGTGTCCCTATCTTTTTATATTATTTCTTTTGTACCATATTTTATTTTATGTGACCGGTTGATTTTTATAATTATTTCATGCCTTTTAAAATTACTTTGAATTTATATTTCTTAGTTTTTTCAGTACACAACTTGGCATATTTTGATTATGATACACACTATATGTTCATGATTATCTACTTATTGATAAAGGTTATGTTAATTATATATTTATTATTGATGATATTGTACAAAAGATGAAAAATCTATATGAACTAATTAAATATATGAAGATTTTTAAATATTTGATGGATTAAAAATAATATTTGTTTCTCTTTAAAATTTAAGGTATGTATCAACAAAACTATCCTAGAATTACTAGCTATCAAAGTAGTTGTGTTATAACTGAAATTATTGACCAAAAATTATAGTGAATAGTTTAAAACTTGAAAAGATATGATTTTTTGTCTAATTTAATGTACACATACACTAATATCAAATATGAAATATGTAAAAATATTCTCCAAGTGGAATAAAGCACCATGTTTCTATTGTGTGCAAATTATTAAATGAAAAAGCTAATTTGAGATTATTAGAAAGAAACTTGTAATGCAAGTAAAGTCTAAAAGTAAAAATATAAATATAAAACTCATAAACCACTAGGTGAACTAAAAATATACTAAAAAAACTAAAAAAATACTAAATAATCTAACTTTAACCCACTTTAAATATTTAGATATCATGCAAGAAGCCTCTTCAAAAATAAATTCAAACATGCAACCCAAAAAAATATCCTAGTCAACATAGGTAACCTAACTAAGCTAAATATATAAAATAAGACCAAAATAACTTTATTATAAATTATATTAACTTATTAAGTGTATCCTAAATACTAAGAATGAATGGATAATGATTTGGGCTCAGTTAAGTACATATTCAGTGAATTACAATGAATTAGACTCTAACTGACACTTCTAACTATTTTTTAGGAGGTTCTCTAAAATGGTCTAAATTTTATTAAACAAATAAAATAGGAAAATAATTAATTATAAACCTTATTAAATTAATAAAAAATAAACATAAATAATTCTAAAAATAAAACTCAAGTGTCCATATTAACATCATACTCAACATTCCCTCCTTTGATGTATAAGGTAAAATGACTATCATCTCCTTAAGTCTTCCATGAAGCTGCTTATGAAATCATTTTGTGAGACTATAAATAAACTAATTTTAAATTATAAAATACTAAATTATATATTTTATCATTGAATAAGTCTCTGACAAAATTATGTTTGAGTTCAATGTGCTTGTTTCTAGAATAGAAAAATAGATTCTTGGATAACTATATTGCCCAATTCCTATCAAAATCTATTTTGGCTCTAGTTGATCCTTTATAAAATAATCCAAGATTATTATTATCCATAATAATTATTTTAATATTATGTAAGGGCTGTATATTTATCTTTAGTAGAGGATAATACAATTGTATAATATTTTTTTGAATACCAAGAAACCAACCCACTTCCTAATGTGAAGCAATAAATTGAAGTTGACTTGTCATAAAAAAATATTACTCAATCTGAATCTATGTATTCAATTAGATATGATTATATTTTTATGATAAAATGAATTTAATTAATATAATTACCTCTTACATATCTAAAAATTATCTTCACTGCTTTTAAATGTTTGAATGATAGTTTACCTATAAATATAGAAACTAGTGAAACCCCATATCTAATATAAGGTCTTCTCATAGTGAGATACATCAAACCTCCCACCTTTATTATAAAATTATTTTCATTATCTAAATTAATTAAATTATCCCTCGTAATATTTTCTCCACTTGAAATTGGAGTGTCCATGGGATTCAAATCTTGAAGATTATACTTTAGCATGTCTTGTGCATACTTGGCTTGACAAATGAATGCTTCCACTTTATTTTGATGGAATTCCATGGCAAGAAAGTAATTAATGATTCTATGTAAAGATTTCGTTTATTTTGACTTATTAAAAATAATTTATCAAATAAAAATATATCAATTCTCAGTATCAATATCTTGGATTTTTCTTCAGCCAATAAATAAACTTATTCAAATTATATATCCAAAACTATTTACCCTCTACCTCAAATCGTTATGGTTGCCTTGAGTTTACTTTGTATTAAATAAATCCATTTAGGAATGCACATTTTAAATTGATTAATTATCAAAAATTTATGATAATATAAAATAATCATTATTATTATAGTATCATTAAATTCCATAAGTGCATACATTTTCTCATAGTCAACCTCATATGTTCATGCAAATCCTTTTACAACTAGTCTAGATTTTAGCTTCTCAATTATGCCATCACTTTTAAACTTGGTATTGTACACAAAATTTGTAACAATGACATATTTATTAAAAAAAATACTAAACTAAAATCCATGTATCATTATTTTCAATTGAATCCATATCTATTTTCAAAGCATCAACTTTTAACTAGCTTCTATATAACTTCTAGGTTCAATAGTCATTAACATATCATGATGCAAACATAGTATTTTACTCATAAAAATCATAAAATAAGTTAAATTATTTATATTTTATAATTTTTATCATTATATAATAATTATTATATAACATATTATTTTCTATATAAGGATTCAACAAATGCTTGTTCTTACTTTGTGTCAATATAGATGGATGACTAATATCTTACAAAGAGCTAGTATTGGTTCTTATTGAGCTAAAAAAATGTGTAGGATTTTTTAATCCCTAAAAATAAATTTTAAGAGGCTATCCCAATTAAATTATTATTTTTATAGCTACATGATCAAAATAAATAGACACCTCATTTTCAAAAAAATTAAAATCCTTAGAAATAATTGTGGATTTACTAGTATGATTATAAAACTTGTATGCCTTACTTTCACCTCTAAAACCTATGGAAATATGAGGAACACTCTTGGTATATAATTTTTTTATCCTAATATATAAAATTTATAAAATATAAACAACTAAGTAAATTTAGAAGAGAAACAAATGATTTTTTTCCAAACCAAGTTTCATAAGGTTTCTTATCTCTAACTACAATTGTAGGACTTTTGTTAATGATGTAGAATGTTATTTTTAATAATTTAGTGAATTTTTTTTTCCAAATTATTATTATCCAACATAATCCTTGATAAATTTATGATGGGTTTATTTATTTTTATATAAAAATTTATTCTATTGTGGTGTGTAAGGAGATGTTAACTGCCTTTTGATTCCATGTTAAACAAAAAACTCTTTAGAAAAAAACTCACCTTCTCTATATATTCTTAGGGACTTGATGGATTGTCCACATAAATTTTTAGACAAATATTTTAAATTTTTTTAATATAAAAAATATCCACTCTTTTCTTTCAAAAAGTAAACCTACATAAACATTACAGGAATCATCTTGAGGGAAATGAAATATAAATTCTTACAATTACTTCTCTAAGACATTGGTCCAAAAAAATCTAAATGAAATAGTTATAGAGTTGTTATTTTTCTATATTTTCTGATAGATAAGGACTCCCTATTATTTTTTCCAACAATACATAACTTTCATTTATCATTATTCTTTAATTTTAGCTTGGGAAGACCTCTTACCATACCCTTTTTGTCAATAATATGTAAGATCTTAAAAATAATATGACTATATCTTGAATGAAACAACATGTTAACATATCAATGGTGGAGAAACAAAAAATAATCTTTCAACATATTAATATTTAATGAAAACATCTTATTATTTTCCATATATATTTTTCAATCAATTTATTTCTAGATCTCCTATAAAATATAACAAACACCATCTTCAAAAATAAAGTTGAAACCATTTTCTACTAATTGATGACCAATTATGAGAATATGACTCAAATTAAGACAAAAAAAATATTTGCAATTTCACCCTTACCTTGACTTGTGGTGATGTGCATGATTTTATTTCCTTCAACTTGGATGGACTTTTTATCTCCCAATTTCACTTAGATTTTTAAATATTCATTTGAATTGTTGAAACCATATCTTTGACTTGTCATGTGATTTAAGCACCCTTAATCAAGAAATCACAAGTTATTTTATTTATTTATTCTCACATTCAATTTGAAATAATAATATGAGTCCTCTTGAACATCACTTTGGTCAGTTTGAAAAGATTTATTTTCACTCTCTTGATTAGCTTGGAAAATAATATGAGTCCTCTTGAACATCACTTTCATTAGCTTGAAAATATTTATTTTCACTCTCTTGATTATCTTGATTCTTAGTTTCTAGTATCCTGTAATATTTAATTACATGTACTAGTTTTTGTAGTCATGACAAGTAAATTATTTATTACTCTTACATATGAATTTATCTTCAAATTTGTATTTTGAATTTTATTTTTTAAAACTCCATTGATTATTATTTTTATTTTTATCTTTTGTCTTTGAAACCTATTCCTTGGTTTCAAGTGCTTATTCTTGATCTCAAGTGTATAGTCTCATCGTGTCTTCATGGGATAAGAGATAACCCACTAACTCATCAGCACTTATAATGTTAATGTATTTATAATATTAAAGAGTGATCAAATTATGCATCCATATTTGGATTAAATATATTAGTTTTCCCCTTACTATAACATCATCTTGTATAGTTTCTCCATAACCCCTTATCATATGAACTAAATCATTTACCCTTATGAAAAAATCTCTTACTCCTTTAAATATAACATTATTAAATACTCAAAGTTCATTTTAAGGGTTTAAAAGTTTTCTTCTCTTATATTAGTGAATCCTTTATATGAATTTTCCAATGTATTCGATGTCTCATGGACATTCTTGCATCATATAATTCTTGGATAATTGCTTGGGTTTGACACTCTGAAGATAGAATATATCTTGTGCATCTCTATTTTATCCGTCAAATTTTATTATTTTATGATCTTATATCAAGTTATTATAATATTTAGGTAGTTTTTACCCATAGAGAACATTATTTCAAAATCATTTTCACACAATAATTTTTTACAATGGATTTCTCTAGTACTCAAAGTTGTCACCTTTGAAAACATGAATATTCATGGAAACATAATTCACTAAATCCATTATTTTTTTATAATGGCCTAAAAAACCTTATGAGCTTTGATTGAACATAAATGTGATACCAAATGAAGGGTTTTAATGATTTTATGGAGTGAAAAAAATCTTTATTTCTATCTAAATTTGAAGTTATGTATCAACAAAACTATCATAAAAATATTTGCTATCAAACTAGATGTGTTGTAAATAAAATTGTTGACCAAATATTGTATTGAATAACTTAAAACTTGAAAATATATTCTTTGATGGTATAAATTATTTTATACCTAAAATAATAATATAGATAAAACATGAAAACATATTCTCTAATTGAAATAATGCACCAAACTTCTATTGTATGCAACTTTATTATATAAAGAAGGCTAGTTTAAGCTTAGTACAAGGAAACTTGACAATACAAGTGACATCTAAAATTAAAAATTTAAATGTAAAACTCCTAGACTAATAGTAAAACTAAATATATACTAAGACAACTAAAAAATAATAATTAATGTTATTTTAACTCACTTTAAATATTTGGACATCATGAAAGAAACCTTTTCAACAATAAGTCAAATATGTAACCTAAAAAATACCTTAGTAAACCTAGGTGACCCAACCAATATAAATATATAAAATGAGATCAAAATAAATTTATTATTAGTTACATTAGCTTGTAAAGTGTTATAAACTTCTTGGGGATGAATGGATAATGATTTATGCTCAATTAAGTAAATAATTAATGAACTACAATGAACTAGAATCTAATTGGCACTTCCAACTATATTTTAGGAGGTTATTAGAAATGATCCAACATTGACCAAATATTAAAATAGTAAAAAAATTAATTATTAAACCTTCCTAAAGTAATAAAACATAAAATAAACTAATTATAAAAATAGAACTCAAGTACCCATATTGACATCATACTCAATAATACATATGTTTATGGATTCATTGTAGGTGTTTTACCCTATTTTTTAATTAGTAATTAATATTTTGTACAATATAAGTAATACTTGAGATAAATTATAATGTTAAATATATATATAATTATTAACAATTCTAATTTGAAAATTTCTATTTTTTGAAAACTCTAAGATAAAATACATATCTTAAATATGAACTCCTATTGACAGTTTCTAATATTTGACAATGAGAACTAATAAAATAAAGGACTATGACTATGATTTATTAGTAGTAGAATCTAAATTTTTTTTTGGTCAACTCCACTCACTAAAAAGTAATGAAAATTAGTCATGTCTATTGACTGTAGACTTTTCCCAATATAATATGACAAACATATAGTTGTTGTGCCTCATAAAACTATGTATTTAGATTGGGTGGAGATGGTTAGATTTATATTGTGCCACATGGATATAATTTTTTTTTTTTTATTTGATTTGAAACCCTAGGGGTATTTACAAGAGATATAAATCTAAAAAAATAAGGAGAGTGTAATGTGATGATTTTACCCTAATCACCCATTTTATTATTGAACATCTCCTATGTATTCAAATAATTTGAATAGGGAAATCAATCCCACATATTTTGCAATTATGTTCCTTGACTATAACTATGAAACTAGAATTATGGATTTGATAATTGAAAATAGGATATATTAAATTTATTTCAGATGTTTTAGAAATAGCTTATGGTTAATCCATAGTGAATTATGTTGAATTTGAGAATAATAGGGAATAATTTATCAATATGAAATAGTGTGAAAGTTAGATGCTCAATTAGGAATATAATCCCTTTGTAATGATGTTTTGATTTATTTATATATCTTTAAATATTTTGACAAATTTATTTAGACAAACCTATTAAATGTGTGGGAATATCCAAAATAATATTTTTAAATCTAGAAACTAATATATATTTAACACATGATGAAACTAATCTAGGTGGATAGGTATGTGCCAATGAACCTGTCTACCTAGCTTGGACCTGTCCTAAAGAATGAAGTACAACTATCCTGAGATGGAGATAATCTAATGTTAGTATAAATTAGTTTGAGCATTTGACATGGAAAGTTCTCATATAATAATGACAAAAAACACCCTGTATATAGATAAATGTCTTTGAGGAATAATGAATCAGAGTTATGTATTTAGGTGCAAGTCATGTCATTTAGGATGTGTAAATAATCAACATTGTCAAATATATGTGACCAAATTTATGTGTCTACATTTTTTACCACATTATTCTAGTAATGATGTTGATAGATTAAATGAAAAATAATTAAACTCAAGTCTGCACAACACAATTTATCTTTGATAATATATTTTAATTATGTAGGGCACTCAAATTTATCAAACCTTACAATAACACAAGAAGTATCCATTTATTCATATTTTAAATTTGAAAATATTAAACTTTAAAATTATAAAAAATGAGTGAAGATAAAGGAAGGAGTACCCATATATGGATATGAAACTAAATTTACCTTTGACATGTAAAATATGATGGATAAACATTCCCCATTAATGAAACAATTGGAAACTTTTAACCCTTGGTGAACTAAGAGTGATAAATCCTCAATTTTAATAAATAAGAAAGACCTTCAGTTTGAAATATGCATATTTTAACTCTCCTGAATGTGTACGAGTACCGAATGTACTAATTTAAATAAGGTGGAACCATGATGGGTTTATTATAAGTGACACCAAGGATATTGAGTATCAATAGACTCAAACATACATCACCCGTAAAAAAAATATAAAACCGCACAATGGGTTTTCTACAGTTAATGTTAAGGCCTTTGATTGTCACCAAAATCAAACATACATTACCCATAAAAGAAAAAATCACACTATTGTATATGGATCTATATTCTACTTGCATGATTAAAAGAGAATTTAGAGTATTCATACCCTAATCATGACCCTAGTGCCAATTTAAATGAACATGTAGCATTTGAATTTGTAAACTATAAATTTTTAACTATGAGGATGTGCATGAACAAGTATCATGCCCTATTTAATTTTTGAAAATGTGCATGAATAAGTATCACTCATTTTGAACTTTTAAAATGTGCATGAACAAGATTCATGTCACTTGAATATATGTAAAATGATATATAATTTCATGCATTTTTACACTCAAATATAATTGTATGTGAAACTTGTAACTTTGTTCATGTAATTGTTTTACATATGCCCATGCATATGCATTTAAATAGAAAATTTTGTACTTGAGTATTTAAAAATTGAGTGCATATGCATGTCATATTTCCACATAATTTGTATTATTATGCAAATTATATAATCATGTATATTATTTTTTAATTTATTTAAATATTTGAACCTTGTATTCTATCATAAAACTTGATTTTGCATTAATTTGAATCTTTTTAAACCTATATTTTGAATATTTGAAAATGCATAATCTGTCCCAAATATGATTTTTTAAATAAGGGAGGCTTGGATATCTAAGACAATCGCACCATGATGCCCAACTTTTAAGATGAAGGATATAGGTTTTAAGTCACTCATATCAAAAGAAGAGTTAACTATATCATCTGATAAAGGTATAATCATATATAACTATGTCATCATGTGGAGAGTATGTCATCATATTAATGTAATTGTCATTGAAGCATGTATGTATCATAATAATTTTGAGACATACAAGTGTTAAGTATAGATAGATATATAAATGAGATATTTAGTAAAGTAAAAAACTTTTAAGTAGACAATGTAGTAAAAGTGGATGATATGTATCATGACACCACTAATCAAGTTCAAAAAACACAACATTCAAAACACATAATGTCACACAATGTCACATAATGTCATACAATAACGATAAAGGTGGCATATAATAAACATGAATATGTCACAACAAAAAAGTCCAAGGGCCACACCAAAAGAAACATAAAAATAAAGTCACAAACAAGGGACACATATATGTATCTTGACATGGTAGAGAATTCATATAAATATATAACCTAATGATGATGTAGCCTATACAATTATATTCCCCTATAATAGGCATGGCTACTGGGTACAATGGAATCCAACATCTAATAATCCATATAAATACACATAGCATGAATTACACTCATATACCTCATTAAATACACATGTGTTTGAGAAAAAATATTAAATTTACCAAAATATGTGATATATAACACATGTAAATAAGTAAACTATCAACTTGAGTCATGCTCAGGTCCTAAATTTTTGTTTTTAAAATATTTTGATTATTTTTGTATTTTTGGGGTATTTAAATTCTTTATGTTTTTGACACTTTTAATATTTTTATGAATTTAAAAATATTTGCTTAGGAAAATAGAAAGGCTTTAAAAATAGAAGAATGTGATGGATTTGATTAATTCAAAACATGTGTCAAGGCATAGTGTGCAATACATATGATAGCATGGAACTGATTAGAGAGTGTGAAGGCAAAAAATATTCCACTATGGATGTGTATTGCAATAGTCTAGCTTCATATCATATTTGGAGATTAGCATTTTAATGCCCCTAATGAGTAATAATCAATGTGTGCTCATGTACTATATATAATCATGTAATCACAAATGAAATTCAAAGTATGTGTAGGTAATTTATATTCAATAATGCTCAAGTAGCATGCCAAAAAATGTATGCACTATAGTCACTATGAGATGAGTGTCATATATGTTCAGATCATGACAAATAATCAAAATGACAAGGGCATAATGAAACAAAACTAAGGAATAAAAGAAAAAAATAATTATAAAGATAATTAGATATGAGGAAGTTAAGAATACTATACATTATTTTAGTTTAACCAATGACTTGGTCCACAAGATGTTCCAATAGAGTTCCTACATAACATATGTAATTGTCACTTGAATTCTATGTTAACACACCAATTGAGATTGGATGTCATTGTGTTGGTCTTATGTCATCAAGAGTGTCATACCAATATTATTCACAATCATAATTATCTTATTGCTCCTATTATTTCAATATGACACTATGATCATTATTTGTATATGTATATGTAAATCCAAATACACCATATTTTCTTATTAAATTTTTGAAAGTATTTTTATTTTACAAATGTGTTGTATCGTGTGCTTGTGTTTTGATTATACTATTTGTATTTCATGGAATTATATATGGAAAAGAATTTTATTTTATCTACTCTTTCTTGAAACATTAATTCAATATTGAGATTTTAACCATTATATCTTCATTCTTAAATGTGACATAATCATGATCTTTTATCGATGTTTCCCTAAATTCCCTCATCCATTATTTTCCTAATTTGGCATTGCATTGATCCAAGTTAGGGTTAATTTGAAATATAATAGAACATTTTTTTAGCCCTAATGTTAATGTTGGTTCAATGGATCCAATGTAGTATTGACATCCAGTCATATTACCCAAATGTTTTATGTCATACCAAGATATGGGAGAAGTGTCATTCTACATATATTAGATTCATGAAAATAAGATTTCTTAACCTTAGCATATTTATTTCCATTGATGTAAATAATAATAATAAAAGCCTCTTGATATGATGAATGATTTTTAACCACCTCATTTGGAACCATATTATCCTTATTTGGTATGCCTTACTTTTGAATTTACTTTATAAGAAACACTTTCATGAGGATGTTGTCTTTCTTAGATTGAGTTTGATTTTCAAACTTATCCTTTTATTCTTGCTCTTGAAATATCTTCTCCTTTTTGATTTATTCCATTTGTATTTTATCTTTATGTAACCCTTCTATTTCACCATGTTTCTTTTATAACCTATTTTATTATAATTTTATTAATTACAGTCATTCCTTTTTGATTTGTTCTTTTGATAAATTTTCCATTTTTAAATGTTTTATTTATTTTTCTTGCACTTATTCCTTAGAATATGTAACATATTATATATCATGATGATGGTTATATGTATATTCAATATTAGCTTCAAGTGATGTAGCCCTTAGACATAAAGATTATATTATCTTTTGTTGTAGATGTGAGTTAATATTGTAACAAGTGTGTGTACTTTGATTATACTAGTTATTATGACCTAAAATTTTTCCTTTGTCTTAGAAGATTATGTTATAGATATTAGTTTTATATTTTTCCCTCTTTATTGTATATGAGTCATATCAATATGTTCTAACTCCCATAGGTGTGAATAGAGTATGATATAAGTATTCTTCTTAATTGATAGGATTGAAATTTAGCTTAGACAAATTATTATATATTAGATCTTTCATATAATTATCATCACTATCATACAAATATATACATATGTAGTTAAGATATTTAGAATTGGCCAAAAGAGGGAGATATATTATTTTATCCTCTCATATACTAATTGGTAATGTTTTCTATTTGTCTTCTCTAATTCTCATTATTGGTATTTTGACATATTTTGTATTTAACTCGTCTAACTCATATGTATGCATTTGATCAAGTTTTATGGGTTGTGCAAGTGATATAATTGAATGATATTTATATTGTGATTGGGTCACTTTTCAATATCTAAAAGGGTAATCATATATTGAAATAATATACTCATATTTGTCATGTATAAATGTGATAAATCTATGTAATGTAATCCAAGGTGGCCCCAAAATTAAGCTGTAGTATAATGGGTTGGGAATTAATTAAAAAATAGAAGGAACTATCTTGGGACCTACTAGTAAATCCAATGTCATACATCCAAGTGTTTTTTTAGGAGTATTATCAATACTTTGATATTATATTATGATTTTTTAATACTATTCATATCAATACAAAATTATTTTATGAAATTAGAGATAAATATATTCATCCTTAAACCATTTTAGGCTAACATGCTCTTGATTATTCATTTAATTTTGTAGGGTTATAGATTTTAAACCCTAGGTTGTTAAAGAGTCTGAGTATAAAAATTAGGGTAGAAATATGTAATAAATATAGCCACTAATTTGTAACTTAATTGAATTAATTTAAAATTTATAAAAATAACACTAAATGATGTAAACAAATAAATATCTATAAAATTTATTGAGATGGAAGATCTTGAGGTTGTAAATAGGGACAAGGGATGATTTGAGTGTCACAAATAGGATCTAAGTGTTAAACCGATCTTAGATAATAGCATCCTAATTATATAGTAGTCAAAATGGTACTACTGTCCTTATTTTGGCACTATTTTCCTCTATGTATAACTATTTTGAGATTTTAGGTGCACTTGTGTCTAACTCTACAAAACCTATTCTTATATGCACAAGTTTTGATTCCTTATAGGTGACCTATTTTGACTAGTTTTATATGCAAACCCTAAACCTCCACGTTTTTAGGGCATCTTATTGGCACACATAAAAATGTGTTATTTTAATGGGGTAGGACAGACATCCTTAATACTTCACTATGATGATATTTTCCTACATATTGATACTCTAATAAGAATCAATCCATATGTAGTTTTCCCCACCTAAGTGTTGGTGTAAGTGAAATTAAAAATAGTATAAATGCTTGTTTGAGTTCTTGGAGTGTGATTGAGATTGGAAATATGAGTAATATAAGCTTAAGAATTTTTTAAATGGTTATATGCATAATAAGGATATAATAGATATTAATAACCTTTATTGTGCACAACTTATTTTGAGTTTATTTGTATAATTTGCATCTGATTTCCATCTAGTGGATAAAGGGATACAATTTATATATCTTGTTATAGTGATTTTGTGAGTGTTAAAATATGTATAAACCAACCATAGGTGGTTTTTTATTTTAAAATATATCCATTTGTTGCCAAAGGCATGAAAATGACAATATCACCCAAACTAAGACACTAACATCATTGGCTCTATAATCCAAATTATGGTACTAGTGTTTAGGAGGAAGAACTTAAGGCATTAGGGGCTAGGGTGCTAAAGTGAAGGTCTAGGAATGACTTAAGGATGTTTAGGAATGTGTGTGGCTCACATTAAGGATATAAAATTTTCTAAATAAGCATTAAGATTGGTTTATGGCTAATCTAGGGATGGGTGGTCTAAAATAGCACTCTTAGCACTCAATTTTCATTTTTAGATGATTACACCCCTCCCCCTTTATTATAGAAAGAAAAAGTGAAATTCATATGATAAAGGAAAAATAACCATACCTATAATTACCTAAGATGTGAAGTCCATGAATCTAGATCTAAGTGTGTAAAACATGCTCCATTATATGTCCTAAAAATGAAATGTGCATAGATTAGTGCTTACTAAATAGATACAAAAATAAAAATATAAAATTAATTAAATACATAAGAGAGTAAATGAATCAATACACCTCACTAGGTATGCAAACCAATACATAAAACTAGCAACAACCTATGTGTATGTGTATATAGTGATCAATCGATGAATAGTTTAGACTGAGCTAATGGATAGATCAATCCCCATGTGTAGGTCTCTTAATGATTCAATATAGTTTTGAATCCATCATTTCCCATCCATACTTGGTGGATAATGAACTATAAACATGTTGGATTATATTGATGGTGTGTCTAACCCTCTAATGTAGATGGCTCAAGAACTCAAGAAGATTATGACTCCATCATTGCCTACCCATGTGCAGTAGATGCATCTAAAATTGAAATTTCATGATGTATCTAAAGGTTTGAAAATATAATTAGAACTATATATGTTAACTCTATGACCACATAAGAACTCTATAATGTAAAACTGTGATCTAGGAATTTGACTCAAGAGAGGATGGTTAGTATGGTGTTAGTTCTAAAATGACAATAAAATGAAAGAAACACACTAATAACATAACATCTCTAGGCCTAGACACTAGGGAGAGCTTAGTTAACAAAAAAATGAAAAACACAAATAAAAATTAATGAATGGAACATAGTAATTATTTCATCTTCCTTGGATTCTCTAAATACATTAGTAGTGGTGGCTTACTCAGCTTGTGCTCATGAAGTCCTTGGCAATGGAAGCTTGGCTACCTCCATCTCTCCTTGGCACCTTGTGGCTTTTGTTTGGCTTAGCTTGGAATCAATTTGGCAATATAAATTTGAATTATAAAGTCTTTTGAAGATATTTGAGCATAATAAATTTGCACCAAAATAGCTTAGAAATGATGTTCATGGCCTCTCTATTTATAGATTTTTGGATTTTATCAGAATCAACCTCAACCATCCATCTCAAGATTTAGATGTGTGGTTGAGGATTAATTTAATTTTTAGAATTGTGTTTTTAATTATATTCATCATAGAATTGGAAGAAAGAGCAATTAAGAGGCATGGAGGGCATCATGAAAGGCATTAATGAGGCATGGAGGGCATGAATCCTAATATTTGTGGCATTTATGTCCTAGGGATGTCTTCCCAAGAAATGAGGTCACCTGATCATTCAAATATTCAATATTGATTTCCAAAAATATGTATTCAACAAGTTTTCATGGAATTCTTGATTAGGCCTTGATTTGGGTTAATTATCTCATAAGCATGATTAAGCACTTTATGCACAAATTACTCAAATTGATTAGAATGCCTTGTTATTAGTCCAAAAATTGACTATATTATAATTAGAAGGCAATGTTAGATGCATTGGATCTGTATTCCCATATAGGATGTTACCAAAAGCAAATAATGAAGGCACATGCCTTGTGTAAAATATTTGATAGGAAAGAGCAATCCAGAGTACCTAGGTGTAAATTTGGCATTTTGACTCATAATGGATTGATCAAAGTTAGCTGGCCCATAAATTTAATTACTCCATTTATGGATACCCTAGCCAAAATTGGCACTTGAATATCTGAGTTTCACACCATTTAGCATGTTTTATTATTTTTAGGCCAAATTATGTATTTTAGGTGGAAATTGGCCAAAAGCCTAGTTGGAGGTTATCGGTGACTAATTTTAGGTGTCTACAAAAATGACCATGAGACACTCAAGAATATTAGGTGGCTCTAGGCCACTTGGGAATACCAACCACTACATATGTAGTAAGACATAAATTTGGTATGTAACTTGGAACATGGTGCCTAATGTGTACAATGTATATAATGACATGGATTTTTCAAATCCATCTAATCAAATGGTGCATAGGTGATCATATAGAAACAATGTGTTATATACATGCCCCCAAACATTATATCTAAGTATATGGATTCTATATTGAGTTGTGTAATTTTTTATCTATGTATCTAAATTTAAATGGGAATGATCATTCCACACATGATTCCCCCAATCTAAGCAAAGTGGTATGAATCTAATCTAAACTAAGATAAATCTAGTAGTCTAACTGAACTTATACAAACATGTATTTTACCTACTATACTTTTTTTTTCCAATCTATAATTTCATGAAACTATAGCTACTAGACAGTAGAGCCATATATTAGACATTAGTGTTATTGGTGTTTGTGTCCAAAGTTTGGCATTAATGTCCAACTATTATAATTTATATGAAATTGATAATATTTTTGGTGTCAGTATTTCCCATTGTATTTTCTTGAAACTAATTTCTATATTATGTGCTTTTTTGTTCAAAACTATACTCTGAGTACATTTAGATAACCTGATCTCTATACAATAAAATGCTCTTGAGCAATTTGAAAGGGTGTTTTTGTCGATTAAGTGTCCTCTACAAGGGCACTTGTCTTTCAGGAAGCCCTTTGAAATTTTTCCATTTGAACTATTTCTTTGAACAACAAAATGTAGCAAAAGATGTAATAACTAGCAAATCGAGATGTAGCACAAAGTCTTCACCTAGATTTCTCAAGAGTAAGATAAGAAGAACAATGAGAGCACAAAGTCTTCTCAAAGTCCTTTACATAGAAATGAAAATAAAACACACTGAAAGGCAATTATGCGGGTACAAAGTCTCTCCATAGTTAACTCTTTAGGACAACTTTCTGACTAATTTCACTAATCCTTCTTGTTGAATTAAAGGAACAAAAAATACATCAAGGAAAAAGACATAAGAACAGTTTCCTTAACAACAAAGATATCACATCACAAAATCTAAAAAACCATTTGCATTTATTATTCCAATAACAAAATATGATAAACAAAATAAGCTCAAACTCTTAGAAATGCCTTTCAATTTGGGTAGACGTTCGTTCTGATTGTCAAAAAAAAAATTTACAATAACAAGAGAGTCCATTATATAGCCATTTCAAGGACTTAGGAATAGTTTTACATCATGTTGCATTAGAATATATTAAGAAGATAGGTTGGGACTTAAGGGCATTTTATCCATTTGATCTTATCATTGTAGGGAAACAATTCACACTTATTGAAAGTCTGTAACTTTCAATGTCCACCTGGCGATCTAATCCTTTTTCATAATTCCTCCTTTTCTGGTTAAGTGAATTAGGTCCTTGATTCAATTTGATGCTTTATTATTTAATCACTTCCTATCAGTCTTAGCCTTGAAGTCTTTGAGTGCATTTAAGATCGTACATTTGAATCTACTAGGATCAAAGGCTATTTTACAAGATTTTAAATTGATGTTCACGCACTCATCAATGCGTTCTCAACGGCTAATTCATTGTCTTGAATTTGATGTCTTCGGGTGCATTACCCCTTGGTCCTTCTTTGGATTTTCTATTTGGCACTTTTCTAGAAAGAATCTACCCTTTTGGGCCTTAATAAATGATCTGCCTTGGGTTGGAAAGAAGCCCCCCCACAAGGGTATCTGCCCTTTAGGTGGTCTTCGAATGGCAAGTCGCTAGATTCTTCTTTTAGATTGCTTCATGAAAATGTCCTTCACTTTGGTAGCTAAGAGTCCCCCATAAGGGCACCTTCCCTTTGGGGTCCTTCGGTGGCCTTCACCTTGGTAGTTCCCATGGACAAATCTTGTGGCATTTTCCTGCGGACAAATCCCTGGGATTTCTCCTATGGACATTTCCTCGTGCGCTTTCTTATGGACATTTTCCTCAGGGAAAATTCCCATAGACAAAAAGTCTAGAGAAAATTATTACTGACAAAAAGTCTATGGAAAATTCACATAGATAAAAAGCCCATGGAAATGTTGACTCATTCTTTGAAAATTCCTTCAGGGTCTTTTGGCTTGTAGCTTCTCTGTATTCCTTTGGACTTTTATCTGAAGGAATTCCTTCAAACAAAAAGTCTGAAAGAATTGCTTCTTTGCCTTGATCTTTCTGAACTATCTTAAACAAAATTTTGATGGAATTTACTTAACTATTTCCTTGAAAATAACCCTTTCAAAGGGTGTTTTTATCAATTAAGTGTCCTCCGCAAGGGCACTTGTCTTTCGGGAAGCCCTTTGAAATTTTGCCTTTTGAACTGTTTCTTTGAACCATTCCATTGAACCAAGATGTTGAACCAATTAGTTGAACCAATTAGTTAAACCAATCGATTGAACCAAAAATGGTTCAAGCCGATGGTTCAAGCCAATGGTTCAATTGAATGAACCAAGCCGTTGAACCAATTGATTGAACCAAAAATGGTTCAAGCTGATGGTTCAATTAAATGAACCAAGATGATGAACTAAGTATTAAACCAAACATTGAACTTGCCTTTGACCATGTTTTTGAACTAACCATTGAACCAATTGACTTTGAACTGAAGGATGAACCAAAATGTTAAACCTTTTCGTTGAACCAACCGTTGAACCAATTTTTGGTTTAATGGTTCAACGGTTCAATGGTTCAAGACACCATGATTTGGCTGTATTGTGAAGCTGATGAACCAATTGAAGCGATTGATCTCTGAACCTTGACGAAGCACTTAACTCTTGCCAAAGATGTTGAACCTGTTGAACCTTGAACCCGTTGAACCTTTAAACCAAAGTGGTTCAATGGTTCAATGGTTCAAGCCTCTTTTTGTGCTTAGATGCTTGCCGATGGAGATTTTTGATTGAACCAAGGTGTTGACAATCCTAAAAAATGACTAAGTGTTGAAATCTGATTCTTTTGACTAAAACCACCTACAGAAGCCTTTGAACTTGTAGAAATGAACCTGCCTGCAGAGTCTGTAGATTTCTAAAAAGCTTGAAAATTGAAGAATTTGAATGCCTAAGACAAATTTTAGAAAGGGAAGAGAAAATTTTGGCTTGTAAGACCAAAATAGTTAAAATGTTTTCCCAAAAATGAGTGATATTTTTGGGGGGACAAAAGTTGGCTCTAGTTAGGGAACTTCTATCAATTGCAAAAACAATTGAAAGGAGTAGAGTCCAGAATCTCTAGTGTCTTCATGTGTACCATTGGGTTATAGATTCATGTTACCCATAAATGAAAGGAATCAAAAATAGAAAAAAACAAAACAAAATAGAATTGAAAACTGTACAAATATACATATATATAGATGCAAAGATCTAACACTTCAAGAGTTGAAATGTTTTAGATGCTGTCCATTGTGAGGTAGAGAAAAGAGTGTGCCATCTTGATATTTCAATAGAATGTTTTTTTCACCAATGTGTTGATGAATTATAAATGGGCCTCTCCAAAGGGAGTCAAACTTTCCATGCATCCCCTTTGGTTCTCTCCTTTTGTCCCATAGCAGGATTTGATCCCTAATCTAGAAATCATGATTTTTGGCCTTCTGGTCAAAGAGTTTCTTTACCAGACTTTGATGAGTAGCAATTCTATCCACCACCATGGTTATTTGTTCCTCTAGCTAAGCCAAGCACATGATTCTTTTATCAAGATAACTTTCATATGTCTGATCTTTAATTGCCTTTGCCAATTTCAAGGCTGGCAATTCTAAGGTGATTGGTATCTCAGCATTGATACCATAAAGAAGTTGAAAAGGAGACATACCAATTTCCCTCATTGGTTTGATGATGTCTACCCATATATCATCAATCAATGCTTTATGCCATGTTATCTGATTGTCATTTGCTAGCTTTTTGATAATAGTTACCAGATTCTTATTACTGGATTCAGCTTGTCCATTCCCTTGTGGAAAATAATCAGAAGAGTGAGAGAGTGTAATTCCAAAATAGAAACAAAACTGTGTAATATTTTGAGAGGTGAAACATGATACATTATCAGTAACAATTTTGATTGGAACTCCAAACCTGGAAATGATATTCTCTTTGAGGAAGTTGTATACAACTTCTGAAGTAGCATGCTTAGTTGGGATTACTTCCACCCACTTGGTGAAATAATTAGTTATTGTAAGGACATAATCATGTCTAGCACTTGAATATGGGTTTATTGTCCCAATAAAATCAAGTCCCCATTGCTAGAAAGGTTCTTCTATGATCACTAGCTTGAGAGGCATAGCAAATAACTTGGGTCTTCCAACAAATTGCTGACAGAGTTCACATTTTCTCACCCGTTTATGTGCATCTTGGAAAAGAGTTGGCCAATAATACCTAGATTATAGAATCTTGTGAGCAGTCACAGGAGAAAAAAAATGTCCTCCATAGGCTAGATTATGGAAAGATTTCAAAAGCTGGGTTTGATGTTCTTTATCTACACAGTAAAGGAATACTCCATCTATGCTTCTCTTGTATAGGCCGTTATCCTAAAGGACAAAATTGACATCTTTCAAATTGATAGTCCTCCTTTATTTGTAATAAAATTGAGTAGGACATTCACCATAAGTAAGGAAATGAGTGATACCTGAATACCACTCATTCGTAGTGGAGACAAAAAGGACTATTGGTGTCTTTTCCACTTCAATTTCTTCATGATGTGTGTCTTTTGGCTTATTATCAGCAATTAATTGGCATAAACCTTTACCCCTGACCAGCTTTGTTAGCTTGATGTCTAGATCAAACTCTTGGATCTTTGTAATCCAATTACCTCTTTTCATGTCAAACTCCTGCTGAGTTACTATAGACTTGACTGTAGTATCAGGCACTAGGGCAGTAGTATGTGAATTTAGAATATAGAAGCATAAATGTTTGACTACTTTTACCAAGGCATAAACATGATTATCTATATTTGAATACTTCATCTCATGAGTTTTAGAGGGCAACTCATGAAAGAGATAGGAGATTCCATACCTTCCTTGTCCTATTGAACAAGAATAATTGAAAGAGTGTGTTTAGATGCATAGCTATAAATGATGAAATCTTTGTTGTAATCTGGGCAAACCAAGGTAGGGGCATGAGCAATGGTGGTTTTAATATCTTTAAATTTTGATTTTCCTTCTTTAGTCCAGCTGAAGATGGTCTTCCCTTTCATCATGTTCATAATGTGCCTAGTCTTCTCAGCAAATTTAGGGATGAATCTCCGTAAGAAATTCATGTTTCCAAAGAAAGAATGAACAACATTCTTACTTGTAGGTAGATTAAGCTCTTGAATAGACTTGACTCTTTCTGAGTCAATCTTTATTCCTTCTTTGCATTGTGTCTAAGGAGTTTGCCCTCTATTAGTAAAAAATAGACTTTTTAAGATTTAAGCAATTACCATTCTGGCGGCAGTGCTCCAACACTTGTTGTAGGTGGCATACATGATCAGATCAACACTTTGAAAAGATAGTCAAATCGTCAAGGTATACCACTATGAATCTACCAATCTCATCTTTGAAATCCAGATCCATAGCTCTCTGAAAGGTAGCATCAGCATTTATTAGACCAAAAGGCATTCTCCTATATGCAAAAGTACCCCAAGGCATGGTGAATGCAATCTCGTGTTGGTCTGCCTCACCAACTTCAACTTGATTATAACCTAATAAGCCATCCAACATTGATAACATATCTGCACCTATCACTATTTGAAGCACTTGATCCATAATTGGCAAAGGATAATTATCCTTCAAAGATGCTTGATTTAGATTTTTGAAATCTACACAAATGAGGATTTCACCATTCTTCTTCCTTACAGGCACTATGTTTGTAATCCATGTAGAACGATGAATTGGAAAGATGATTCTAGCATTTAACATCTTTTGTATCTCAAATAGAATAATACCTAATATTTTAAGATTATATTGTCTAGATTTTTGTTTGTATGGCATTGAGTCAACCTTGAGAGGAATGTTATGGTAGATTTCATCTAGTCTAAAAGACTTCAAGTCTTTATAAGAATATGCTAAGACATCCATGTATTGATAGAGTAAAGAGGTGAACTTGAATCTATATTCATGGGTGCAACACTTACTAATATTGATCATCTTGGGATTTTCTTCAATAGACAGATTCACTTGACCAAATCCTTGAGAGAAACTCGAGTCTGTTTGCTGTTGTTTAATGAATCTATCATATTTGTCAAATAGCTTTTCAAGAGAAAGCGGGCCTTTAGGAATTTTATTTCCTTTCAGCTGCAAGAATTCTTCATTTATATTTGAGCTAGATTTAGACACAGATTCATTCTTCTGAGGTTCACTACCTTCAAAACATAGTTGTTCAAAATTATCTTTTCATTCCAAGAAGTCAATGATTTGATGATCATCATTGAATACTTGCCATTGGTCAGCATTGTTAAGAACACTTGGTCTATAGACCAACTCAATGGTATACTTGTCTTCTTTGAAATCTAAATGAGGAATTAAGAGAGTTCCTGAAATAACAAGTGCATCAACTTTGTCATTAGACTCTCTGGGTATGGCAGAAATGTTGAAAGCATCAAAACTTTCAATTTGGTCCCAAACCAAGTTACGGTAGTGGCAAAATATTTCATTCTTAGTTTGGTATAAGTTCCTCACTTGACAAACTACTAATTCAACATCCCCTTTCGCATGAAGAAACTTGATGCCTTTTTCTTGAGCAGCCTTCATGCCCAGCAATAGAGATTTGTATTTAGCTGTATTGTTAGTGTTGTTGAACTATAATTTGTAAGATGAAGGGAACATATCTCGTTGAGGAGATATCAAAACAATCCTATCTCTTGAACTGGTAGAGGAATAGCTAACATCAAATTTCAAAGTCCATATCTCATTTGATACTAATTTTTCTGTAGACTTTTGTTCATCAGAGATAGACGATCCTTCTTGGTCTGTACTATAGCCTACTAAATTTTTTGTTGTTCTTGTTGAACTAATTTCTAAGTTGATACTCTCACGTGTTTCATGCATTTCATCTATAGATAGAAAATAGTTACCCATACCTGCTGATTCAAAAAGAATTTGAGCTTCAGGGGCTGATGTCTGGGTGACCACATATTTTGCTTCCTTTTCAGGGAGCAATCTCTTCATCATGCATTGGATAGGGATCCTTGCCTTAGATAAATCCATGCTTAGTTCTTTTCCAATGTCCTTGTAGAAATTTCATCCAAGAAAAATTACATAAGATGCTGGGATGTTAGCCACCAAGACAGTCATCTTGATTCTCTTGTCTGGAAAGGCTATAAATGCAAATTGGGCATCCTTAATTTGCCCTAGTAATGGTACTTGCTTGTTCTCCATGGAGAAACATCTCCCAAATGTCTCAGTCAATGTGAGGCCAAGAGACTTAGCTACTTTAGCTAGCATGACATTATCAGATGTGCCTGAGTCTATAATATAGTTACTCAGCTTGTGGCCATTAATTAACAAGGAAACATAAAAAGGTTCTATTTTTCTAGAAGTAGTTGGGGGAATAATGACCAGATTATTTAGAATAGGCATGTTATTTGGAGAATTAGGAGTTACCTTTTTAGCCTTTTGTCCTACAGGGACAATTTGATTTTTAACATATTAGACTAGCTTATTCAGTCGATCTAGATTTTACTACAAATATTCAAACTTAGACATTTGTATTTTGTCTTTTTGACATGATCGATTATGTCAAATGCCTGAATCGAGCTAGATATAGAGAAAGTTACTTCAGCTTTATAAATTTTAGGAGGGATGGGAGGTGGGCTAGTTTGTGAATTTGAATTAGAAGGGGAAGGTGCAATTGATGTATTTGCCTTTTGGGCGATTACTAGGTCCTTTGACTGAAAGGCAAAGTAGTTCCACATTTAGCAATCATGACTGCTAACTGTGGTTGTTCTTCTATCTTCTCTTTATTAGGTTGCTAGACTGATTAGTTTTAAGATCTGGTAAATACTACATATGATCCATCAAAAACTTCTCCTTTACTTCTGGGTTCATCCTGGTAGTTTAGGAAACTAATATGGGAGTCCCCAACTGATTCTTCTTGATTGTCTTTAAGGAGATCAACATCATTTTTTTGATTTAATTTAGGCCAATAAGAGAATTATAATTCTACTTCAAGATATCCCATTGCTAAATTGGTTGGAGGAGCTTCTACGGCAAGTTTCCCTTGTGGGGGAGGAAGGTGATTATGTTTCCCTTGATTCTTGGTAGTATTGCCTTGATAAGACTAATTTGGGAATGTCCTTCTATATGAAGGAGTAGAAGACATTCCTTGATCCATTTTCTTTTTGAGACCAAGCAACTCATTTGCTAATTTTTGCACCATTGGATCTGTGGTACCTATAGATGCATATTCAAAAGATGATGAAGCTCTATTTCTATTTGGATATATTCTTATCTTCCTTGCTAAGATGAGATCATCTTCTACTTCAGTGGCCAAAATTTGAGCTGTATCAAGATCTATTTGACTATCACATCTCAAGAGAAAACTTACTTCAGGTAGCTAAGAATTAATGAAAAAGCATTTGAGATTCTCAGCTGTAGGTCTAGTAATTATAGGGATTTTGTTTCTTAATTTATCAAATTTGGCTATGAAGTCTCTCATAGGATCATGAGGCTCTTTATTCATTTGTGTAAGTTGAGCCAAAAGTGTATGTGCATCTTCTATAGGTTTGAATCTGGCTTTAAACTTAGCTTTGAGAGTATTCCAATCAGTCACTGATCAAGCCTGCAAATGATAAAACCAATCTATAGTAGCACCTTGTAATGTCTCCACAAATAGACTGACTGCTACATCTTCAAATTCTAATCTTATTACTCCACAAGATATGCTAAAAGCTGCAATGTGCTCATTAGGGTGAACTTTCCCATCACCATAGAATTTGGAGAAGTTCTTCCTAGAGATACGTGGAAGCTCATGTAGAGGTGGAGTAAGATTGAGAGGACCAAAATCATTACCCCAAGGACCTTGAACTGCAATTGTAGGAATATGAAAAGGAGGGATAACAAATCTCATAGGGGTAATTATAGGCATAGCTTTATCAATAGCAGAAGTAGATACTTCATCTGGCAGTGGAGATCTGACTTTAGTAGGAGGAAAACTCTTGGTTAGTTGGAGATGAGATGATGAAGGAAATAAATCAAAATCACTTTGTTTTACCAACTTGAATATAGGGTCAATGATACCTTTATCCCTTTGGCTTCGTGTATACCTTGAATTTGCCAGTTTGTGAAACAAAAGTGGAAAATAATTGACCTTGCTTCAGTTAAAGCTTGAGGATTTAAACTATGCATTCTTTCCCAGTTAATGTGGAGGTGAATGGATAGATTATAAATGGATAATGGATATTTGATATCCCCAGTGGAGTCGCCAAAAACTGTTGATCAGACCTATTTTGTTTATCAGTACGCTGATCGACAAAATATTCAACCAACAAGTAGTAAATCTAGATTTGTATAATAGAACTAGGCCATGTAATTATCTACAAACACTCAAAAAGAATAAGTGAAGCATGTATATATAATTAAAACCAACCATACTAAGATAGCTAACATATGTAGTGTCTAGAAACAATAAGAAGTGTAAATATGGTAATGCATATAATCTATAATTTTTATTTTTTGAGTAAATATTTGAATGTTTTTGTGTTGACATATTATATATTTTTTTTATTTTATGGATACAAGTTATGTAAAAACAAAATTAAAAAGTTTATATATATATAATTTCCTTAGATGCATGATGTTTAATGGTTTTTTGATTTCCTTTCCATCAAGTGCAGCTAGAATATATACTTTGGGGCTAAGTTTTTATGTGAATATGTAGGGCTAAGCCAATTTTGTATACATTTTATTTTTTTTGTTCTTTAGAATTGACATTTTTGAGATTCTCTTTTAAAACCAAATAATCGACTTCAAATTATTTACAATGAACATGACTATTATAGGCTCGTTGGATTCATTTTTGATATGCTCTAAGATGTTCTATATATTGAATACGTGTGTGATTTAAATGTTCTAGTTTATGGATATGTCTTTCTCTATATTTATCATTTATAATAATCCATTTTAAGGATTCCCATAAGGATGGGATTTATAATTCCAGTGAGATAACTACATCTATGCCATATACTAGTAAATAAAGAGTAGATCTTATCATTATGCAAATACTAGTGTGGTAGGCCCATAGTGTTGTCACAAAATTTTTCTCCCTTGGAGAGGTAGTTCAAGCCTACTAAAATTGAGTGAAATAATAAAATTACCTATAAACCTATGTGTTATCTATAGTTGGGGTAAACCTCTAGATTGGAGGGTTAGCACCCTTGATATATTTATTTAAGCTCATCACCTATGCTAATAACTTGTTGGGATAGAAAGGAGAGAGAAACATGAAATAAAACTAACCTATTGAGGTGATGCACTGAGTTGAACTCCATAAGACTATCATGGACTTATACTATGAAAGGTGATTCACAAAATTGATCTCAACATTTAAGGTTTCTCTAGCATAAGTATTTCAACATGGAGGTATGATGCAATGAATTTCTTGAGGTAGATGAATAAGAGATATGATTGTAGAAAATATTTCTTTTCCTTACACTTAGAGACATATAAGAACACTAACTACACTCCATGTGACCTGTTATAAATAAGACTACTTGCACAAAACATGAAAGAGTAATGTGAACACAAGGATAGATGATTATCACTTATCTTTCAAATATGAACTAATTCACACACTTATACAAGAATTTGAGAACCAAAAACTAGATTAAAATATTATATTTAGAGGCAAAATCAATACTCAAATTAGTATGGCTTCACCATAACATATGTGGATTCTTTACAAATCCAAAAGTGATTGCTTGTATAGAGAATTGTGAAATATATATATATATATATATATATATATATATATATATATAGAGAGAGAGAGAGAGAGAGTAGTAGAATAATATCAAAAAGTGTCTATATGCAATCATAAATGTATAATATCTATAGATTAATCTTGGATTAGAGAAGATAGATCATACCTACACTTTTTATTGAGAACACATTTGTTAAGTAGGAGAATGACCAATATGGGGATCCACTAAACTCAATTATGGGACTATTTATCACAATACACTATATTAAGGAGGGTTTTAAAGCTTATATTTTAACACAACCACATAATAACCCTAAGGGAGTCCTAGTTTTTGATGTCTCACCTAATCTAATATAAAAAAAAGTAAATATAATCTATTTCTCACTAAATCTTATGGCGCAACATGAGGGGTAAGTAAAAAATCAAAACATGTATAAGAGAATATCAATTAAGATAAGTATGAGTAAGACCCTAATACATGGAATTTGAAAAGTAATATTATACAAACCCAATAATTATGCTACAACTATCTACTAAAGAAAGGAGAAAAGTTAGAGAATACTTACTTGAATGTGAACCCATTGAGACTCAATCTCTCCCTTTGCCAAAGGGGCTTGATAAGAGTTTGTTTTGGTTTGTAAGGATCACTAAGAAAGGCCAAAACATCTAGGACTTATGAATAATACTAGATTATCCAAGTATAAACTCTAACTAAGACTCCTTAAGGAGAATGGTAGAAGAGTAGATTGTAAACAAGTACCAAATAATATATCCCTTGATTGCATATTGAAATAATGATGAAATGATCTTATACTTATAGTTGGATTCAACCCTAAACCCTTCCAAAAATTTTGAGTCAATAGGATCAACCTAATTGACCTAGAATAATTTTAGACAATTCTTCACTAAGTCCCCAACTAGGTCGACCAAAGCCTAACCTAATTCCTAAGTGAAAATATCCCAAACCTATATAGGGTTAACCTAGTCAACCTAGTACAACCGACTAACAAAATCGACTTAAGGTGAGGAAAAGAGGGATGGAAAGAGGAAAAATATTTGAAGAGTGTGAAAATAATGAGTAATAAATTAGGGAATGGTTTTTAAGAGCTATATGGATTGGTAGTAAGTGGAAATAAGGCACAAAAAACCTTAAAAGCACCAATGGTCTTCCCACTCCTTTCTTGGTGTACCCTTTAAGGCATGACACTTAGACAGATTGAGTCTTGATGGGTTTTTGTAAAATTTAAAGCATTAGTATTTGATAAAAGTTAAAAATATTAGGTGTATACACATGACCCACTCAAAAATCATTACATGTCAATAAGGTACAATAGTTGATGGTGCGTCAAGAAAGAACATAAGGACACACAATGTTGATGCTAAAAAAATGTTGCATTATTTTAAAGTATAAAATAATTAAAAGTAAATGACAAAAAACTAATTAACTAAAAGGTAAATATATGTGTACCTTAAATTACCTTTATCATTAGATGGTTATTTTCTAAGTTGTTAGTTTTGATTATGTAGGGTGCAGAGAACTACTTTTGACAAACCCAATAATACACAGATATAGAGCAAAAATAAATAAATGTATGATATGCAAGATAACTAGTTCGTATGAGGACAAGATGTACTTGGGAATTTGAAAATCTAGGATGACAAGTGTGATGTTAGATCAAATGACCAAGTCAAAAATAAGAGCATATCAGGTAACCAAAAATCCAAGGCTACTAAAGACTAAAAATCTCAAATAGATAAAATTTAAGTAAGAAAGTAAAAACTCACCAATTCAAACCGAAGATACATGTCAGAAAGGATGGTAATAAAACATGAATGAAAAATTAGAAACAAAATGGTAAAACAACATTTATGAGTGAACAGTAACAATCCTTATCTCCTTAATAAGGGAAATGGTGCTTAAAAAGGAAAAACAACATTGATGAGTGAGAAGTAACAAGCTAACCTCACTCAATAATGGAAAAAGGGTAAAAACTCAAGTATTCATAATAGTAGGATAGTAAAATAATTTTAAATGGTAAACAAAGTAAAACAAGTCTAGGAATGTAATTCTATGGTGTAAAGAAAGTAATCCATAGTTATTCAGACATGTTTTGTTCTAAGGATAGATAAAACTAAAATAAATTAGTGCTATCGTGTTTTTAAGAGATGAATAAGAAATAAGTATAGAATAATAGAAAATAGATTTGGAATCATAATTTTCATATCAAGGTGGAAAATGAAATGGGTGGAGGGGAAAATGAAGGAAAGACCAAGGTAGAGTAACTCTTTACCAAAATCAAGACACTCAAATTAGGTTTGTCAAAACAATAGGACTTTTAACCTTAAGGACTCTAAAGAACTTCTATTAAGCATACAAGTTTTAGGTTAAAAAATTTAGTATATAGATAATCTCATGAAGGCTATATACATGAAAATTAAAATGGGACTACCTTACCACAACATGTTTCCCATTCCTCTAGACCCCTTAAAGAGTCATTGATCTACTTCAAACATTGAGTACTTGTGTGAGAAAGTAGGTAACAGCATAGAGTTTGTTGAATTTTCCTATTCCAATCTATTGTTCTATCACGCCTTGATGGACCTTAGATATATATGAGTCCAACTATGGATTTTGATCTTTGATTAGAGATAGGATATGTGCTTTGAATCATGTCTTTTGGTGTGATTTTGACTTTTGAGATATATATGTTGTCTTTTGTATATATCATTGCCTTTTGTTTCAAATTATTTTTCTTTTAACTTTATTAATGGATTTTTTATTCCTCCTCCATATGGATTTGGGAAACCAAACATGGGTGTTAAATATGACTTTCATTTAAATACTTGGGACTTGGTTTCTAAGAGAGATAACTTCAGAGAGCATGGGGTCTAAGAGTCTTATAAATCTAGGTGAAATAAAAGTGTTATCTTGACTTCAAGCTTGTTTTATCCAATGTGGAGTGAAAGGAAAGAAAATCAAGAGGAATGACACATAAAACAAATTGAAATTACTCTAAATTACAAAAATGTGACAAAAGTTAAAAAGGATACAATGATAGTAAAGTGTGATTCCTTATCATAAGAATGACAGAAATGGAGGAAAACATGCTAGCATAGTTTATTCTAAAAATTACATCTATAAAAAGAAGCAAAATCTAATGTTGAGAACAAAGAATACAAACACACACACACACACACACACACACACACACACACACACACAGAGATATATATATATATATATATATATATATATATATATATATATATATATACATACATATACATATATATATATATATATGTATGTATGTATGTATCTATATATATATATATATGTATGTATGTATGTATCTATATATATATATATGTATATGTATATATGTATATATGTATATATATATATATATATTAAAGTAATGACAAAATGGTAATTTAGAGAGAGATAGAGAGAGAGAGAGAGTAGCATAGTAGAATAATATCGATAAGTGTCTATATGCAATCATAAATGTATAATATCTATAGATTAATCTTAGATCAGAGAAGATAGATCATACCTACACTTTTTATTGAGAACACATTTGATAAGGAGGAGAATGACCAATATGGGGATCCACTAAACTCAATTATGGGACTATTTATCACAATACACTATATTAAGGAGGGTTGTAAAGCTTATATTTTAAAACAATCACATAATAACCCTAAGGAAGTCCTAGTTTTTGATATCTCACCTAATCTAATATAGAAAAAAGTAAATATAATCTATTTCTCACTAAATCTTATGGTGCAACCTGAGGGGTTAGTAAAAAATCAAAACATGTATAAGAGAATATCAATTAAGATAAGTATGAGTAAGACCCTAATACATGGAATTTGAAAAGTAATATTATACAAACCCAATAATTATGCTACTTCTATCTACTAAAGAAAGGAGAAAAGTTATAGAATACTTACTTGAATGTGAACCCATTGAGACTCAATCTCTCCCTTTAACAAACGGGCTTCATAAGAGTTTGTTTTGGTTTGTAAGGATCACTAAGAAAGGCCAAAACATCTAAGACTTATGAATAATACTAGATTATCCAAGTATAAACTCTAACTAAGACTCCTTAAGGAGAATGGTAGAAGAGTAGATTGTAAACAAGTACTAAATAATATATCTCTTGATTGCATATTGAAATAATGATGAAATGATCTTATACTTATAGTTGGATTCAACCCTAAACCCTTCCAAAAATTTTGAGTCAATAGGATCAACCTTATTGACCTAGCATATTTTTAGACAATTCTTCACTAAGTCCCCAACTAGGTCGACCAAAGCCTAACCTAATTCCTAAGTGAAAATATCCCAAAACTATATAGGGTTAACCTAGTCAACCTAGTATAACCGACTAACAAAATGGACTTAAGGTGAGGAAAAGAGGGATGGAAAGAGGAAAAATATTTGAAGAGTGTGAAAATAATGAGTAATAACTTAGGGAATGGTTTTTAAGAGCTAGATGGATTGGTAGTAAGTGGAAATAAGGGACAAAAAATCTTAAAAGCACCAATGGTCTGCCCACTCCTTTCTTGGTAGACCCTTTAAGGCATGCACTTAGAGAGATTGAGTCTTGATGGGTTTTTTTAAAATTTAAAGCATTATTATTTGATAAAAGTTAAAAATATTAGGTGTATACACATGACCCACTCAAGAATCATCACATGTCAATAAGGTGCAATAGTTGATGGTGCTTCAAGAAAGAACATAAGGACACACAATGTTGATGCTAAAAAAATGTTGCATTATTTTAAAGTATAAAATAATTAAAAGTAAATGAAAAAAAACTAATTAACTAAAAGGTAAATATATGTGTACCTTGAATTACCTTTATCATTAGATGGTTGTTTTCTATGTTGTTAGTTTTGATTATGTAGGGTGTAGAGACTACTTTTGACAAACCCAATAATACACAGATATAGAGAAAAAATAAATAAATGTAAGATATGAAAGATAACTAGTTCTATGAGGACAAGATGTACTTGGGAATTTGAAAAGCGAGGATGACAAGTGCGATGTTAGATCAAATGACCAAGTCAAAAATAAGAGCATATCAGGTAACCAAAAATCCAAGGCTACTAAAGACTAAAAATCTCAAATAGATAAAATTTAAGTAAGAAAGTAAAAACTCACCAATTCAAACCGAAGATACATGTCAAAAAGGATGGTAATAAAACATGAATGAAAAATTAGAAACAAAATGTTAAAACAACATTTATGAGTGAACAGTAACAATCCTTATCTCCTCAATAATGGAAATGGTGCTTAAAAAGGAAAAACAACATTGATGAGTGAGGAGTAACAAGCCAACCTCACTCAATAATGGAAAAAGGGTAAAAACTCAAGTATTCATAATAGTAGGATAGTAAAATAATTTTAAATGGTAAACAAAGTAAACCAAGTCTAGGAATGTAATTCTATGGTGTAAAGAAAGTAATCCATGCTTATTCAGACATGTTTTGTTCTAAGGATAGATAAAATTGAAATAAAGTAGTTCTATCATGTTTTTAAGAGATGAATAAGAAATAAGTATAGAATAACAAAAAATAGATTTGGAATCATAATTTTCATATCAAGGCGGAAAATGAAATTTGTGGAGGGGAAAATGAAGGAAAGACCAAGGTAGAGTAACTCTTTACCAAAATCAAGACACTCAAATTAGGTTTGTCAAAACAATAGGACTTTTAACCTTAAGAACTCTAAAGAACTTCTATTAAGCATACAAGTTTTAGGTTAAAAAATGTAGTATATAGATAATCTCATGAAGGCTATATACATGAAAATTAAAATGGGACAACCTTACCACAACATGTTTCCCATTCCTCTAGACCCCTTACAGAGTCATTGATCTACTTCAAACATTCAGTACTTGTGTTAGAAAGTAGGTAACACCATAGAGTTTGTTGAATTTTCTTATTCCAATCTATTGGTCTATCACACCTTGATGGACGTTAGATATATATGAGTCCAACAATGGATTTTAATCTTTGATTAGAGATAGGATATGTGCTTTGAATCATGTCTTTTGGTGTGATTTTGACTTTTGAGATTTATATGTTGTCTTTTGTATATATCATTGCCTTTTGTTTCAAATTATTTGGATTTTTACTTTCCTAATGGATTTTTTATTCCTCCTCCATATGGATTTGGGAAACCAAACATGGGTGTTAAATATGACTTTCATTTAAATACTTGGGACTTGGTTTCTAAGAGAGATAACTTCAGGGAGCATGGGGTCTAAGAGTCTAATAAATCTAGGTAAAATAAAAGTGTTATCTTGACTTGAATCTTGTTTTATCCAATGTGGAGTGAAAGGAAAGAAAATCAAGAGGAATGACACATAAAAAAATTTAAATTCCTCTAAATTACAAAAAAGTGACAAAGGTTAAAAAGGGATACAATGATAGTAAGGTGTGATTCCTTATCATAAGAATGAGGGAAATGGAGGAAAACATGCTAGCATAGTTTATTGTGAAAATTACATCTATAAAAAGAAGCAAAATCTAAAGTTGAGAACAAAGAATACACACACACACACACACACACACACACACACACACACACACACACACACACACACACACACACACACACACACACACATACATATATATATACACACACACACATAGATATATACATATATATATACATATATATATATATATATACATACATATATATATATATACATACATATATATATATATATATAAATATATATATACATACATATACATATATATATATGTATGTATGTATGTATATATATGTATATGTATATATGTATATATATATATGTATGTATGTATATATATGTATATGTATATATGTATATATGTATGTATATATATATATATATATATATATTAAAGTAATGAGCAAATGGTAATTTAGAGAGAAAGAGAGAGAGTAGCATAGTAGAATAATATCGATAAGTGTCTATATGCAATCATAAATGTATAATATCTATAGATTAATCTTAGATCAGAGAAGATAGATCATACCTACACTTTTTATTGAGAACACATTTGTTAAGGAGGAGAATGACCAATATGGGGATCCACTAAACTCAATTATGGGACTATTTATCACAATACACTATATTAAGGAGGGTTGTAAAGCTTATATTTTAACACAATCACATAATAACGCTAAGGAAGTCCTAGTTTTTGATATCTCACCTAATCTAATATAAAAAAAGTAAATATAATCTATTTCTCACTAAACCTTATTGTGCAACAGGAGGGGTTAGTAAAAAATCAAAACATGTATAAGAGAATATCAATTTAGATAAGTATGAGTAAGACCCTAATACATGGAATTTGAAAAGTAATATTATACAAACCCAATAATTATGCTACTTCTATGTACTAAAGAAAGGAGAAAAGTTATAGAATACTTACTTGAATGTGAACCCATTGAGACTCAATCCCTCCCTTTGCCAAAGGGGCTTCATAAGGGTTTGTTTTTGTTTGTAAGGATCACTAAGAAAGGCCAAAACATCTAAGACTTATGAATAATACTAGATTATCCAAGTATAAACTCTAGCTAAGACTCCTTAAGGAGAATGGTAGAAGAGTAGATTGTAAACATGTACTAAATAATATATCTCTTGATTGCATATTGAAATAATGATGAAATGATCTTATACTTATAGTTGGATTCAACCCTAAACCCTTCCAAAAATTTTGAGTCAATAGGATCAACCTAATTGACCTAGCATATTTTTAGACAATTCTTCACTAAGTCCCCAACTAGGTCGACCAAAGCCTAACCTAATTCCTAAGTGAAAATATCCCAAACCTATATAGGGTTAACCTAGTCAACCTAGTACAACCAACTAACAAAATGGACTTAAGGTGAGGAAAAGAGGGATGGAAAGAGGAAAAATATTTGAAGAGTGTGAAAATAATGAGAAATAACTTAGGGAATGGTTTTTAAGAGCTAGATGGATTGGTAGTAAGTGGAATTAAGGGACAAAAAATCTTAAAAGCACCAATGGTCTGGCCACTCCTTTCTTGGTATACCCTTTAAGGCATGCACTTAGAGAGATTGAGTCTTGATGGGTTTTTGTAAAATTTAAAGCATTAGTATTTGATAAAAGTTAAAAATATTAGGTGTATACACATGACCCACTCAAAAATCATCACATGTCAATAAGGTACAATAGTTGATGGTGCTTCAAGAAAGAACATAAGGACACACAATGTTGATGCTAAAAAAATGTTGCATTATTTTAAAGTATAAAATAATTAAAAGTAAATGACAAAAAACTAATTAAATAAAAGGTAAATATATGTGTACCTTGAATTACCTTTATCATTAGATGGTTGTTTTCTATGTTGTTAGTTTGGATTATGTAGGGTGCAGAGACTACTTTTGAGAAACCCAATCATACACAGATATAGAGCAAAAATAAATAAATGTAAGATATGAAAGATAACTAGTTTTATGAGGACAAGATGTACTTGGGAATTTGAAAAGTGAGGATGACAAGTGCGATGTTAGATCAAATGACCAAGTCAAAAATAAGAGCATATCAGGTAACCAAAAATCCAAGGCTACTAAAGACTAAAAATCTCAAATAGATAAAATTTAAGTAAGAAAGTAAAAACTCACCAATTCAAACCGAAGATACATGTCAAAAAGGATGGTAATAAAACATGAATGAAAAATTAGAAACAAAATGTTAAAACAACATTTATGAGTGAACAGTAACAATCCTTATCTCCTCAATAATAGAAATGGTGCTTAAAAAGGAAAAACAACATTGATGAGTGAGAAGTAACAAGCCAACCTCACTCAATAATGGAAAAAGGGTAAAAACTCAAGTATTCATAATAGTAGGATAGTAAAATAATTTTAAATGGTAGACAAAGTAAAACAAGTCTAGGAATGTAATTCTATGGTGTAAAGAAAGTAATCCATAGTTATTCAGACATGTTTTGTTCTAAGGATAGATAAAATTGAAATAAAGTAGTGCTATCATGTTTTTAAGAGATGAATAAGAAATAAGTATAGAATAACAAAAAATAGATTTAGAATCATAATTTTCATATCAAGGCGGAAAATGAAATGGGTGGAGGGGAAAATGAAGGAAAGACCAAGGTAGAGTAACTCTTTACCAAAATCAAGACACTCAAATTAGGTTTCTCAAAGCAATAGGACTTTTAACCTTAAGGACTCTAAATAACTTCTATTAACCATACAAGTTTTAGGTTAAAAAATGTAATATATACATAATCTCATGAAGGCTATATACAAGAAAATTAAAATGGGACAACCTTACCACAACATGTTTCCCATTCCTCTAGACCCCTTACAGAGTCATTGATCTACTTCAAACATTGAGTACTTGTGTTAGAAAGTAGGTAACACCATAGAGTTTGTTGAATTTTCTTATTCCAATCTATTGGTCTATCACACCTTGATGGACCTTAGATATATGTGAGTCCAACTATGGATTTTAATCTTTGATTAGAGATAGGATATGTGCTTTGAATCATGTCTTTTGGTGTGATTTTGACTTTTGAGATTTATATGTTGTCTTTTGTATATATCATTGCCTTTTGTTCCAAATTATTTGGCTTTTAACTTTCTTAATGGATTTTTTATTCCTCCTCCATATGGATTTGGGAAACCAAACATGGGTGTTAAATATGACTTTCATTTAAATACTTGGGACTTGGTTTCTAAGAGAGATAACTTCAGGGAGCATGGGGTCTAAGAGTCTAATAAATCTAGGTAAAATAAAAGTGTTATCTTGACTTGAATCTTGTTTTATCCAATGTGGAGTGAAAGGAAAGAAAATCAAGAGGAATGACACATAAAAAAATTGAAATTACTCTAAATTACAGAAAAGTGACAAAGGTTAAAACGGGATACAATAATAGTAAGGTGTGATTCCTTATCATAGGAATGAGGGAAATGGAGGAAAACATGCTAGCATAGTTTATTGTGAAAATTACATCTATAAAAAGAAGCAAAATCTAAAGTTGAGAACAAGAATACACACACACACACATATATATATATACATACATATATATATACACACACACATAGATATATATATATATATATATATATATATATACATACATATATATATACATACATACATACATATATATATATATATATATGTATGTATGTATATATATATATGTATATGTATATATATATGTATGTATATATATGTATATGTATATATGTATATATGTATGTGTATATATATATATATATATATTAAAGTAATGACGAAATGGTAATTTAGAGAGAGATAGAGAGAGAGAGAGAGTAGCATAGTAGAATAATATCGATAAGTGTCTATATGCAATCATAAATGTATAATATCTATAGATTAATCTTAAATCAGAGAAGATAGATCATACCTACACTTTTTATTGAGAACACATTTGTTAAGGAGGAGAATGACCAATATGGGGATCCACTAAACTCAATTATGGGACTATTTATCACAATACACTATATTAAGGAGGGTTGTAAAGCTTATATTTTAACACAATCACATAATGACGCTAAGGAAGTCCTAGTTTTTGATATCTCACCTAATCTAATAGAAAAAAAAGTAAATATAATCTATTTCTCACTAAATCTTATTGTGCAACATAAGGGGTTAGTAAAAAATCAAAACATGTATAAGAGAATATCAATTAAGATAAGTATGAGTAAGACCCTAATACATGGAATTTGAAAAGTAATATTATACAAACCCAATAATTATGCTACTTCTATCTACTAAAGAAAGGAGAAAAGTTATAGAATACTTACTTGAATGTGAACCCATTGAGACTCAATCTCTCCCTTTGCCAAAGGGGCTTCATAAGAGTTTGTTTTGGTTTGTAAGGATCACTAAGAAAGGCCAAAACATCTAAGACTTATGAATAATACTAGATTATCCAAGTATAAACTCTAACTAAGACTCCTTAAGGAGAATGGTAGAGTAGATTGTAAACAGGTACTAACTAATATATCTCTTGATTGCATATTGAAATAATGATGAAATGATCTTATACTTATAGTTGGATTCAACCCTAAACCCTTCCAAAAATTTTGAGTCAATAGGATCAGCCTAATTGACCTAGCATAATTTTAGACAATTATTCACTAAGTCCCCAACTAGGTTGACCAAAGCCTAACCTAATTCCTAAGTGAAAATATCCCAAAACTATATAGGGTTAACCTAGTCAACCTAGTTCAACCGACTAACAAAACGGACTTAAGGTGAGGAAAAGAGGGATGGAAAGAGGAAAAATATTTGAAGAGTGTGAAAATAATGAGTAATAACTTAGGGAATGGATTTTAAGATCTATATGGACTGGAAGTAAGTGGAAATAAGGGAATAAAATGCTAAAAAGCACCAATGGTTTGCCCACTCTTTTCCTGGTGTACCCTTTAAGGCATGCACTTAGAGAGATTGAGTCTTGATGGGTTTTTGTAAGATTTAAAGCATTAGTATTTGATAAAAGTTAAAAATATTAGGTGTATACACATGACCCACTCAAAAATCATCACATGTCAATAAGGTACAATAGTTGATGGTGCTTCAAGAAAGAACATAAGGACACACAATGTTGATGCTAAAAAATGTTGCATTATTTTAAAGTATAAAATAATTAAAAGTAAATGACAAAAAACTAATTAACTAAAAGGTAAATATATGTGTTCCTTGAATTACCTTTATCATTAGATGGTTGTTTTCCATGTTGTTAGTTTTGATTATGTAGGGTGCAGAGACTACTTTTGACAAACCCAATAATACACAGATATAGAGCAAAAATAAATAAATGTAAGATATGAAAGATAACTGGTTCTATGAGGACAAGATGTACTTGGGAATTTGAAAGGCTAGGATGACAAGTGCGATGTTAGATCAAATGACCAAGTTAAAAATAAGAGCATATCAGGTAACCAAAAATCTAAGGCTACTAAAGACTAAAAATCTCAAATAGATAAAATTTAAGTAAGAAAGTAAAAAATCACCAATTCAAACCGAAGATACATGTCAAAAAGGATGGTAATAAAACATGAATGAAAAATTAGAAACAAAATGTTAAAACAACATTTATGAGTGAACAGTAACAATCCTTATCTCCTCAATAATGGAAATGGTGCTTAAAAAGGAAAAACAACATTGATGAGTGAGAAGTAACAAGCCAACCTCACTCAATAATGGAAAAAGGGTAAAAACTCAAGTATTCATAATAGTAGGATAGTAAAATAATTTTAAATGGTAAACAAAGTAAAACAAGTCTAGGAATGTAATTATATGGTGTAAAGAAAGTAATCCATAGTTATTCAGACATGTTTTGTTCTAAGGATAGATAAAATTGAAATAAAGTAGTGCTATCATGTTTTTAAGAGATGAATAAGAAATAAGTATAGAATAACAAAAAATAGATTTGGAATCATAATTTTCATATCAAGGTGGAAAATGAAATGGGTGGAGGGGAAAATGAAGGAAAGACCAAGGTAGAGTAACTCTTTACCAAAATCAAGACACTCAAATTAGGTTTGTCAAAACAATAAAACTTTTAACCTTAAGGACTCTAAAGAACTTCTATTAAGCATACAAGTTTTAGGTAAAAAAATGTAGTATATAGATAATCTCATGAAGGCTATATACATGAATATTAAAATGGGACTACCTTACCGCAACATGTTTCCCATTCCTCTAGACCCCTTACAGAGTCATTGATCTACTTCAAACATTGAGTACTTGTGTGAGAAAGTAGGTAACACCATAGAGTTTGTTGAATTTTCCTATTCCAATCTATTGCTCTATCACGCCTTGATGGACCTTAGATATATATGAGTCCAACTATGGATTTTAATCTTTGATTAGAGATAGGATATGTGCTTTGAATCATGTCTTTTGGTGTGATTTTGACTTTTCAGATTTATATGTTGTCTTTTGTATATATCATTGCCTTTTGTTTCAAATTATTTGGCTTTTTACTTTCTTAATGGACTTTTTATTCCTCCTCCATATGGATTTGGGAAACCAAACATGGGTGTTAAATATGACATTCATTTAAATAAGTGGGACTTGGTTTCTAAGAGAGATAACTTCAGGGAGCATGGGGTCTAAGAGTCTTATAAATCTAGTTAAAATAAAAGTGTTATCTTGACTTCAATCTTGTTTTATCCAATGTGGAGTGAAAGGAAAGAAAATCAAGAGGAATGACACATGAAACAAATTGAAATTACTCTAAATTACAAAAAAGTGACAAAGGTTAAAAAGGGATAAAATGATAGTAAAGTGTGATTCCTTATCATAAGAATTAGGGAAATGGAGGAAAACATGCTAGCATAGTTTATTGTGAAAATTACATCTATAAAAAAAAGCAAAATCTAAAGTTGAGAACAAAGAATATATATATATATATATATATATATATATATATATATATATATATATATATACATACATATATATATATACACACACACACAGATATATATATATATATACACATACATATATATATATAAATATATATATATATATACATACATATATATATATATGTATGTATGTATATGTATATATATATATATATGTATGTATGTATATGTATATATGTATATATGTATGTATATATATGTATATGTATATATGTATATATATATATTAAAGTAATGACAAAATGGTAATTTATAGAGAGATAGAGAGAGAGAGAGAGTAGCATAGTAGAATAATATCGATAAGTGTCTATATGCAATCATAAATGTATAATATCTATAGATTAATCTTAGATCAGAGAAGATAGATCATACCTACACTTTTGATTGAGAACAAATTTGTTAAGTAGGAGAATGACCAATATGGGGATCCACTAAACTCAATTATGAGACTATTTATCACAATACACTATATTAAGGAGGGTTGTAAATCTTATATTTTAACACAATCACATAATAACCCTAAGGGAGTCCTAGTTTTTGATATCTCACCTAATATAATATAAAAAAAGTAAATATAATCTAGTTCTCACTAAATCTTATGGCACAACATGATGGTTAGTAAAAAATCAAAACATGTATAAGAGAATATCAATTAAGATGAGTATGAGTAAGACCCTAATACATGGAATTTGAAAAGTAATATTATACAAACCCAATAATTATGCTACTTCTATCCACTAAAGAAAGGAGGAAAGTTAGAGAATACTTACTTGAAGGTGAACCCATTGAGACTCAATCTCTCCCTTTGCCAAAGGGGCTTCATAAGAGTTTGTTTTAGTTTGTAAGGATCACTAGGAAAGGCCAAAACATCTAAGACTTATGCATAATACTAGATTATCGAAGTATAAACTCTAACTAAGACTCCTTAAGGAGAATGGTAGAAGACTAGATTGTAAACAAGTACTAAATAATATATCTCTTGATTGCATATTGAAATAATGATGAAATGATCTTATACTTATAATTCGATTCAACCCTAAACCCTTCCAAAAATTTTGAGTCAATAAGATCAGCATTATTGACCTAGCATAATTTTAGACAATTATTCACTAAGTCCACAACTAGGTTGACCAAAGCCTAACCTAATTCCTAAGTGAAAATATCCCAAAACTATATAGGGTTAACCTAGTCAACCTAGTACAACCAACTAACAAAACGGACTTAAGGTGAGGAAAAGAGGGATGGAAAGAGGAAAAATATTTGAAGAGTGTGAAAATAATGAGTAATAACTTAGAGAATGGTTTTTAAGATCTAGATGGATTGGAATTAAGTGGAAATAAGGGAATAAAATCCTAAAAAGCACCAATGGTCTGCCCACTCCTTTCCTGGTGTACCCTTTAAGGCATGCACTTAGAGAGATTGAGTCTTTATGGGTTTTTGTAAGATTTAAAGCATTAGTATTTGATAAAAGTTAAAAATATTAGGTGTATACACATGACCCACTCAAAAATCATCACATGTCAATAAGGTACAATAGTTGATGGTGCTTCAAGAAAGAACATAAGGACACACAATGTTGATGCTAAAAAAATGTTGCATTATTTTAAAGTATAAAATAATTAAAAGTAAATGACAAAAAACTAATTAAATAAAAGGTAAATATATGTGTACCTTGAATTACCTTTATCATTAGATGGTTGTTTTCTATGTTGTTAGTTTGGATTATGTAGGGTGCAGAGACTACTTTTGACAAACCTAATAATACACAACTATATAGCTAAAATAAATAAACATAAGATATGCAAGATAACTGGTTCTATGAGGACAAGATGTACTTGGGAATTTGAAAAGCTAGGATGGCAAGTGCTATGTTAGATCAAATGACCAAGTCAAAAATAAGAGCATATCAGGTAACCAAAAATCCAAGGCTACTACAGACTAAAAATCTCAAATAGATAAAATTTAAGTAAGAAAGTAAAAACTCACCAATTCAAACTGAAGATACATGTCAAAAAGGATGGTAATAAAACATGAATGAAAAAGTAGAAACAAAATGGTAAAACAACATTTATGAGTGAACAGTAACAATCCTTATCTCCTCAATAATGGAAATGGTGCTTAAAAAGGAAAAACAACATTGATGAGTGAGAAGTAACAAGCCAACCTCACTCAATAATGGAAAAAGGGTAAAAACTCAAGTATTAATAATAGTAGGATAGTAAAATAATTTTAAATGGTACACAAAGTAAAACAAGTCTAGGAATGTAATTCTATGGTGTAAAGAAAGTAATCCATAGTTATTCAGACATGTTTTGTTCTAAGGATAGATAAAATTGAAATAAAGTAGTGCTATCGTGTTTTCAAGAGATGAATAAGAAATAAGTATAGAATAAGGGAAAATAGATTTGGAATCATAATTTTCATATCAAGGTGGAAAATGAAATGGGTGGAGGGAAAAATGAAGGAAAGACCAAGGTAGAGTAACTCTTTACCAAAATCAAGACACTCAAATTAGGTTTGTCAAAACAATAGGACTTTTAACCTTAAGGACTCTGAAGAACTTCTATTAAGCATAAAAGTTTTATGTAAAAAATATAGTATATAGATAATATCATGAAGGCTATATACATGAAAATTAAAATGGGACTACCTTACCATAACATGTTTCCCATTCCTCTAAACCCCTTACAAAGTCATTAATCCACTTCAAACATTGACTACTTGTGTGAGAAAGTAGGTAACAACATAGAGTTTGTTGAATTTTCCTATTCCAATCTATTGTTCTATCACGCCTTGATGGACCTTAGATATATATGAGTCCAAATATGGATTTTGATCTTTGATTAGAGATAGGATATGTGCTTTGAATCATGTCTTTTGGTGTGATTTTGACTTTTGAGATATATATGTTGTCTTTTGTATATATCATTGCCTTATGTTTCAAATTATTTGGCTTTTAACTTTCTTAATGGAATTTTTATTCCTCCTCCATATGGATTTGGGAAACCAAACATGGGTGTTAAATATGACTTTCATTTAGATACTTGGGACTTGGTTTCTAAGAGAGATAACTTCAGATAGCATGGGGTCTAAGAGTCTTATAAATCTAGGTGAAATAAAAGTGTTATCTTGACTTCAAGCTTGTTTTATCCAATGTGGAGTGAAAGGAAAGAAAATCAAGAGGAATGACACATAAAACAAATTGAAATTACTCTAAATTATAAAAATGTGACAAAAGTTAAAAAGGGATACAATGATAGTAAAGTGTGATTCCTTATCATAAGAATGAGGGAAATGGAGGAAAACATGCTAGCATAGTTTATTGTGCAAATTACATCTATAAAAAGAAGCAAAATCTAAAGTTGAGAACAAAGATCATATATATATATATATATATATAGTAATGACAAAATGGTAATTTTATAAGGAGGTTTGGGTCATATCCATGGTCTTACACTAAAAAATTCATAAAAATGAAACCCACAAGGGTTCTAAATAAAAAAGCATGTGAGACAAATAAAATGTGGTAAGCAAAAAGATGGTATTTTATGAGGAAGAATAGATCCTATCCATAGTTTTATAGTCTAACTCAAAAAAGATAAATCTAATGGATGTAAAATTTAATGTGAAAAGAAGATAGATAAATAATATTATGGTACATCATGAGGAAGACTGGGTCCTATCTATGGTTTTACAATGAAACTCATGAGAGAAAAGGGGAAACCAAAAGACCAAAAAGGAAAGGGCTAAATTTTTGTAACAAGAGGGAACTTCTGTAGAGGGAGAGACCTATATAAGTAACCTTTAAAAAGTGTTAGATATATGTAGATGCAAATCATGAAAAGAAGGAAATGTTTATGCAAAATTACTTTTTAAGGAATTGTGCATTGGTGGGCTCTTTGAACACATGGCCTTCATTGGTTTGAAGGTGGTAGGTGCTTGAACCAAGAATATATTTGAATAAATATGGCCCCACCATTTTTTGGTGTATTTACCTTATTTATCATGGGTTTATTCTAATTTAAGTATAATATCAAAAACATTAAATATGTATACTTTAACATATTTATTATGTTGTTTGGAAATATAAGCATTGTATTGGTGATTATTTTATAAAGAAAAAAGATGACATTCATCAAGAAGATCAAGGGCATGAAGGTGAGCTTCACATAATTATTCATTAGGAATGATACAATAAAGAGATATCTAGAGATAGGGAAGCTCAAATTCTAAGGGATGCACTGAATCTGAACCATAGACTAGAGAGAATGGCATTGCTCGAGTGGCAGTATGTATGCTAGTCTGATAGGCCCAAAGAGTAGGGTAAAGATGATGGTTCCAATCCATGCAGGTTTCAAAATTTGTCCTTTAGAGAATTTTTTTGAGAATTTTTTTAGTGGCCTCATCTTAACCATTGTATTATAGATGATAAGGCATGAAAAATTTGTGATTGATATTGAATTTAACACAAAGCTGCTTAACATGTTTATTTTTGAAGTTACCACCATTATCTAAAATGATAGTATGGGGAAAACTAAAGTCATAAATTATTTGATTAAGACTAAATTTAGAAATAGTAGGACTAGTGACATTAACAAGGGGCATGGAATCAGCTCATTTGTTAAAAATATCTGATAGCAGTGATGATAAAAACATGTCTATCTTTGGAGCAAGGTAATTTTCTAATGAGATTAAATCCCCATGTGGAAAATGGATAAGGAGATTAGATTATTTGTACTCTTGGTTGGAGGTAAATAAATTAGATCATCATGAAGTTGGTAAGGAGTAAACCTTTTTGAAAATTCCATTACATCCTTTTTAAGAGTGGGTCAAACTTAACCCATACATATGAAGTTGTAGGCTATAACATGTCTACTATAGTGGCCACCACAAATGCCCCCATGTGAATGTTCAAGAAGAGGAGGTACCTTATATTGTATGATAAAGCAGAGCAAGGTACCTTCAACATTATGATAATAAATGATGTTATGTCAAAATTAATATTTGAAAGCTTGTTTATGAATGTGTGTCTTTTCATAATAATATAAGTTAGGAGGATACTTATGGTGTTTCATAAATTGAATAATGTCTTAATACCATGGGCTTTGTTGAATGGTAATAGTCTCGATGTGGTAGATAAGATAATCTAGTGGTTGAGTTGACTATGGAGTTTTTCTTATTTATGTAAGATAATTATGATTAGAAAGAAATTGATGTGGATGAAATAGAGATGATGAAGGGTAAAGAGACTCAACAATGGAATTTTGATCTCTAAAAATAGGATTGATAGTGAAAGAGATGAATTCCTTAGCAAGAGTAGTTGAAATTTTATGATAGGTAATGAGATTTTTGATTTTGCATTGATAATTACCATTAAATTTGTGGTAAATAAGTTGAGAATCACCTAAAGAATGAAAATATTGAATGTCTAAGTGAATATCAACTCTCATTACTAAGATTAGATATTTATACTCAACCATATTATTGGTAACATCAAAGGTGAATAAAAAAGCTAATAAAATGATCTTGCTAAGAGGACTTGTGAGAATACAACCTATCCTAGCTCCTTGAAGGCATTTAGCACCATCAAAGTGAAGGGTCCAAGTGTCCTCATGTATTTCAACATTAATTTGATGGAGCTCCTTGATGACTACCTTAGGTTTAGTAGTATCAAAAGGAATAGAGGATTCCTCAAGATTATTTTCTTCAATATCAATGGTAAAGTTATGAAAGTAATCTTTAAGTGAAATAGCTTGTTTAAGACCTTAAATGTATAGAATGTTATCATCTAGAAGACTATCTTGAAGGGGAGAAGTATAAAAAATGGGAGATACAACAAGTTGATATGCTATTACTTGCCCTTTGATAGCTTTTTGAATGATGATGTAGAGATCAAATTAAATAAGGAGGACCATCCATTTGTCAATTCTATCTTTGGGAAGAAATGCTTTGGAGAAGAAATGAGGAATGGGGTTAGAATGAATGATGACATAATTGGTCTAGTAAAGTATGTAATGGTGAAGCTTTTTAGCTACAAAATAGATAGCAAGGCAATCACATTCAATTTTGGTATAATGTGTTTCATAATCATTGAGGATTTGGATAATGTAATATATATCATATTATATTACAGTATCATCTTATTGGGAAAGCATTGCCCTAATTAATATGGGTGTGGAAGAAGTAGAAAGAATCAATGGTTGATCATTGGAATAAGGATGAAGTGTACGTGGGTGAAGTAATGATTATTTCATGTCATCAAAGGATTTTTGACAAGGGTCTATTAATTCTAAAGTAGTACCATTCTTGAGAAGAGAATCAATGGAGTGGATACAATAATCCATTTCAAGGACTAATCCTCAAATTACCCCAAGTTTGCCTAAGTATGTATGGATGTCAAAAATGGAATAAGGAATAGGCATGTTGATGATAACACTAATCTTAGCTGGGTAAATAGTGATACCACATAAATAGATCATGAATCCTAAAATTTTTATAGATGTGACACCAAAGACACATTTTAAAGGATTTAGTCTAACTTGATATTTAATAATATGGTCAAAAATGATTTCAAGATCTAATATATGAGTCATACAAAATTTGAATTTAGTGATGAGATCATCCACATATGTTTCACTAATTTTTTGGATAAGATCATGAAATATGTGAGTCATCATGTGTTGGTAAGTGGCTCTAACATTTTTGAAATCAAAGGGAATTTTGACATAGTAATAGGTTCCCCATTCCATGGTGAAAATGGTCTTATGTTGGTTTTGGTGGGAAATGTGAATATGATTGTATCTCAAAAATCCATCCATAAGAGATAATAGTTTTTAACCAGTTGTGGAATTGATGGCATCTATCGAAGGTAAAGGGAAGTTGTCATTGGGAAAAGCAAGTTTAATATTGCATAAATCAATACAAATGTGAATGACCATAGTGACCTTTTTATGAATGGGAATAATGTTATAAATCAATTCAAAATAATCTTCTGGTTTGATAAATTTAGTGTCAAGTAATTTGGTGATTTCCTTATGGCATAAGGTGGAAACCTCAGGTGGAAATTTCCTTTATTTTTAATGTATAGGCCTGACATTAGGATAAGTAATGAGATTAATCACCACAATTCTAAGGCTAATACTAGGCATGTCCTAATAGGACAAAGCCAAAAACTCATAATAATTATCAAATAATAAACTAAAATTATTATGTTTGGTAGGTGGGAGTTAATGAGAGATATTAATTGGTTGAAGACAAGATGGAGTACCATATTCAATGCAAGTGGTTTATTTAATAAGAACAACATTACCATCTTGAAAGTGGTATGGTAAACCTGGTAATGAATAAATATGATTAGTTTTAAGATCAATAATAGAAATGAAGTTGTTGAAACAAAGTGTTTTAGATTTAAAATTCCTAATTTTATGATGTTGTCAAGGAAGTTGAGGTTCTAGAGCATGAAGTATTTCAAGAATAGCTTTGTTAACAGGCAAGGTGGGAAGAGGTCCATAATACTCAACATATACTTCAAGACATAGAACTTGATTACCATGGAAATCATACTTAGAATGTATTTGATAGACATGTGTTACTTTGGCATTGAGTGTAATCTTAAAAGTAGAAGAAGTAGATGGATTAAAATGGAGTGGAGTGTTTCTGGGTTTGGTGATAGGGGAAGAATCAAATTCAATGATTGGATTGATAGGTGGTAAAGGAGATGTAGTAATTTATGGAAGTTTAGAAGATATAATTTGCTCTACCACCCAAGGGGTATAAATAAGGGGAGAATTGGTAAGAGGCACATGACCCTCAAGATCTAAGTTATGATCTATAGAAATGGTGTGGACATCCTAATTAAAATCATGAATTTGGGCTAAGGTTGTAGACACCAAAATAGTGTCAACCCCCTGGGTCCCATTCTAACTTCAACATGCCTAACCTATACTTTATTAATTTAAAATACTTATTTTTAAATTAATCATCCCCCATAGACATCTCACCTTGGACTCCTAGCTCTTAGGCCATTTATTACCCTATGACTAATCACAATTACCTAAGACCTATTTCAACTCCCCCACTAATCCTCGCACCTATTAAACCTACCATTTGGACCATTTAACAATGACAACCAAACTTGGTAGATGGAAGAATGGGCAAAAGGCTAAAAATAGCCTTTTTTCCCATTCTCAAGCCACCGACATTGGTTAACAGTCAACCGACGCTGGTGGTATCACCGATGTCGATTGCTTAAAACTAAATTCTGACCTCAACTGCAGAACTGAATGTGAATTCTCTTACTCCTAGGCTCTGAATTCTCTTGCTCCTTAAATCTTTGCAGGCATCAACATTCTATCATAACTCTCTAGGATAAGAAACTCTGAAGAATTCACTCCACATTGGATAAGAAGATTGCATGAAGTCTTTTACATCAGCCATAACGGAAACAAGTCTTCTAGACTTCTGGTTCTCCACCAACAGCTAAGTATTCTTTTAGTTTTTATTTCAGTATTTTTAGAATGCATTAGTGATTAGTCCATTGAATATTCTAGATTACTATTGATAGACAACTTGACTTTATTTTTGGGGCCTTCCTCTCATTCTTATACTCTTTCCACCCCTGTCCTCTACCTTAGCCCTTTCCCAGACCATATTCACTATCCTGTAATCCTCCACAAACCATTAAACAGACCCAGACTCCTTTTAGACCCCTCTGTTGACCATAAACCAGTCCAAAACCCATCTAAGGCCATTACCCTGATTGACATCGACCATTTCCCCTACCAAAATCGGTAGTCTAACTGACGTCGACAACCTTGACAAATAGATGCCGGCACAACTACCGACATTGGCAATTGTGACAGACTCACAGGAAAATATAGGTATGCATTATCTCTATTTCTTTTGTTTAGTCTTTCACCATTTCTCTTTATAGCAACACTCTCTTATCAACTAGTGGATTTTCATCCCTCAAGGAAGTCTTTACACTTTTGGGACTGAGCTTTGCTTGGCAATCCACCATATATCTATCTAACATTTTCTTTGTTCAAGTCTTTCTTATCTACAGGTGTCATCCTCCACAGCCAAAGAGGAGCTCCTTCAATCATCTAGATATGGTGTGCAACTTCATCTGGGTATCATCTAACCCCTGACCATTAACCCTTAGTTTCTCATTTCTTCTGAATGTAAAAATTGAAAATGAGCAGAAACATTCTGGCACGCTCAGTGGGACCCTAGAGTTTTCCTTGGGTTCATTTCTTCTAAAACAAACTTTCATATAGTTGCATTAGGAAAGTTTCTCTTCTTACATCCTTCTTTCTTTCTCTTTCGAAAAGACACCATTAGCACAAGTTAAAAGGAACTTTTTCTTCTTGTCACTTCTTTTTTACATCTTAGAGTAGTGAAGTTCATGCTCTTAACCTTTTCCTAATTGTTTGCATCCAAACAAAAACATTTCAATTTGGGCTAAAATCTATTGCATTTCATTCCTACTTGAATGCATTTTTAGCTCATCTAGTAATTAAAACTGCATTATGAATAAATTTTAGTACACATATGTTACACTACCAGACCACAAACACATCAAACTAAACATCTAAACATACCCGAGACAAGGTTCGACTAGGATTTCATCACCTAGTGGATACCTTACCCTTCCTGGAAATCTGACTTGGACTTCACTACCAAGGGGAGAACCCACTCTATTCTCTGGTAGAGTATAAAATCTAGGGGAAGTATATACTGGCTAAGGGACCCAGCTTGTCTCTGGGCTCGTGAAGTGAGGGGAGCAAGCTCTTAGCACCAGGCCATGAACAGAACCTAATACAGATTTTGAGCACCAAAACTTAACCCAAAACTAACCTTAGACTGCCTCTTTTAGTACCCATTCTAAAATCCCAACTTTCCAAACATATTCTTCTAAGGCATAAGCCAACATGATTCTAAAATTTTGTTCTTAGGAATTTAACATTTAGAGTTTGCTTGCCTTCATCTATTTTTCTATTTTTATCTAGTTTTTTGAGCTGGTGAGGTCGCATTCTGAGATCTAAAAACAACTCAGACTTTCTTCTTTCTTCCAAAAACTTTTAGTTTTCTGAGTTTTTTAAAATACACAGTAATCGACATCAGTTTTTCCACCAATGTCGACAACTATCTTCACCGACATCGGTTATCTGACCAACATCGGCAACTTACTTCACTAACATCAGTTTTTCTATTAATGTCGATCACTGTCAAAAATCTTTCTTCTCAAATAGCAAGCTAAAAACTTGACCTTTTTTCTATTAAAAACACATTCTAGTTTTTTGAGGCTAAAACATATAGTTTTTAGAACCTCAATCTATTTTGGCTTGGATGGTTTTGATGCGTAGTTAAACCAAAACTCTTGTTGACCACATAAGGCAATAACCACTCCCACCTTCACCTTCTATATCAAGTCCCCAAATGGAGTATAATTCAGAAACTAAATGTACTCCTATCCAACCAACCCCAACTCAACCCCGTATTGTTCCCGAAGGGACCGAAGGGGACCAAGACATTGAAATGTTCCTTGACCTCAATGTCAAGGCTCTTCAGCACTATCTCGTGAGAAGTCAAACATGAGACTCTTTAGGCAACCCAATTTATGGGATGCCAGCTTCCTTAGTTGAAATGGCAATCATATCATTAGCCTCCGTAACCCAACCCATGGTCACCTAGGCCATTGCCTCAACTAAAAACTTGACCATGACCAATATTCAAAGTGTGGCCTCTCCTTCTATTTCTAGACCTACCTCCATTGGGGTTTTTGTACCCCCTCAACCACAAACCATTCAAAAAAGCCCTACACCATTCCAAAACTTAATTGTCTCCATCCCACCTACTCTTGCATGCATAAATACAAAAGTGACTACTTATCCTTCGGCTAGTGTTGCCACCATCCAACCACCTTTGGTGACATCTAGTCAAGTTGTGCCCTCTAGCTTCATGACACAACCACCCTTGACTTTAACATCAGTCCCTATGACTAGTTACCAATATGTTTTGCCTACACAAGCACAACCAACTATATAATACGCTCCACCTAACACCTTCCAAATGCCTTACAACCTAGGGGGGCCCCACCTACAATTCCATCAACTGATCTAATCTAGATGTTGATGGATAAGATGTCTAATCTTGAGACATCTGTTTTGGGTTCAAGAAATGTTCTCTCATATGAACAAATTTGTAATGAACCTATTCATCCATTGGTCCTAATCTGACCATATCCTAGTCAATGGGAACTTCTCAAGTTTACTCGCTTTCAGAGTAAAGAGGACCCACAGCAACATCTATGAGCATTTAGACACGCTTGTTACCTTATAGCACATGATGATGCGTTATTACTATGCACATTTCCCATGTCACTTTCAGGCACTGCCCTCGATTGGTATACTTCTATTACCAGTCACTCTCTATTTTACTTCACTCAACTAACTCAACTATTTCTTGACCACTTTTTAATTAACATAACTAAAAAGGTCTCCATCATAGACCTATATTCTATCAGACAATTCGACGATGAATCAATAGCTAATTCCGTTGCCTATTGGAGAGGTTTAATCAACCAACTCTCCTTTTCTTTACCTTAACCTGAGCTCATTGAGCTCTTTTCACAAGGATTTACCAAACACGTCTCATCTACTTTGTGGGTCCAAACATTCCACACATTTGACAAAGCTTTCACCATGGCTAGGAAGCTTGAAGTTTGTGCTATCGAAGAAAATAAAGTCAAATTACGTAGTAACAATAATAATGCAAAATCTAATGACCCTTCATCCAAATCTTCTTCTTCCAATCCCAAGTCCAAGGGATCAACAAATGCTATGGTACTTAGACCATCATCTTCAACAACAACCAACCAACCTCAACCTTCAACATCAGAATACTTCACAAGACAATTCAAGCAACAAAATATACAACATCAATACACTCCAATAGGAGAATCATACGCTTCCATGTTGGATAAACTAGTCAAGTAGGGGGTCCTCAATCTCCCTCAAATTTGACCACCTCAATTTGACCCCTCAAAATCCATCCCTACCTAGTATAGGGAAAATGACTTTTGCAACTATCATCATGTCAAGGGTCATGACACAGACAACTGCAAAACCTTCAAAAACATCATTCAAGACATGTTGGACAAGGGTGATCTTGTTTTGGATAACCCAAATGTGCTGTCTAACCAAAAAATAGAACATCTTTAGAAAACCTTTCCCTAACCATCCCCCTAGTCAGCATAACATTCAGACCATAGTCGATGACCTTCAAGAGCGTAATATACGCATGGTCGACATGGTTTCTAACCAACCTCTCCCACAGTCTGAAGAGGTTAATCAACCTATTTTTCCACCATAGGTAGAAGAGCCTTCTTTACCTATTTCTCTGCCACAGGTAGAAGAGCCTTCTTCTCCTATTTGTCCACCATGGGTAGAAGAGCCTTCTTCTCCTATTCATCCTCCACCAATAGAGGATATTCCTCTATCCAGCCTTCTTTCACATGAAGGAGAGTCAACTTTGAACTCTCCCATATTGGAGGATGTTTTGGTGACTCCAATGCTAGTAGCCTCACCTCCATCCTTCTTATCATCAATGGGGGATCATATTTACCCCACTCCTTGACCACACAAGGAAGCCATGATCATCCCTGCGCTCTATCCAACTCAAGAGCCACATTCTTCAATCCTTTCTCTGCTAAGAGAAGAACTTGTCACTTCACCCACTTCGATCGAGGGAGATCTGGTGATGATATTCTCTTGCCTTTTGCCTGAGATTGCTACATCTCACATGCTTTTGCTCACACCTAAACCCAAACCTTTGTAGGCATCCATCATATCGAGACAAGTTAAATCTCTCGGTGTTCACCCTATATCAAATCTCACTCACCCATAAGTGAAGGTTGATTTGGACCTCACCCCACACAATAGTAGTCCTCACACCAAACTACAGAAGGCCACTAAACTACGTTAGAGAACTCCTCCCCCACCATCACCATTTCCCTCTATTTTGGGCCCACATCCATCCACCTTAATAGGAGTGCATCCTACTCCAACACCTATCAAAAACACATTATTACCTTCACCCATCAAACATATATTTCTTCCAAAACATCTAACACATCTCACCATGAAATTTCCATCTACACATGTGGTCACACCACCAAACAAAAAGATGGTATGAAACACTCCTCTAACAACTCCTAAATAGAAGTTGTCATCTCCTACTGCAACAAAACATGCAGACCCATTAGCGGGTTCATATGCTTTGATACTACACCAATTTTTTCAAACTTATAACATCACTCTTCCACCTATTAAACCATTTCAACCTCTCAGACCAAAACCATCTTGGTTCGATGACACTAAAATCTGCCTATATCATCACTCACTGGGACATGATACTGAGAATTGTTGTGTCCTTAAGGTTGCCATTCACCAACACTTGAAAAAGGAAACCCTTCCCATTAAGGACCCCCTTAAAAAACTACTAACACCATCCCATGTCTCCCAAACCTCTTCACCTTCACACTCATCAACTCTCAGATCAAAACCATCTTGGTTTGACGACACTAAATTTTGTGCGTATCATCGCACACCTAGACATGACACTGAGCATTGTTGTGCTCTTAAGGATGTCATTCATCAACACTTGAAAAAGGAGACCCTTTTCACTAAGGATCCTCTTAACCACCCTTTAATTGAGCCATTGACACCATCCCATACCTCTCAAACATCTTCACCTAAATCGAGATCCCATCATTAGACTATGCTCTCTCTACCACCTTCAACCCTCATTATTTGAAATCAACACTATCAATGTGGCCAATAGGTCATAAAGCATGAAGGATAAAGGGAAAGAGAAGGTTTCTCTCCCCCAAACATATCCATTTGTCAAGTCTCCTTAACCACCAAAACCCAAGATTTCAATCTTGGGCACATCCTATCCAACATCTTTGCAGCCACTTCATGACCCCATGGTGAAATAACTTCACCAAACCCTTATGAAGATATCTTTGTATGACCTCATTCAAATCTTTCCATAGCATCGTCTAACCTTGATCAAGGCCTTACAATTAGTGGTGGTCCAACCTGAAGACCCCCAACCACTAGCTGCTTTAATTAAATCATTACCAACCATTGCCTCCATCATCATCCCCAATTCTGAGATTCTAAACCCCAACTTGGAAGATCAAGATCTCAACCTCTTAAACTAAGCTTATCAAGAAAAATCATCACAAGATTCATCCTTGTGTTTCACTCCTTGACAAAGAGGAGCTTCATCATCTTCTCTCCATCTCATTTATCCAACTCATTGATTATCTGCAATGGGTGTCAAACATTGTCCCTGTCACAAAATGACTGGGGGAATTTGAATCTATAACAACTATCACAACACCAACCAAGCATTGAAACAAATATCAACCAACCAAGCATTGAACAAATATCAACCAACCAAGCATCGACCAAACATCAACCAACCAAGCATCAACCAACACGTGACCAATATGGAAAGAAGTAAATGAGGCAAGTTTGCTCTTAATTGGCTTAGACCTTATATCATAACACACAAGTATGGATCAGGGACTTATCATCTATCTTCTCTTAAAGACAAACCAAAACCTAAACCCCTTAATGCCCTACATCTTTGACCATTCTACTATTAATCAAGTAATCATTCACTTGATGTTTAACTTGAGCTCATCCCTTGAGCAACCCCCATCATCATCATTCCTATTCCTTTCAACCCTTTTTCCCTACAAATATTAGTCAACCCTTTGGTAAAGCATGAATGCTTTGTCCTTACAAAAGGGAAACCCCCAAACCTCTATAGTCAAGTCCATGACCAAAAGTCCAGTCAAAAAAAAAAACCATAAAATTGGGATGCCTATATAAAGGTCATGAACTATAAATGTAGACTGCTCCCTCGAAGGATAGCTACATCATTGATGTAATTAATAGACTGCTCCCTTGAAGGACAACTATCCAAAACTATTAAAACACACAAAGCAAAATATAGACCACTCCCTCGAAGGATGGCTATACCCAAATTTTGCTCCAAACAACACTCTCTCAAAAGCTTCTCGCATCGATCAGCTTCACATATGACCACAAAACAAAACAACATCCCCACGTAGACTTCCCACATCGATCAGTCTACCAAAAATAATATAAAATTAGGTCATGAACTTGCCTATAGTCATTCTCAGGGTCACCTAGAAAAGGGGCAAAGTTATCCTTGATAAATAGGGTTACGCTATCCTCATACCTCACATAATCAAACCTATTACCCCAACATGCCCAAGGGATTTTGAGCTCACTTAACATTGAGTGATTTGAATACTTCTCTAACACAAACAATGGTCAACGACATAATGCATGAATGAGATTTTTGTTTGCAATAACCCTATCTATGCTATCATTATGGTCCTTGTCAATGAAAAAACAACACGCCTTTCACTTCTTACACACTTTGTCACATACAACCAATTCAAATCCAACCAAATCATTTTCTAAACCAAACCAAACCAACCAAACCTTTTTCAGACCACTAGCATTATCATAGCCTATTCACACTAGTTTCTATGGAAACTATCGACCACATAAATTATGTCAAGCATAAACCATTACTTGCTGAAGCATAAACATACTCATTTCATTTTTAGCATACATCCATCACGAATATGGAAAATTGCTAGGGATGGAAAACCCTATCACCAATGTTACAGAATACACCATCACATAATATGGAAAAGGCTGTACCATCATCACACACTCATCATTTCAAAACATGACCAAACCAATCATCAACCATTTTGACTCTTCTTCTGAACTACATTAGCTTGAGGCCCTTCAAATAGGGGCTACATAGGCAGCACTCAGTTGACATGGAGTCTTCTGGGGTTAGCTCAACCATTTGCTTGTTCATCTCCCTAATAACGTCAGCCATTCGTTTGTTCATCTACTTGATGGACAAACCATTTCACCTTTAACCATGACTTAACCTCATCAAAACTCAATCCATAACCTCAAATCCTTCTTCCATTTTGGGGAGAACTACATTGGCTTGAGGCCCTTCAAATAAGCGCTATGTAGGCAACACTCAGTTGACTGGGGTCTTCTGAGGTTAGCTCGGCCATTCCTTCATTTGTCCATCTAATGGACCGACTATCTATACCAAAACAAAATCATGACCAAATAACCAACCCTGACACTATAGAAGTCACCTTAGATTTCTCATGGGGCACACTGGAGATCGCATACATCTCCGCATCCACAACAAACTACACTTGAGATGACTTCTATCTCAACCTGACTCAACCAATAGCCTTAGAGACCGTGACCCAACTTGACTAATGACCTTAGAGATTGTGACTATCTCGTCAGACCATGACCACTTCTGAGACAACTCTACCTTGGTTATTTTGATTGCATATATGCTACCTCACAAATAGTTAGCAAATTGTGCACACCACACATTACAACCCTCACACCTATTCGCAGATCACACTCCAGTTGATCATCAATATTTGTGACATTTTTGTGTTTTTGAAGAGCACTTCCTGAGCTTGAGATACTTGGAACATAATGACCATTAGAGCTACAGGATTGATCGTTTAACCCAATCAACCATGACTAAATGCTAGGGACCGATTATTTCAATTTTAGCACTCCTCGACCTTTGACTACGATAATTTGACCTACCTATCACGTGAAGTGGTATACATGTTGTTAGGTTGTGGAGCTAAAAGCTTCATTGATGCAGACATGGAGGAGGTTATTGAGAGGTTGCTAAGTTGTAGAGCAACTAGAATCAGTCTTATCAACTAATGTCAGTCATATACAGTGAAGAGAGCAACTAACATCGATTAGGTATTGGCCGACGTTGGTCATCTCCAGCCAGACATGGACCGACATCGATTACCTGTGTAGTTTTAGAACTATCAGTTACATGAACAGTTAGTTAACGAACTAGTTGTTTGCATGTAGAAGGCTAATTATAGACTTGAAGCTGTGGATCTAATTATTATAATTAGATGTCTAATTATTGTTTGCATGAGATCTATATAATAGACTCATGGGTTGTATTATAATTTGTGCTAGAGAGTAAGAGAGCAAAAATTAGCTCCTTCAGAGTGAAGAGAGCAAGGTGTGTTCCTCCTAGTGCCACAGTGCCAAGTATGGGTGCTAGTTTGGAGAATCAGAAGGATTCTTCATGTATGTAGGATCTTGGTCAACAAGTGTGCAAGGCCACGTTTGGAGATCTACATGGTAAGTAAGATCATTGATTTGCAGGTGTGTGTGTGTGCGAGATTAAAGGAGATTGATTTAAGTGGCAGTAAGATCAAGGTGACAACAACAAAACAAGTAGCAAGATCAAGAGAGATCTACTTGGAGTACGGTGTGTACTCAGTTGGAGAGCAATAGAGGAAGGCAAGGTAGATCCTTCCAAAGTAAGATCATTTGAGTTTCAGGTTGTTGCAAGTTCATGGGAGATCTACTTGGAGTATGTTGTGTACTCAGTTTGAGTATGTGGGTATACTCAGTGTATTAGGTATTTTTACTAACTGGTTAACTAGTGGTGTTGTTACTAGCTTGGAGGTGAACACCAACTCTATGTTTGAGTTGTGTGTTGGGACCATAAGAGAGAGAGAGTGAGCTCTTGAAGGTGAATTATTGAACACTTGGTGTGGCAAACCTGTAAGGTGGAAGAGTGTGAGTCTCTTCATTGTAATTCTTTTCTATAAGAGTATTAATACAATTGGGTATTGTCTCTCATATTCTGTGTTGTTTCTGAATTCTAGTTACTTGTGATTCTAGTTTAATTCCACATGTTTAGTTGCATGGTAATCAATTGTGCTTCCATGGTCCTGACAAGTGGTATCAGAGCTAAGGTTGCAGGGAGCAGGTTTGTGTTTGGTTACAGGTCACTCTCAGGGGCTTCTATTTGAGTGGGAGTATAGCAATGGTAGAAGAAAGTAAGCTATGAATGGAGAAACTGAATAGCATGAATGGTCAATTATGGTGTTATGGAAAGAAAGAGCAGGTAAAGAAAAATTATTGGTTGGTAGCAGATCAACATGAAGGAACTGAAGAAGTAGATGTTGTAGGTGTTGTTTCACAGGATGCTCTGGGATGTTTCTTGGATAAAGTAGAATCTTGGTTTATAGATTATGTTGCCTCTTTCCATGCAACCCAAAATAGAGGGGTTGGTGAGCCTTGCCAAAGTATTGGCAAAGGGGAAGTGCGGCTGAAATTATAGATGGCCAACACATGGGTGTTGAAGGAGGTCATGCAGGTCCCAGTCTTGGAGATGCAGCTAATTTCTTCAAGAAATTTGGGTGATGAGAGATGCACAGTAACTCTCATAGCAGAGTCTTGGAATGTCTCCCAGGGTGCACTTGAATTAGCATGTGGTAAGAAAGCAGGTACTCTTTATCTACTTGCTTGTATTACTGATTCCACTTTTGTTACACAGGTGTGGCTTTGTAGGCTTGGACACATAAGTGAGAAGGCAATGGATGTTCTTAAGACAAATGTTAAGAGTTTAGCTTTGGAGAGCATAGACTGAGATTTTTGTGAGCAGTGAGATGCTACAAGAAAGGATTGGATTTATTGCAGGAAAAGGAAGACTCATGTATTTGATAAACTTAAGAACTAGAAAGCCTTGGTGTTCTTGGAGGAGATGATGGATAGAGATCAGTGGATGGGGCTGGATACCTCTAAGCATGGCAGTTTGGATAGGGTTTTGACTCAAAGTAAGCTGACGAGTAAAAGTCATCACTCACAGGTGAACACAGGTACCGGCATCGATCAAAGGTAACCAACATCAAACAGATAGGTACCGACATCAGTCATATGTAGACTAGAGAAGTTGGTGGTGTCGGGTAGGTGGAGACCAATGTCGGTAGGATAACTAGTGTCGGTGACCTGGACAGTCACATGGAACTAACGTCAGTTGGATGCAGACTGTGTGGTGACCGAGGTCGGTCACTGGAATGGATTTTGGGTGGACAACAAGCTGTCAAGGAGTCTCAGACACCCATGTGGAGGACTCAAAAGGGTAAGTAAGCCTCAAATTCATTATTCCTCTTCTTTATACTCATTGCTCACTGCATAGAGTAGGAAGGATCTAGGAAATAGTGGGAGCATGGCATGAATGAGAAATTTGATTCCTAGGATGCAAAACCAAATGGGAGATTTGGTAGGGTTGCTAGCTGGTATGAAAGCACTGAGAGACGAATGGATTCCTTGGTTAAAGAATAGAGAGAATGGATACGTGAGATGGAAGGCCAGGTTATATGGTCTTGAGTAAGCTACAGGATAGTGGTACAAGTTTTGATAGGTGGATGACAAAGCAGGGCTTTAGTCAATGTCAGTGTAACCATTGTGTTTGTCTTACCAGGTGGATGATGATTGCAACATTATCATGTTACTGTATGTAGATGGTATGCTAGCTGAAGGTTTAGATATATAGGGTTTTACTGAGCTAAGGGTAAGGTTAGTTTAGTGGTTTGCCATGAAGGATTTGGGAGCAGCAAAATTATTTGGCATGAGTAATCCTAGATCACAGGGAGATCACATGTTGATGTTGTCATAGGATGATTGTGTGAAGGTAGTGCAGGATGCAGAATAGGGAAGCACACCTATGGATGGATAGTTCATAGAATAGGGTCCCCAATCACATGATGAGGTTGAGTATGTGTACTCCGTGAGTTTGTCCAAGTAGTGGGTGCTGTCAGAAAGTTTGTAGTCAATCTGGGAAAGAAACACTAGAGGGTAGTTCAGTGGATTCTCAGGTATTTGAGAGGGACCAGCAATAGGTTGACATGCTATGCAGGGTCAAGTTATTTTCTACATGGGTTTGTAGATGCGGATGTGGTAGGTTACTTGGATGACAGGGTTTGCACCATGGATGTGTGGTGGTTGGTCTTCAAGATTGAGCTTGAAGAGGGATACAAGCTAGGAAATAGATTAGATAGTGTATAGGTACAAGTATAGTGCAGCTGTTTATCTCCAAGTGGGAGATTGTTAGGTTGTGGAGCTAAAAGCTTCACTGATGCAGACATGGAGGAGCTTATTGAGAGGTTGCTGAGTTGCAGAGCAACTAGCATCGGTCTAATCAACCAACGTCGGTCATATACAGTGAAGACAAAAACTGACATGTCGATTAGGTATCAGCCAACGTCAGTCATCTCCAGCTAGATAGGGAGTAACGTCACTCACCTGTGCGGTTTTGGAATTGTCAGTTGCATGAATAGTTAGTTAATGAACTAGTTGTTTGCATGTAGAAGGCCAATTATAGACTTCAAGCTGTAGATCTAATTATTGTAATTAGATGTCTAATTATTATTTGCATGTGATCTATATAATAGACTCATGGGCTATATTGTAATTTGTGCTAGAGAGTAAGAGAGCAAAAATTAGCTCCTTCAGAGTGAAGAGAGCAAGGTGTGTTCCTCCTAGTGCCACAGTGACAAGTATGGGTGCTGGTTTGGAGAATCAGAAGGATTCTTCATGTATGTAGGATCTTGGCCAATAGGTGTGCAAGGCCACATTTGGAGATCTACATGGTAAGTAAGATCATTGATTTGCAGGTGTGTGTGTGTGTGAGGTCAAAGGAGATTAATTCAGGTGGCAACAGGATCAAGGTGATAGCAACACAATAGGTAGCAAGATCAGGAGAGATCTACTTGGAGTATAATGTGTACTTAGTTGGAGAGAAATAGAGGAAGGCAAGGTAGATCCTTCCAAAGTAAGATCATTTGAGTTGTAAGTTGTTGCAAGTTCATGGGAGATCTACTTGGAGTACATTGTGTACTCAGTTTGAGTATGTGGGTATACTCTATGTACTGGCAGTATTGTTATTGACTGGTTGACTGGCAGTGTTATTATTGGCTGGTGGAGGTGAACACCAACTCTGTGTTTGAGTTGTGTGTTGGGACCGTAAGAGACAGAGTGGGCTCTTGAAGGTGAATTACTGAACACTTGGTGTGGCAAACCTGTAAGGTGGAAGAGTGTGGCGTCTCTTCATTATAATTCTTTTCTAGAAGAGTATTAATACAATTGGATATTGTCTCTCATATTTTGTGTTGTTTCTAAATTCTAGTTGTGATTCTGGTTTAATTCCACATGTTTAGTTGCATGGTAATCAATTGTGCTTCTTAGATCCTGACACATGCAATCTCAGCTTTTGTAGCATTCACACTCAAACTTCACCATATCCATCCACTATCTGTCAAATCACACTCGATATCAGGTTACCTTCCCTTGACTCCCACTTTGAGGGTCAATACCTCATCCCACATCTGGAACAAGCAACTCCTATTTTTGTCTTCCAGTTCATCAGAATAACCAACAAGATAAAAATGACCTTATCCCATACCTGGGGCAACTTACTCCTATGTTTGTCTTGTAGTTCATCAAGAACAAATAACAAGACAAAAAGGGGAAAATGTAGACACCAAAATAGTGTCAACCCCCTAGTCCCTTTCTAACTTCAACATGCCTAACCTATACTTTATTAATTTAAAATAATTATTTTTAAATTAATCATCCCCCCTAGACATCTCACCTTGGATTCCTAGCTCTTAGGCCATTTATCACCCTACGACTAATCATAATTATCTAAGACCTATTTCAACTCCCCCACTAATCCTCACACCTATTAAACCTACCATTTGGACTATTTAACAATGACAACCAAAATTGGCAGATGGAAGAATAAGCAAAAGGCTAAAAATAGCCTTTTTTCCCATTATCTAGCTATTGACATCGGTTAACAGTCGACCGATGCTGGTGGTATCACCGACGTCAGTTGCTTAAAACCAAATTCCGACCTCGATTGCAGAACTGAATGTGAATTCTCTTATTCCCAGGGTCCAAATTCTCTTGCTCTTCGACTCTTTCCAGGCATCAGTATTCTATCATCAGTCTCCAGGCTAAGAAACTCTGTAGAATTCACTTCACATTAGATTAGAAGATTTCATAAATTCTCTTACATTAGCCATAATGGAAACAAGTCTTCTACACTTATGGTTCTCCACCAAGAGCTAAGTATTCTTCTAGTTTTTATTTTAGTATTTTTAGAATGCATTGGTGCTTAGTCCATTGAATATTCTTAAGTACTATTGATAGACAACTTGACTTTCTTTTCGGGGCCTTCCTCTCATTCTTATTCCCTTTTCAACCCTGTCCTCTATCTTAGCCCTTTCCCAGACCATATTCACTATCCTGCAATCCTCCACAAACCATTAAACAGACCCAGACTCCTTCCAGACCCCTCTGTCGACCATAAACCCATCCAAAACCCATCCAAGGCCATTTCCCTGACTGACATCAACCATTTCCCCTACTGACGTCAGTAGTCTAACCAACGTCAGCAACCTTGACAAACTAACACCGGTAGAACTATCGATGTCGATGACTGTGACAAATCGATGGCAAAATATAGGTATGCATTATCTCTATTTCTTTTGTTTAGTCTTTCACCATTTCTCTTTATAGCAACACTCTTTTATCAACTAGTGGACTGTCATCCCTCAAGGAAGTCTTTGCACTTCTGGGACCAAGCTTTGCTTGGTAGTCCACCATATATCTATCTAACATTTTCTTTATTCAAGTCTTTCTTATCTATAGGTGTCATCCTCCATAGCCAAAGAGGAGCTCCTTCAATCGTTTGGATACGATGCACAACTTCATCTAGGTATCATCTAACCCTTGACCATTAACCCTTAGTTTCTCATTTCTTCTGAATGTAAAAAGTGAAAAGGAGCAAAAACAAAGGTTTTTTTATAGTGTTTGACATTTAAGTTTTGAGATTGAGCTTGGGCCATTATATAATTATCATCATATGTTGGAGAAATTTTACATGCATGAGAGTCAAGGGGAGTTTTAGAAGGTGAAATATAGACATTATTGAATGTACATAGAGACATGATGAGAGGATCTTGAAATAATTTGGGCACTCCAAAATCATTTCAAGTGAAGGCATATTCAGGTAAATAAGTCTCTTAAGCATTACATGGAGGGGTTAAATTGGTAATCTCATTAATAAGAAGAATAGTACAATCTCTTTGTAATAAAAAAGGAAGAATCCACTATAAAATGTATGGAAGTAGCTTGGTAGTATTATAAGTATATTGCAAATCATTAGGTTCATCATCATCAAAATATGCAAAAGTAACTTTTAAATTAGAATTCATGCTGATAAACTCAGGTAAAGGATCACTATTAATCTTCAGAATTGTAGGAATATGCTATTATGATTTAAGATTAGGAAGTTGAATACTCCATGGGTTAGGATTAGCTTCATTCTTATACCATTTTCCATTATGCAAGAATTTAATGCATTGGCTACTAGAAGAAGCAATGGCCCTCATGTTATGAGTCCAAGGGTGACCAAGGAGTATATTATAAGATAAAGGTAAATTAAGGACCATAAGCTTAGTTAGAATAGTCTTAGGTTTGATGATTACTGGAATCCAAATGAAACCAAGTGGATTTTGATTTATATTATCAAAACCATGATAGGTAGGATGAGTTTCGTTAAGATGATCCTTTTTATAACTAAGTTATTGGATTAGCCACGAAGATGTCACATTAATAACAGAGCCTTCATCAACTAGAGATTTATAAATAAGGGTAGTATTAATGGCTATTTTAATAAAAAGTGGTGGATCATCAGTAAAAAAAATAATTTCATCATCGATCATGTCCTCTTCAATAAATTCAATGGAAGGCTTGGAAGGAGATATGGTTTCAATGCTATTGACATTGGTAGGTTGAAATTCAATATAAGGTGGTTCTTCATCAATAGAATATGGATATTCAAAATTTTAGAGTTTTTGTATAAGGAACTTATGATGATAGGGTGAGGTATGAGCCAATTCCATAAGTGGAATCTTATAAGGCATAGAGTTAAGTTATTCAATAAAGTTACAATGAGATTTGGAAGAAGAACCATCACTATGGCTCCTATGGAAGTAAGGATAAAACACAATAAATCAATATAGGAAGCATGTCAATGATGTGTAACTTCATAGTCAATCACAACTTATCTCATATTTGACATATGTAATTTTTTATTGTGACTTGGATAATTGGAAAATTTTGTGATGAGGGCCTAGACATATCCATGGTATTATACTAAAACTTACCAAGGGAACAACAATGAGGTGGAACAAATGTGAAAATTGGGTAACAAAGGATGTGGGTAAGAGGAATATGAAAATTGTGGTAATTTGTGAGGATGGTTAGGTCCTATCCATGGGCATATAATATACCTCACAAATGGAATCTAAATGGATAGATGTGGTTGGAGGTTCAGAAGGAGGAGGTGGTTGCTCATGGGCTTCCAAAGCTAGATTAGTGGTGTTAGTATCTTTAAGAAGTTTTTCTTCTAAATATGGATTTTAAGGTTTGATAGCATTATCTCTATGAGCTAGCTTGAGATGATAGTTAACCTTAGCAGTCTTAACATATTTAGAGTTGTTATAATATTGGTCTAATTGTCATCAATGACATAAACATCCTTGGTATTTGTTTAATTATTTGAAAAATATTTTTAGTTATTTGAGGTAAAAGCTTTGGAAAATTGTCATTTTTTAAAAGCAACAATGTACTGTTGATGATGAAGGTTGATCATAGATTCATGATTAAATGAATCACCAAACATATTCGAAACAAAAAAATTAGTGAGATCTATAAAATATTCATGGAAATGACCAATTTTTTCATGGAACCAACAAAATAGATTAGGTTCATACCACTTGGGAGGATTATTAAGGTAAATGAAAGGTTTAGATGATGGTAAAAATTGTTTCATTTGCTAAACCAAGAGACTTGTGTGTGAAGGTGAAGGAATATCAGATTTGGCAACTCTAGGCTTGCTTTGTGTAGTATTAATAGTGATAAAATTGGTATAACTTTGAAAATATCCTTTAAAAATTTTAGGATTAGGTTTGAATTGCTTCATGAGAAAGTCTTGACATTTATCTTTGTCAAAATATTTAGTAAGTGTTTAGGGAGTAAATGTTCAAACCTTATATTAAATAGAAGGATTCAAAGTAGTGATAAAGAGTTTGAACAAGTTATCATTAGTCATGCTATGATTAGCTTTATGGGCCAATGATTTCCATCTTTAAAGTCATGAGCTGATTCAGTGGGAGATTGGTTAACATTGATGAAGTGGATAAGATAATTTTTAGGAAGATCATTGTGTTAAAACTCTTTAACTAAAATATTAACCAAATATTCAATTTTTCAAATATAATGTTAGGGTTAATATTTGTACCATTCTAATACATCACTAGTGAAGGTTTTAACTAAGAGTTTAGTTATGGTGAAGGTATTAGTTTGGATCCACTTTTTGTAAAGATTGCAAAAGGCTTTAAGAAAAGAGGTAGGGTCTTTATTCCCATCATATTTTAAGTTGGAGATATTTTACCAATATCAATGGATACAATGAAGGGATCTAAAGGCTCATTTTTAATGGTTTAAAGCATCTTGTTATTCATTATGGGTTGAGGAATAACATTTCTTGAGGCATCTCTAAGAGGTGGAGGAATGTAATTGGGATTATCTTGAAGATGGATTATTGGAGGTTAATTATCCATATTAACCAACTATTATCGAATTTTAATCATTTTATTAGAATTAGAGTTTTGCATTATGCTCATTTTCTAAATAACTTGGGTAAGAAGTTGAGTTGTATCAGGAGGTGGGTTTGTGTTGGCAGGAGCACTTCCTAAATTGGTATTAGGAGGACGGTTATTAGAAGATAGATTCAGAGTTGTATTATTACTTAAATTCATGTCAATTACTCCAAAAATAGTCTTTTTTTTTTGAAAATGAGAAGTATATTGGTAAGTATAGAAAGGATCAAACCCATCAACTTCATCTTGAGGTGTGATTTGCACAATGTTACAAGTGATGGATGGAGGAGTGGAAGAGGTGCCCTAAGAATGATGGTCCTCTTGGGAAGGAAAGAGAGGGATAAATGAACTTCCCATATAGTATCTAAATAGATTAAAGCTATCCAAGAAGATTCTAATATGAGACTTCATTATGAATGGTGAGAAATTAATAGAATAATAAAATGAAAACACATTGAATTGGATCAACAAACAAGGTAAAAAATAGTATAGAGTTGACTGGGTTGAACTAACATAGTAAATAGGTCCTATAAATAGTATAAGGTCAATTGGGTTGACCTATCACATTAAACATAGGTTGAAAAAGTCTATAAGGTTGACTAGGTTGACCTAGCATAAGAAATAGGGAAAAATAGATAGCATATAATAGATTATGTCGATTTAATGACTATGTACTAAAATAAGAATAATTGTATAAGTACTTAGGAAAGAAATAATTTAAAGGAAAAAAAAATAATTCGATCAATGAAATTGATCCAATTGAGTCACACATCATAAAACCTTACACCAATGTTAGCTAGGTTTTTGTAATACAAAATATAATTAAGCAAAGAGCAAATAATCAACTTGGAAAGTAAAAAATAACTAGATGGTTAGCCTAAATCTTATTTAAAATATTATAATATAGTTTTGAATGTGATGGGAATTTGGTTTTATGTAATTAACTAGAAATCAATCTAAGGATGGTTTTAGGATGTTTGGGCTGAAAGGGATTTGTATTGACAATGGTACAAGCTTGGTATTGGGGCCTACCCCCTCACTTCACACACTATAGTGATAAGGGGGTTAGGTGCTTAGCCAAAATATAAAATTAACCACATGTTTATACTTGGTTAGAAATCCAAGTTGGCTTCTCCCTTAGTGATCAAATCTAATTAGGTTGGCCTTTGATAGACAATTGTTAAGGTGCTTGTTAAGATTTTGTGATTTGGTCATGTGTGCATAAAATAGAAAATAGTGAAATGAAATGGTAAATTAAGAATCACCTAGTTATACTATGTGATCTATTCTAAGCATGAAATTAATAAGAAATAGAAGTGTGAGATAATTTTTATCATATAAAGGTTAATTCAAACTTTGAAATATGGTATAATGTCAATGTAGTCAATATTGTATGAAAAAAATATAGAATAAGGTCAATAATGTCACCTATGTAATATAGAATAAAAGGTCTAAAAAATAATAGGTTTGATAGAGTTGACTGAGTTATCCAAACAACATAAATAATATAAAACTAAGTCAATAGGGTTGATCTAGTTGACTATACAAGGGTAGTTTTAAGAACTATAAACTGTGAAAGGAAAGATTGTAAGGAAAGAAAGGATAGAAAGGAACCTTGGTAGGTCTGAATATGTAGAGAAGTGAGATTACTATCAAATAACCTTGATAAATTCTTACAAGTCTTGCTAACAGGGTTGACTGGGTTAACTCAGCTTTGTAGAAACTTGTTATTGAGTGTCTGGAATGTATAAGGTTGACTGGGTCAACCTAGTATGTTGAATAAGATGCTTGAAAATGTAAAGGGTCAACTAGGTCAACCTAGTAGTTTGGATTGGATTTTTGAAAGTCCAAAAAATTAAAATATGTTGACTAAGTTGATTTAGTAGCTTGTACCTAAAAATGAACTTGCATAAAAAGAACAGAGTCATATGGATGTAGTTGTGTATTAAACCTACACATAAAAGTTAGAACTATGTTGATATAATTGACCTAGTGTTACGAATATATGATAATAAAAAATGATAAAATAAATAAATAAATGAATCACAAATTTCAAGGGTTAAATTCATGTTGGGTTCACCATAATGTATGCAATCAAAAATACATCATATCTATAAAATAATCCTAGCTCAAAGAAGATAAAGCATATCTACACTTTTGATTGGGAACACATTTGTTAAGAGGGAGAATGAAAAATATGGGGATCCACTATACCTAATTATGGGGATCATTTTTCATAATAAACTATGCTAAGGAGGGTTCTAAATCCTATATTCTAACACAATCATGTAATAACCCTAAGGGGGTCCTAGGTTTTGATACTTCACCTAATCTAATAACAAAAAAAGTAAATCTAATCTAATGCTCACCAACTATTATGGCACAACATGAGGGGTTAATAAAAAATAAAAAAATATATAAGAGAATATCAATTAATCTAATTATGAGTAAGACCCTAATACATGGAATATGAAGAGTAATATTATTCAAAGCCAATACTTATGTTACTTTTATCTATTACAGATAGGAGCTAAGTTAGAAAATACTTACCTAAATGTGAACCCATTAAGACCCGATTTCTCCCTTGGAAAAATAGGATTCAAAAGAGGTTTTTATGGTTTATAGGGATCATTAATAAAGGCCAAATTATGCAGGAGTTATCCATAATACTAGATTATCCAAGTAGAAACCCTGAGCTAAGACTCCTCAAGTAGAATGATGGAAGATCAGATTGTAAATAAAAACTAGATAATATATCTATTGATTTAATATTTAAATAATTATGAAATTATATTGTATTTATAGGTGGATTTTTCCCTAAACCCTTCAAAAAATTGTAGCCAAAAGGGTGGACCTAGTCGACTTAGCACAATTTTGGATAATTATTCACTAGGCCCCAATTTAGCTGGCGAATGGCTAACCTAACTCCTAAGTTAAAATATACTAAAAATATATGGTTGTAAAATTTATTGATAAAAGGGACCAAAGGCTAACCTAAATCCTAAGTTAAAATATACTAAAAATATATAGGTTTTACACAATTTACCTAGTAAAATTTACTGATAAAAGGGACTTAAGGTAAGGAAAAGAAGGATGGAAAGAGGAAAAAGACTTTACAAAGAATACAATTGGAATCTGCAAGTAAGGAGTAATAGCTTAGGGAATGGTTTTTAGGAGCTGGTTAGATTGGTAATAAGTGGAATAAGGGAAAACAATCCTATGAATAAACAATGGTCACTCCTGACTGATGTTGGTGTCTGTGTAGACCCAAATCTGCTAAGTATCTCCCACTTGGAGATAAACAGTTGCACCAGTACTTGTACAGCAACATCACACCTTTGTTATTACACATTTTAAGGCATGTACTCAGAGATATTGAGTCTTGATAGGTTCCTACAAGATGTAAAACATCTATACTTGATAAAAGTTTAAAAAAAATTATATGTTTATAGTGTCCATGTGAGTTAAAAAATAAAGTGTGCCATTCCACCTACAATAAAAACATAACCTGTATGAAACCATCATAAAAATAATTCAAAATCCATGTGTCTTAGTCCTAAATATTCTCCAACCATTCATGTGGCATAAGAGTTAGAACTTACCTTGACATATTGACTAGCTTCTTGAAAACTACCCTTATTTGAATAAACTTGTGAATCTCTCTTAATGCTCATGCCGGATTTTCTTTGACTCCCAAATCCTTCATAGCAAACATTTGACTAATTTCACCTTAAGCAATCATGAATTTACCATGAATTCCTTTATAAAAACTCATTATACACCTATAATTCCTTAATATACTTCTCTAATCTAAATTTTCATCATTCATGTGCGTAGGTGTATTAAAACTCTTCATCAATACCTGGCTTTTGTGCAAATCCTTTTACTACAATCTGGCCTTGTCAAAACTCAAGTTCATCTTCTTAAAGTAACTCTATCTCCATGTATGTATTTAAAATATGTTATTAGACCTGAAACAAACCATTTTGGCTCTTATAATAACTCCTGAGGATTCATTTTTCTCCTCAAGGTACCTATTCTACTGACTCAGTCTCTGTAAGGCCGATGCTAATTTCTGTACTATCGACACTGGTTCCTAACCTACCGACGTTGGTCTCTGTGTTCAGGTCTTTTTCCCGCATTTTCTTTATAGCCCTAAGAACTTATAAACCTCCTTTTGTAGTAAAATTTATAAATGGTATCAATAAAATTAAGGAATATTATAGGACCCATTATGGCCTTAAAAATTGATGTAAAGTTTGATGTCAATATTCTAAATGGAATTCAAATTTTCTAGGTGTCCTTTCCTTTGCCTACGAATCTCTCCTTAACTACAGAACTCACCACCATTGTCTGATCTCAGGCACTAGGCTTCTTTGCCTTAAACCCTATTTTCTTGCTTCAAGACTATCCTACATAGGTGAAATCACCCAAAATATTATAATTAAATTTATATAGGATATTAAAAACCTCCATGTCAATTTCTAGGTCCTGAGACCCTATGGAAGTGTGAGAACCATGAAATGACCTTATGACCTAGTCTCATTTTAGGCTTATTTGATACTACCTTGGAAAATGAACCTTTTTTACCATATTCAGTGCCCCATCTTTCCACCAATCTCCTATGAATATTTTTATAGTTTAATAGTTAGGACACATCCCAAATTAACTCATATAATTATTGGGATGTTTTATTTTTCTCTAAACCCCTAACAAACAATAAAAAAATGCAAAGATATACCTTATTAGAAGCTGAGGGTTTTTCATACAAATTTGCTAACGTAGTCATCAACTCTACCGTAGACTTTGCCTATGATTAATTAGATATAGATGGCATCAACATCCAGTTTCATGGTGAGGAGAATAAGAGAGATGTTGACAAGGTTAAATTGGTTTTATAGCTTAAACATTTCATTTGTAACCTTGATAAGTCAAATATTCCATATTGCAGCAAGAACAAGAGATACAGGAAACCACCCTGAAAACTTGTATTCACCCAAGGGTTTTAGTAGGGTTTCTGACATATTTGGGGTCTTAACAATCACTCATAAACACCAATTGGCTTCTTTCCACTTGTAGAACCTTATTGATTGACCGCCCCACCTATTCCAAATAGATAAACCGACGTTCCCATTAAAATTATTAGAGATGGTGTAAGTGTGTGAATCTTCTCCTTGGGTGGCAAACTTAACTTTCCTAAAACTACCCTTATTTGAGAGAAAAATGGACCATAATTTACCATTAATTCCTTTATAAAAACTCATTATGTATTTCCTTAATATACTCCTCTAATCCAAATTTTCATCATTCATGGGTTGTATTAAAACTCTTCATTTCACATGCCTAGCTTGTTTTAAGTGGCTCAAAACTCAAGTTCATCTTCTTAAAGTAACTCTATCTCCATGTATGTATTTAAAATATGTTATTAGACCTGAAACCCATTGGCCAGGAGAGGTCTATTTTCATAGCCCTAAGAACCTCCAAAAATTTATAAATGGTATTAATAACCTCCTTAATTATTATTTCATGTCATATTCTAAATTTCAAATTTTCTAAATTATTATTTGCCTTACCCTCTTGCTTCAAGTATCCTACATAGTGAAATCACCCAAAATATTATAATTAAATTGCCTCCATGTCAATGGTCCTGAGACCCTATGGAAGTGTGAGAACCATAATTTAGGTCTCATTTTAGGCTTGTACTACCTTGGAAAATGGAATATTTTTATAGTTATAGTTAGGACACATCCCAAATATCATATAATTATTGGGATGGTTTTTTTTTCTCTAAACCCCTAAAAAACAATCTTAAAATAATGCTAGCATCAACATCAAGGGCAGGAGAATTTGGGTTAAAGTGAAAACTATTTTTAACCTTGATAAGTCAAATATTCCATTTGTTCACCCAAGCAACCAATCACTCAAAACACCAATTGGTGTAGAACCTTCTTGATACCCCATATATGCTAAATTATTAGTATTTAAGTGTGTGAATCTTCTCCTTGGGTGGCAAACTTAACTAAACTTGAGAGAGGCCTAGTTTGGGTTTTGAGCCTCAAAACTCAATCCATTGCTAGAAGAGATTTTACCTCTTAATTATTATACATTTTTTAAATTTTTATTACTCTATGTATGCATTTGGTGTTCTATCACCTTCTTGCTAGCCCTCAAGGGCATTTGGATTGAAAACTAAGGTTTGTGCCCTTGTATTGTCCCCATATATGCATGTATATCTTATGTTTTGGGTTCAAATAGGCCCCTTGGTCTCAATACTTCCCCTTACATGGAGTGAGCAAGGTCTGAGACAAAATAATGAGTATATATGTTACCTGTATGGATTTGAGGTGACCATGGATATCTTGGTACAATCATAATGATACCCTATATTCATTCAAAAAGTTTAATTATTCCTATATAGGCCCCATAACATCAATCACTCTCATGAATGGTTGTAGGTAGTGACAACATAGTTTTAGAAACTCCTTTGGATACTTAACCCTACAAGATTAGTGAACTCAATAAGAGCTTTGAACATACCAAACACCAATTCAACTTTCAATCTATCATTCTATTAGTCTCCTCCAAGTGTTAAGATGCTGATTTTAGGTTTGTAACATGTGAAAGAAGCCCTTAGGTTCATTTAGCCTTTTTATGTCTTCATCATGAGATGCCACTATAACGTTCCATTTCTTTGTTTAGAGAAGTTAAGATAAATTTTCCATTTGACAACATTCAATGCATACTTGGTAAACCTTCTATCTCTTGTATCATTAAGTGTCCTTCATCATTTAATATGGGCTAGCCTATAGAGGATGAGGACTGTATATATTAGATTATATCTAGTTTTGCCTAGTCTCTATTATCTTAAAGGAAGATGTTGGGTTAATCCTAGTTTCAACTCAGGACTTTTTTGCTTTGAGCTCCACTCAACTATATCACAAGACCTCACATTATAAAAATCCATTCACTCTCTATCCTTAAGATTTTGAGCTTGGTTATAGTGGTGTTCTCTTGACATTTCTAAGCATCTAACTATTAACTTTAACTATCTTATAGTGCCATTGGTATTGAAGATAGTAGAAATTATTAGTAATTCAACACATTCATTTGATCCCTCTCTCAAGATACAAAAAAATTATCTCTTTTAATTGTCTTTGTTCATTATAGACCCTAATTATAGGAGTGTCTTAGGCTTATTATCTCAATTAGACCCTTCCCTTGACTATTCAATCACTTAGGTGCCCTCCGAAGAGTGGTGACACTATATTCATTTACATTGAAGTTGAATCTCTTATTTGGATTGTTCTTTTGTTGATATGATCTTGATCTTAGTCCAAAATGAGGACATATAGGCTTAGGGCCTATAGGTATCTATTTGATTATTTAGGCATACAAAAGATCACCTCTTGAGTTCTTAAACCCTTCAACCTATCAAATTCACCAAACTTCCTTGTCACTCCTTCAATGTTCCATAGACCTTATGACAATGCCTCATATCATCTTCAAATTAGCTTACAGTCTATATAAACCAATAGGTATAGTCATCCCATACATAGGGTATGTTTATTAATATTTGGATCATTTAGATAATTTGAATCACATGATGATGGTAGTGGGGTATTCAAGGACATATAAATGTATGAGGAGATGTATCAAGTTTCCCTTATGGCTTTGAGCATCTTCAACCTACTTTTATAGTCTATATAGGCCTGTATATGGAAGAAACATTTATTAATCTCATTAGAGGGTGTAATTAGACTAATTTATTGATTTTATCATGCTTTTATTAGTGAAATTTTATCTCATAACCTTACATTATGATATACCAGTAACATTTGGGCCAAATTTGCAGTGAAACATGTAATAGACTATTCAAACACAAACCATGTCCCCAAAGAGTAAGAACTTGAAGAATATGGATAAGAATCACATATCAAACTAATACCACATGAAATAAATGAATGTTAGGTATATTAAATGAGTATTAAATAATTTGGAACCTTTGAAGATAACAAATATCATAGAAAAAATAAAACCTGTATTAGTGTTGGCTAAAAGACCTTGTACATCAAGACCATTTTCCCTCAAAGTGAAGAAACTTCATGGAGATGATTTGGCTGATGAAACCAACATGAAAAGGATCTATTTTACCTCTAAAACAATATCTCAAAATTTTTACTCTCAATTGAATTATTAAGCAAAGAAACAAATGCAAGAACAAACCCTACTCAGATGGGTATGAGCTATTGACATCCTATCACTCTTAGTGATTATTCATAAATAATAATCCTTTAACATACAAAATAACTCCACTTATTTTAATATTACTAGGAATCTTAACAATTTCCAAATTTTTAACTCCAAACTCTCTCTCTGCTAGCCATACCATTCACTTCAAATTTGCATTTCTGAGCTTGTGAAGGTAATGATGGAGGAAATATAATGTTTGAAGTGTCATTTAGACCTAAAACTTGGTATAAATACTTAAAATTATTTTAGGGATCCCAAAAGACACTTAAAAACTATTTACAACTAGACTTTGACCTTACAAGGCCGTACAAGTGCCTAAAAGTGTGTGTAAAGTGTCATTTTACCTATTTTAGGAATTGAACTATAGGTACTATCAATATATTACCATACATAAACATTATTTGACCCAAATATAATATTATGAATGTTGGGAATATTTTTAAAAAACTTTATTCTTGGAATGGTACATATAACTCCTCCAAATAGGCCAAAAGGTGGCCAAAATGTGTTTTTTACATTTGAGAGACAAATAAAATGTTACTGCATGATATTATGGTATTAATGACACATTAATAATTTTTTATAATGAATTTAAACCATAATAAACCTTTGACCAAGTTTGACTATTTCAAGACCTTAAAATTGACCACTAAGACTAGACAAGTGTACATAAGACCAAAACTTGGACAAGATTAGACAAGGAAAAATATGACCATATAGAGCTATTTAAGACCATTTGAGACCATGAAAATATATTTACAATCCTATTAATTTTTAATATAGAGGGGGTGACCTATTTTTACTTGAGGTCAAAATTTGTTTAATAATTTCATGATTCATAAGGGTAACATGCCTAGAATGCTAAATGGACTAGTAGACTTGTCATTTCATTCAGAAATAGAGTCACTATTATGATACAATATGAAAATTACATTCCTTATAAATAATTGAAACACACACCAAAACCATTATAAAAATAAATAACACAATATACCAAAGGCATTTAAGGAAAACCACACACAAAAGACTCAAAACAACACACCTAACCTACTATGTATAGACCTCAAAACAGGTTTGAGGTGATGAATTAATTCCTCTTGCTTTAACTAGGATAAAAACAATATTCCTTGAGTCATAATTGATTGATGAGAATAAGTCACCTATTGATGGATGTTTGTCTAATAAAATTTGCTTGTGAAGGTGATCAAAGGACTTACCACTCATAAAAATTCTGCTAATTGTAAGTTAATCATTTGAAACTAATTTGAATGGTTATTATATCTCTATTTTAGGTTTTATTTCTAATGAAACTTTTCTGGTCTCTTACATGCTAATTTTATGATTCTCAACTTGTTTCTTGGGATTGATGAAAACTTTATCAACATCACTTTTATCTAGATCATGATATGCTTGATGTTTATGAGCATCATACTTACCTTCTTATTAGCCAAACATGTCTACAAGTGACTCATTATTTTTTAGCATTATCATTGATTTTTGAGTTTTGGTATTAATTTTATCGTTGATGTTAAAGGCTCTTGTGAAGGTGCATTGTCAAGTAAGCTTTGAAGTATGTGTATGATGAGTTTTTTTTCCTAGCATAGTGAGCGTTATTGCTATATGAGAGTAATAATGTGAGATTTCTATTTGAATAATGTTAGTGATATAATTTCAATCAACATTATTGAATATAGGTTAGTATGCCAAGTTTCCATAATAATTCAAAGATTTATCTAGACTTTATGAGAAGGTATGTGCATGTAGAATGATAAAATGAGTAAGCTTCAAAGAAAATGTTGTATGCTTAGAATATCTATAATTATTTCCTAATATGCTTTAAATGAGATAAAATAAATCCTTAGTGAATCTCCAAAGAATACTTGATAGTGTTTGAGAATGAGAGAGGTTTGTTGAGTTTGTACATTAAGTGTTGAGGGCCTTGAAAATGATTAGAAGGTTAGCTCCAAATATTTGTGTATATAGATATGAAAATGCTCCAAGTGAGCTATGAAGATACTTAGTCAAGGTACAAATATATATAAGAAGCTATGAAAATGCTTTGTAAAAGATATGAAGATGCATTGTAGAATATATAAATAATAATAAATGTGTAAAGTTGTTTCAGAATACATAAGATGTATTGAAACACTCAAGAGAGTTTCAAGGTGAAGTCTATATGGGTAAGTACTTCAATCTAAGTCTATAACTAGACTAGTTTCATATCATACTTGGCCTAATCAAGAATCATCAGCTATTGAAAAGGTATATGAAGAATGTTTGACAATAGTTAATCATGATAGGATATTATATGACATATATATGAAGCATTGAGATCTTGGATAGTGGTTAGAAGGTTAGATTTAAGACCTAATGTGACTTGAAGGTCAAAGGCTTATAAATAAAAGAGAGAGTTGGTGGATAAATGGGGTATCAAGATAAGTTTATAAGGCATGATTGAGTAATTTATAATTTTAAAAGGTGACACAAGTTGTCTGAAGTATGTGCATGAAGTTTTAGGACATGATCTAGAAGAAAAGGCTTGAAAAAGTGTTTCAAGGTCTCTTGAATGCACATAATGAAGAATTGTCTACCTAAGAATGTTTTTCAACTGCTCATTAGCACATGAAATATATTCATGAGAATATAAGTTTTTTATGGTAGATAATGAATGGTTATAAATCAAAGTTCCAAACATTGGTTTCTATAAATAAAATGTAAGATTTATGAATGATCGTTAAGACTGAAAGATGGTCTAAACCCTCAAAAAATTCTAAAATTGACTTGATGTTGAATATATTATTATAAATAGATAAAAATGGTTTTATATGGATATAAAAGTAATTGGAGGTTTAATTTAACACTCTCAAACATCTCTAAGTATGATTGGTTTCATAGGTGGGTGAGCAAACCCTACAAGAAAGTGATTGTAACAGATAGATTTGACCAAGTAAAAGTTACTATGTGGATGAAATTTAGAGATTGATACTTTTAATTATTTTCCATGATGGTTTATGGATAGGTTATTTATCTTAGTTGTGGAAATTTGGTGTTTCAAGATCACTAGCTGCTAATAGATCTAATGGTGCAAACAGTAATAAAATCAAGTATAATTAAGAAGATAATTAATGATGTGTTTTATTCAAAAAATGATGGATTAGTGTTTTTTATGATGTTATTTGGGACTTGAATAATTTATCCATGTTTTTCATAATCTTGGAGTTTAGTGTAAGAAGTAGGAACATTGAAGCGAAAATGGCTTATCTACCTGAGTAGAGTCTGTGAGAGAGAATGTCAACAGATTTATCTGTAAGACCAATAGTTTCCATTAGAGACTATGGTATATATGGTTGATATTGATATAAGTATTTTAAAATATAATTTCCATGCATTTCAATACTTTTAGTATATTCAATCAGGTTTTATAACTTCATGTTTCCTTGATTGTGTTTTGAAGTCAGTTAGTAACATTGAGTGAGCATCTTGCAAGGAAGAGTTTGAGCCTATATACCTTTAGTTAAATAATATGATGAAATTTGATATGACCCTGAGGTTATGAAGTTTATGAATATGTGATTTTTTTCCATGTTTATTTGGTGAACATGTGTTTATGCTCCAATTTTTCAAAATAGATTCTCTATGTATGCACATGCCTTTGTGAACAATGATTTGAGAAAGGGTTCAAAAGGTGGAAGAACCTAAAATGTGTAACAAAACTAAATTAAATATATATAAGGTATATTAGAGTGGAATATGATGTATTCCTACCATGTGATATGTTTTAATATGCTTCAATAAAGATCAAGGGTAACCTATTGCTAGAAAGGCCTATTAGGTCTCCATAAAGCCTAAAAGGAGAGTAAGGGCTAATTAAGCTATGGAAAACCTAATGTATTCATTGATTCATGTTATAATAATGTTATTATAATATTATAAGATTTATTTCATGGATTAAATAATAGGTTTTAAGTGTATGGCTGACTAAAAATGATATGTGCAAGTGACTTGTATATAAGCAAGGCTAATTAGACCTAATGAAGCCATGAAGAGGGTTAATTGAGTGAAGATGGCTAGAGGCCAGCTTGATAGGGATATAAGTGAGCAAAGATATAAATAATTATATCAACATATATTATATGAGAAATAAATTTTTTTTAAGCTGATAAATTGTATCAGGTGGTTGGTTTGGAGCTAAGTCATTTAGGGGGTGGTGCCTCCTTGCAAGTGGGTGCTTGTTAAAGCCTAACTGAGTTGGTGCTTATCTAGTTAGAGTTGGTGCTCCATGTGAAGTGGGTGATTAACTAAATATTGATGTTTTTATTATAGTATTATTTTCCATTTGCATCATTAGTGGTTTTTATTCCCCTTGAGCATTTCCCATGTATATACTATGTTTATGTGTTCCACGCTCTTATGCATTGATGCTTATGCCTGCTAAGATATAGATGATTGTTTAAATGATCTATGATTTCTTAAGTAATATTATCAATTTTTTTTTGAATATTTATTAACCCCCCTCTTATAAATTTATCTTCCAACATTTGGTATTAGATATTTATCCTTGACTTAGGTATAAAATCCTTAAAAAGATCCTAAAAAGTAAAGATGACTAGTCAACAAGCACAAGGTGGTTTTTGTATCAGTAGGGTTCCATTATTCAATATATCTTAATATGCATTTTGTAATTTAAAAATAAGATATGTATAATTTCATAAGGACATGATATTTTTTTTCCAGTTGTGGATGGTTATATTATACATCCTATTCCACCAATAGATGTAACAAGTAAGAAGTCTAGTGAAAATAAATCCAAGGAAATGAATGCCATTCTTTATGGCCTACCAAAGGTAGAGATTTTAAAGGTAATTAATTGTGTATCATCCAAAGATATATGGGATAAATCAAAGACCATATATGAAAGAAACACCAAGGTGAATTTGGCCAAGTTACAGAGCCACTAAAGATAGTTTAAAATCCTAAAGATGAATGAATATGAAACCATTACATCTTACCTATTGAGGATTCATGAATTTATACATATCATTATAGGATTAGGAAAAGAATTGAAAGAATATACTATTGTCCAAAATTACTTAAGATCACTAACTCTTAAGTTTGACTCTAAGGTGTCTATAGTAGAAGAGATGCAATATTTGGACAAGCTAGAGATGGATGGGATTCATGGAATCTTGATTTCCCATGAGATGGGAAAAAATAAATCAAAACCTCCCAAGAAGGAATCAAATTTCAAAGTTGAAAATAAGTCAAAATCTAAGAATGTCAAGGATGAGGTATGTTCATACATTGATGATGATGAAACCATATCTATGTTTACTAGGAATTTGAGGTTTATCTTAGGTAAGTACAAGGGTAAGTTACCCTTAAAATATTTTAGCTATGGTAAGATTGGTCACTTTGAACCAAAGTGTCCTAATATAGTCATATAAAATGTAAAAATTGGTAATTTGAGCATGGATAATGACACCCAATCCTTAAGTCCCTCTTGCTTTCTCTCATGACCCTCTTAAGCTTACTTTCACTAATTCCCAATCATATGTGGCCTTCAAGAATTGATCCCAGCTGAGCTTGGACCCTCTTTTCATGACTAATCTATCCCCCTAGGCTCCATCAATTTAGGACAATAACACCAAATTTGGACTATAGAACAAGACTTTAGGGTGTCCCCTTTTCAACACTCCTATCCAATCAAAATTAGAGCTTAGATTACCATTTTCATTGATTCCTCTTGTTCTTTATGTTGTCCTAGTCTGGTTTCATCTAACCTATGACCTATAGATCCATATATAAGTCCATTCAAAGATCATTTAGAAAGGGTTGGTAAAATATCATTCAAGAAAGCAAGAACACTCAAGCAATCTTCCTTATTCTCTACATACAGTCATCCTATACACTTTCAAGTCAATTCATGTCCTTACACCAGCCCCTAGTCATATCAAGCATACCCAATTTTAGCATTTATTGCATTTCATTCACTATTTCACCAATCACTCTTAAAGGGAGAACTACATATGGCTTGATCCCTCCTCAGATTACTGGTATGTAGGAAGCATGCCCACACATGGGGTGTGAATCACATCCAGTGCATATTACACACATAAACCCTTTTTCCCCATTTGTTAAAATTTATTTCAATTACATAAAAGATATAAGTACATAAAGAATCAGATCTATAAGGAGTTTTTTTGACAATGAGGACCTAAGAATTGGTACCCAAGCTCACACTAAGCAAGAAAACAAAACCCAAAAATATTAAATCCTTAGGACAATAGTGTTATAGGACTACCGTATCAGATCCTTGGGTGTCTAGTTATATTACTCCTATGCATTTAGAAATTGAAGTCTAGGATCCTATTTATGATAGTGTCTTAGTCTTGCACATAAATTTACAAACCCTATCTCAGTCAGAATAGTCTAAAATAAGCCAAGTTTGATTTTGTCTCTCACACTATTATTTTTAGAATATGTCTAATTATAATTTAATTTCACAAATTAGTATGTTTAATAAGGAATATTATTTACTAATTTCTCTTACTTAGACCCATTTATTAAATAAGAATAAAAATCCATTATTCCCAAAAATAACACATCATTTTAAATATCATTCAATAAAAGAAGAATACAAGAAATACCACTCAATAAATATTCCCTATTCTGTACATATAAGCAACCTATACACTTTCAAGCCAATTCAAGTCCTTACACTAGTTTATAGTCATCTCAAACATATCCAGTTTTAGAATTTTTAGGATTTCATTCACTATTGCACTAAACACTATTAAAGAGAGAACTACATATGGATTAATCCCTCCTCAGAGTATTGGTATGTAGGTATCATGCCCACACATAGGGTGTGAAGCACATATAGTTCATCTTACAAATACTAACCCATTTTACCCATTTGCTAAAGTTTATTTCAATTATATAAAAAATACAAGTACATTAATAATCAACTCTTCAAGGAGATATATTGATAAAACAGACCTAAAAAATGGTACATAGGCTCACACTGATCAAGCAAACAAAACCCATAAATATTAAATCCTTAGGATGATAGCACCATAGAAGGACTATAGAATTGGAGCCTCGAGTGTCTAATTATGACAATCTTGTATAGTAAAAAAACAAAGTCCAATATCTAATTTGTGATAGTGGCCTAGTATTTCACACAAATGTATAGACCCTATCTCAATCTAAACTTTTTAGAATAAGCTAAGTTGATTTTCTCTCTGTCTCTCACTAATATTTTTAGAAAAGGTCTAATTGTAATTTAATTTCACAAATTAGTTGCTTTAATTAGGAATATTATATACTAATTTATCTAGTCAAACCCATTTATTAAATACTAATAAAACATCATTATTCCTAAAAATAAAAAATTACCTAACTAGGATAAATTTGAGTATAATTAAAAACATGATGAACATCATGGAGATGATAAAAAAAGTCTATAAGTCTGACAAGAACAAGAGAGATTTCAAGAATAATGAAGGAAGGAAATGGTAATTCAAAAATAAGAAGAGTTTCTATACCAAATAAGACATCTCATCTAATGTAATTGATTTAGGCACATCTAATAATGACAATGGCAGTAATGAATCTAAACATGAAAATAGTGAACCTTTGTTCATGACCATAGAATCAGACAATGAGGGTTTTTGAAATGGTAAAGGCCTTAAGATTGATGTATGATTAAATGAATAAATATACTATTACAATTAAGAAGTAGAATTTGAAGTAAATATTGAGTTGTAGCTAATAAGTTCCTTAGAGGAGTTGAAGTTTCAAAAAATAAATAATCACAAACTAAGGTCATCAGTCAAGGATTATGAGGAATAGATTAGATTGTTTGAGGAAAGGTTTGGAAACACTTCCAAGGAGAATGATGATATCATCAATAAAGTTGAGGAATAGATGGAGGTAGTCAATTTAATTATAAAGGATAAAGAAGAAGCATGCATTAGGTATGAAACTGAAGTATAATATTTAAAAGTTGAGTTCAATCAATCATCTATCAAAGTGAAAAGCTTTGTGAAATTTGAAAAGAGAACTAAGGATCTAGATGATATCTTAAATAGATAAAAGTTTTCAAGTGACAAGATATGTCTTGGTTTTAAACAAGACCAAAAGGATGCATCTCAAATCAAGGATAAAAGTATTAAAGATAAGAAGGTAAAGATGAAAAGACCTATTAGACATCATAAAACTATAAGGTATACTAGTTATTTCAATGGTTACTATTTTGTATGTAGTTAGTTTGGTCATAGAGTAATAGAATGTATAAGACCCTCCAAGAATGAGTTCTCATATAACTATGGAAGGAGTCACAATTCATATTACTCAAATGGTATGTATAAGATGGTCTGTTAAAACTATCATAATATAAGACATATTGTAAGATTATGTCATAAAAGAGTTATAAAGTCATGAAGTCAAGAAAATAAGTTTGTATCTCTTAAAATGGAAGAAAGAAGGAAATTTAATGTATGGAAACTAAATTTTGTAAAGGTATGTCATGATCAATCTACAAGCTCAAGTGGACTACTTGTTGAGATAGAACACACCATAGGGGTGAAATCAAGCCATGAATGTTTGTTGTCATCTCACATTGATAATCAAATGGTTGATGATGAGATCAAGCCTATAATTCCAGTCAATCCCAAAAGGATGTTGAAAAATGTTCAATCTTATGAAAGTATGGAGATCTAAGAATCTCTTAGTTTCATGATGTTTTAGTACCCTATGAAAATGGGTGGCTCCATTAATATTCATGGAGACATTCTTCTATCAGTAGAAGCATGAGGTTGTCAAAGAAGGTTTATTTTTGATAAGATTCCAAGTTATCTATGGTACAAGTAAGTAGATGAATATGGATATTATCCTTTATTATTTTTGTAAATCTGAGGTCAAAGTGTAGTCAATTGATATATTAGAGGTAAACTTGTTGTATCTATTTATGTGACTAGTTGATCTTGATCTATGTTAAAAAGGGATATTGCTGCCAAGATGCTTGAATAAAGATGAGTATGAATTAATAATCCTATTGACTCATGTTGAGTTGTAAATACAAATGGGTATTCCCTAATGCTACAATTAGATTCAAGAATGGGATATCATTGCGTGTGGTCAAGATCTTGATCTTATTTAGTCATGACATGTAAGTTAAGTGACATCAAGTTTCTAAGTTCATTTAAAAGAGATATGCTCAGTCTAAGGGGGAGATTAGTAGATCTAAGTTCTTTTTCAAAATAATGGTTTCTTTTGATATCATAATAGAAATATGCATGTTTTAAAGGGAGTTGTTTCTCTACATTTTTGCTAATTATTTTCAAAAGAAGAAGAAACTAAAGATTAATGTTAGGGGTTTGTATGTTACTCATATTAAGTTATGCACCATTTCCAAGTGATGTAGGAGCTCCTCTTTGGCTATGGAGGAAGACACCTATAAAAATAATAAGACTTAAATAAAGAAAATGTTAGAATAAGATAAGGTGGACTGCCAAGCAACGTGCTCAATCCCATAAGCTTAAAACTCTATGAGGGATGACAATCCACTGTTTATGAAAAAGAGTGTCGTACAAAGAGAAATAATGAAAGACTAAGAAAGATAAAGTAGACAATGCGTACCTATTCTCTGCAATCAGTCTGACATAGTAACTAATGTCAGTAGTTTTGTTGAGGTTGATTTGTGGATGGTACTGATGTCAGTTGTATTACCAATGTCAATTAGGGTTGTGGTTGATGTCAGTCAGGGCAATGGGCCTTGGACAGGTTTTGGATTATGTCTATGGTCGATAGAAGAGTCTGTGGAAGCTTACAGGGTTGTGCAGGGTTACAGGATAGTGAGTAGGGTCTAAGAAGGGACAAAGGTAGAAGGTTGGTGTGTAAAGAGGATAAGGATATGGGGAAGGCTTTTCAGCCTCTCTAGGAAGAAGTCAAGTTGGGTTGATAGTATTCATAAATAGTAAATAGAAACTAATTACTAATTTATTCTAAATACTAAAATAAGACAGAAGAATACTTAGCTCTAGTCTGTGGCTGATGTTGAAGATCTCGTACAATGTTTCCAATCCAATGTCTAGAGTGATTTTGCAGAGTTTTTGTAGCCTGGAGAGCGAAATTCAAAGTTTGATGCTTGGTCTTAGAGAGTGTGCATCGATCTAAAAGAGTCCCAAGGGCAGAGAGAGAGAGTTTAGGGAAGAGAGTTAAGGGGGAAACTCAAGGTTAGAGTCTTGGGCTAAGTAACAGATGTCGGTGATCCCACTGGTGTCAGTCGATAGTTGACTGATGTTGGTGGTAGAGAATGGGTAAAAGGGCTCTATGGCCCATTTCTACATCTGCCAAGTGCTTCTACCATTGGAGAATGGTCAAAAGATGGGTTTATTAACCATGAGAGTTAGTTAGGAGGTTGGGATGGAGTAAGAATAGGTCATGGGTGACTCATAGGGTGAGAAATGGTCTAAGGGTGAGGTGTCCAAGGTGAGGTGTCTAAGGTGAGGTGTCTAGGGTGATGTCATTAATTTTAAAATAATTAGTTTATTTTAAATTAATAAAGTGTGTAAGTGGTTAGAAGGGGATGAAGGGGGGTCAACACAATGTTGGTGTCTACAGGAGCACATACCTAAGATACTTCAAAGATTATATTTATTGAATTTTTGATGGATCAAGTGGGAGAGTGGGATGATTGAGAGATTTTTTTGAGAATGGTTGTCATAGTTTATGAATACTATGTGCCATATAGTGTCTTTCAAAGGTAGTATTATCTCGAAGGGAGAAAGTATGATTTTAGTAGTTGAAGGTGACCCTTGATGTTTATGTTTAACATAAGTATAGTGGATGATTGGTTTGAGGGGGAGATATTTAGGTTGTTAACTAGGCTTTATCTATGTTTAATTGGTCTTGTAATCTGAGTTCATTTTGAAATAGATGATAGTTGTGTAAAACCTTTGTCATTAATGTGAAAATGGGAGAAAGATCAGAAAGGAAAAAGAAAAGATAAGATCATTAAGGGTGAGAAAATTCAAGAATCAGGGAGTGGTTGACAAAGTTATTCGAGTGTGTTTACCATCAATGACAAAGGGAGAGATTGTTGAGTATTGTCATTAATTATTGAGTTTTGGTATTAATGTTATCATTTATGTCAAAAGCTCTTATGAAGGTACACAGTCAAGTAAGCTTTGAGGTATGTGTATGATGAGTTATTTTGATAGAATAATGAGTGTTGTTGTATAAGATTGCTAATATCAGAGTTATATTTCAAGAATATTATTGATATCATAGAGATCAACATCAGTGAATACAGGTCAATATGTCAATTTTTAAGCATCTTAAAAATCTTTTTCTATACCCTATGAGAAGGTATGTCTAAGTATCATGATTAATTGAGTGAGATATGAAGAAAAATATGTATGCTCCATACATCTGTAAGTAGTTCCAACGATGCTCTGAATGAGCTACAAATATCCTTAGTGAAGCTACAAAGAATAAATAATAGTGTTTGAGCATGAGAGAGGTTGGTTGAGTTTGCACATAAAGTGTTGAGGTCCTTGAAAATTTTTAGGTCATCTCCAAAGATCTATGTATGTAGCTCTGAAGATGCTCTAAATGAGCTATGAATATCCTTAGTCAAGTTTTGAAGATATGTAAGTAGCTATGAAGATGCTCCATCAAAGCTATGAAGATGCATTATTGAATATATAAATAAGAGTAATTATATAAATTTGATTGAGAATATATAATAGGCATTGGAGCACTTAAGATATTTTCAAGGTGAAGTCTACATGGGTAAGTACTTTAGTCCAAGTCTACAACTAGACTAGTTATAGATCTTGCTTGACCTAATAAAGTGTCATGAGCTATTGACAAGACATATGAAGAATATTTGACAATATTTAAGCATTAGAGGATATTACATGACATATATATGAGGTGATGAGATCTTTAAAAATGGTTAAAAGGCCAGTTTTAAGACCTAATGTGACTTGTACGTTAAAGGCTTAGAATTTAAAGACAGATGATGGCTAGATGGGGTATCAAGATTAGTTTCTAAGGCATGAGTGAGTAGTTTATCATTGAAAAAGGTGAATCAAGTTTTCTTAAGTATGTACATGGAGGTTCAAGACATGATCTATAAGAAAAGCCATGGAAAAGTGTTTTAAGGTCTCTTAAATGCATAAAATGAAGAGATGTCTAGATGAGAAGGTTTCTCAAGTGCTCATTGGCACATGCAGAACCTACATCAAAAATTAATCTATTTATAGTAGATAAATAATGGTTTTATCTCAAAGTTTCAACCATTGGTTTTTATAAATAAGAGCTAAGATTTATGAATGAGCATTAAGACTAGAAGATGGTCTAAACCTCAAAGAATCTTAACAATCACTTGATATTGAATATCTTGTTCTATAAATATTAATATGGTTTAATATGTCACAAAAATTAATTTTTTGTTGAATTTAACTCTCTTATATATCTCCATGTATGATTGGTTTCTCAGGTGAGTGAGTAGACGATAAAGGAAAGTGCTTGTTTTTAAGAGATTTATTATAGCAAGTAGAGTTGATCAAGTCAAAGATGCTAAGTGGATGAAGGTTAAAGTGTGATAATTTTAATTATTGTCCATGAATGTTTTTAGATAGGTTTCATATCTCAAGAGCATAAATTTTTTTATTCAAGTTGGCCAGTCACTAACAAACATAATGGTGCAGATAGTAAGAAAATTAAGTAGAATTAAGAAGATGATTATTGATGTGTTTTCATGTAAGAATGATGGATTTAAGTGTTTTATGATGTTATTTTAGAATTGAGTAATATATACATATTTTTCATAAGATTTTAAGTTAGTTTAATAAGTTGGAACATTGAAGCTAAATTGCTTATCTAGCTGAGTGAAGTTTGTGAGGGAGAAAGTTAATAGATTGGTATATAAGACCAATAGTTTCCATTAGAGATTATGATCTATTTTGATTGAGATTAATATAAGGATTGTATAAGATCATTTTCATGCATTTAAATCCATTTAGTATGTTTAATCAAGTGTTACAAGTTCATGTTTCCTTTTTTGTGTTTTGAACTTAGTTAGTAATTTTGAGTGAGAATCTTATAGAGAAGAGATTGAGCCTATATACCCTGAGCTAAAGCATATGATTAAGTTAGTGATGAACCTAAGGTCATGAGGTTTTTTAATATTTGATTTTTTATAATGGTTATTATTTAAAAGTGTGTTTATGCTTCAATTATTCAAGATAAATTCTCTATGCATGTACAAGAATTTTGTAAACAATGATGTGAGAAAGGGTTTTAATGGTGGTTAGACCTAAAAGGTGTTATGGACATAAATTAAAGTTATATAATGTCTATTATAGTGTCATATGATGTTTTCCTATCATGTGATGTGTTTAAATATGCTTAAATAAATATGAAAGGGAATTGTGTTGTTAAGAAGGCTTATTAGGTCTCCATAAATCTTAAAAGAGGAGTTAGGGATAATTAAGCTATGGCTGACCTAATGTATTAGTTGATTCATGTTAGAATAATGTTATTATAATATTATAAGACCTGTTTCAAGGCTGACCTAGGAGTTTTAAATTGTGTGTATGACTAATAAGGATCTATGCAAGTGACTTGTATATAAGTAGGGATAATTATGCTTATTTATGTGTGGTTAAAGAGAACATAAAACAAGAAAATGATATATACAATTGGTGAGAAGAAGGAGGTCATGTGAACCATTAGAGATGTGTAATGAAAATTTATATAGGTTATTCATATGAGGATCAATATTGAAATACATAATTAATCCACAAAGATGGATAATTGAGTGAAGAAGGGTAGATGTAAATCTGAGAGGGATAAAATTGAGTGAAGAGTTGAGGAAGATCATAATCTACTATATGAGAAATAAGAGTTTTTGAAGGTGATCAAGTGTATTAGGTGGATAAGTTAGTGCTGAGTCATATAGGTGGTTGGTTCCTCCTTATAAGTGGGTAATTATTAAATCCTATTTGAATTTGTGTTTATCTATTTGGGGTTGGTGTTGCATGTGAAGTGGGTGCTTTTCTAAAGATTGATGTTTTTCTTATAAGACTGTAGACACTAGAAAATTGCACACTTATAATTTTTGATGAATAAATTCCTTAGGACACCCTAAAGACTCCCTAAACCTTCTTAACCTTTAACCAAACTCTCTTAACCTAATGAAATCACTATTCTCCTATTCACATAATACTATTCAAAAATATTATTCAAAAGTATTAGTCAAAAGTATTATTCACTATGGGACCCACTATCACTATTAATGATGACATAGAAAGTGAAATGGTAAGTGACATAGAAAATGACATGGAAATTAACATGAAAAGTTATTTGGGAGGTGATATGGCAAGTGACATGGCTTAGAAGTGAGGTGGCTTTATGTGGGACATCATACCCCACCTAAAACCCTTTCCCAAGGTGCTTAAAGACCTCATTTAAGCATCACAAGGGTCCCCCCTTGAAATATGGAAAGTTTACCCTTAAGGGACCATCATTCAACATGTATTTTTCCTTCAAAAATGAAAGTGGCCTTAAAAATAAGATACCTACCTCTTTATCACTTTGAAAAAGACAAGGGGCACCCATTTTGATTTTTTAACCCAAATGGGAGACCTATGATCAAGGTGGAAATCCAACCACCATCATATTTTGACTCATTCATGCACCCACATGGAAAATTATGCCAAATTATGTGTTCCATATCTTTAAGTGCTTAGATGAAGATAAGAAAGGATGGTGAAAAATCTTTGGCTTCATTTAGACCCATGTCCATGATTGCCATTCAAAATTAGATTCATGTACAAGGTGGGAGACACACCAACCCAAATAGGAGACCCATGACAAAGGTGGGAATCCCATAAACCTCATATTTTGAATCATTCATGAAACACATGTAAAATGGTGCCACATTTTGTGTGCCATCTCTTTGAGTTCTTGGATGAAGACAAGAAAGGGTGGTGAAAAGTCTTTGGCCTCATTTAGACCCATGTACATGATTTCCATTCAAAATTGGATTCATGTGCAAGGTGGGAGACAAAACACCCAAATGGGAGACCCATAATCAAAGTGGTAATCCCACCAATTTCATATTTTGACTTATTTAGGCACCACATGGAAAATGGCACCATACTTCTACTATTCTCTCTTTTGACATGATTCTTCACAACAAATGTTATAAATACCCCCCTCTCCTTCACCCAAGGTTAAATTAGAAGTCAGTATTTGGTGAGTAACATATATTTTTAGGTATTTAAAGGAGGTTATCCAAACGTAGAAAGAAAATAATTCAAAGCAACGAAGCTCTATTGAAATTTCCTCAAGACATCCTCAACAACATCATCAACAACAAGAACATTCTTCTTCAAGATTGGAAGGTAATATTTTATTTTGTTTATTCAATTTAATTTTATCATCCCATTAAATTTTTAATCTCTTCATCCCCACTTATCCATTTTATCCCTTTGTTATTTTCATTGTATCAATATAATTGTTCCCTTGCCATATTTTATCCATTCACACCTTTGCCACTTTTACCCTCTTTATCCTCTTATCCTTTTTTCATCTTAACTAATTACCTTCTTACCTCATCAACAATTCACCAATTTATCCCATTTGAACCTTTAAATTTTTATTAACTTAACCATTTATCAACCAACTAAACTATCTTTATTTAATTCCTAGTTAAATTTTCAAACCATAACCACAACCTTGCCTCAACCAATTTGTAGCATTATTATAATCAAACTAGTTGCTTCATTTTCTTTAACTTAGAAAAGCATCTAATTTTATAAATTAATTTTCTATCATTTTATGTATTTTATTTCAGTTTTACAATAATTTAAGGAAAAACTATTTCTTTTATAGTTTCCACTTAAGTTTTTTAAAGAAGGTGGATTGACAGCCTCCTAGAAAGCTTTTGCTTCTAGGATCTAGCTCACGCTAGGAAATCCACCTAACTACTTGTCTAAAAAAAAAGTTTTGTGATAGTGATTTATTATTGTAGGTAATTCTTCCCTAGCCAAAGAAGATTTATTATAAAGTATGGATTCAACACATGTCCATTCAACATGTATTTTTCTAAACACCCTTCTTAACTAGTTTCTTCTTTTCACACTTAAAAAAAATAAAAAATTAGACATAAATATTTTGGCATGCCCGATGGGACCCTTGATTTTTATTATGTCCTTATATGTTTTAGGACATTTATAATTGCATTAGTGAAATTAATTTAGTTGAATTATTTGAAAATTAAGCTTCTTTTTTTAAAAGAAAAAGAAAAAAAAAGTTTTAGGTGTATTGTTTAAAAAATTAAATTTTATCCCATTTATAAAAAGAAAGAAAAGAAAATTCATCCTAGGATTAAGATTGAATTTTAATGTTGCACTTAGATGAATTTTAGTTGTTCTTATATTCATTTAAATAAATCAAAAAAAATCTTTTGGTTAAAATTGAGTGCATCAATCGAATGCTTACTTAATTTTAGCTCACCTATTTTAATTAAAAGCATTATGAATTAATTATAGTTCACAAATGTTATACAAACCAAACCACTTACAAAAAAAATCAAAACAAACTTAAGATAAATCCTAGTAGGATTTCATCACCTAGCTGATCACCTTACCTTTTCCTAGTTATCTTTCTTGGATTTGATAACTAAGGGGATAACTAGCTTAGTTTTCTAGCTGAGTATAAACTCTAGAAATCAATACATATTGGCTAAGCAACCACACTGGCTATGGGATTGTGACATGAGGGGAAGTAAGCACCAAGTACCAAGAAATGTAATCAAACTAATACATATATCTATTGAGTTCCCAAACATGACCCAAAACAAAACATACACTACCTTGTTTAGGACCTATTCAAGCCAATTTCCTCTTCACACTTTTTTAAGGCATAAACCAAAAGAGAGATTGAAAATAATCATAAGATTTAACACACTCTTAGTGAATGCATTATTTTCCTTGAGTATTTTTATTTATATTTATTTGAAGTGTGAGAATGTATCATCCTTTTCTTATCTTATCCGATGGTTCTCACTCACCAACAACAAGAAGACTTCAAGGAACAAAACCCACCACCAAATAAACCATCACCAACTTCCACCTCTTCATCCATAGAACACATTTAAAAAATCATAGAGTCCAATCACTCTCCAATAAGTAATAATTAGGTAGTCCTATGAGATACATATTTTACCACTTTTATAAATAGTAATCATGCAACCTTACAACACTACCTAAGAACCACATCTTATCAAATCCAAATTTTAACCCTAACCATAGATCTAATTTATGGCATGCCTCTCCACCTCATGGGGAATACCTATAATGACATAATAACTACTTGAAATTTAGTTTCCAAAACTTTATAATCAACCAAAAACTCACTCAAAACTAACCCACCAACCCAAACTATCACTTCCATTATTCCTCTTACTAATCAATACCCTGCAATAGGAGTGCCTACCTCTAGTGCTACCCATATTCCTCTAGTTACCTCTAATCCATCAAATAATAATGTAATTCCAAACTTTGTGGTGTCCATACCCTCCATGTTACCACCAATCAGTACAAGATTCACCACCCTTCCATCGGCCACTAACCCAATCACCACTCTAACCCAACATGTAACCTTTATTTATCTTGATAACCCATAAGGGAATATGCCCTCTATACAACCACTCACCTCTACCCAACCTTTAAAATCCACATACCAATATATATCTTCCACCTAACCTCATAAGACTACATACCAATACATGAAGTCATCTCAACTATCTACTAGTTATTCACACATTTCCCAACCTCAATAAAACATATCATATAACTATGCATCCCAACAACCTCAAGAAGACTTCATGAATTTGATCATGGGAAAAATGACTACCCTTGAGTCTTCCATCTCTGAATCCCATAATCTCTTATCCTTTGATCAAATTTATAATGAGCATATTCACCCTTCAGTCTTGATCATATCTTATTCAGTCCAGTGGGAAATTATAAAATTACCAAGTTTAATAGTAAAGAAGACCCTCAACAACATTTAAGAGGATTTAGGCATTAATGCTACTTAATTTTCCATGATGACACTCTTCTCCTCCATACCTTTCTTATGTCATTATTTGGACTAGAATTAGACTGGTATAGTACCATACCAAAACATTCCCTCCTCTCTTTCACCCAATTAGCCAAGAACTTCTTGGATCACTTTTAGATCAATATATCTAAAAAAGTATTTACTACCGACCTCTACTCCATTCAAAAATTTGAAGATGAATCTATTGTTAATTTTGTGGCTCATTGGAGGAGCCTAATAAACCAACTTTCCTTTTTATTGCCTCAACTTAGGATTTTAGATCTCTTTGCCTAGGATGTGAAAAACATATTTCATCCACATTATGTCTCCAAAGCTTTCATACCTTTGATGAAGCTTTAACCATTGCCCACAAACTAGAGAATAGATCCATTGATGAAGGAAGGTTAAATTTGAAGATCAAGAACTCAACTTACAAATGAAATGAGCCCTTTTCTTCCAAACCAAACAACCAAACCAATCCCAACACTAAAAATAAAGAAACCATCAATGCTAATGTCTTCAATTCCACATGACCACCATCTACCAACCAACAAAACCTAGGGAACCAAACCTCCAACTCCTCTAATTATTCAAACCAAAACCAAAGGAATCAAACTTGGAATAATCATAAATAATTAACTCCACTTTGGGAGCCCTACCCTTCTATTTTAGAAAAGTTCATAAAAGTTAATATCATCTAACTTCCACCAATTAAACCACCCCAAAAATTTGATGTTTTTTGCCCCATACTAGGTTGGTATAATGAGAATGACCATTGCACCTTTCAGCAAGTCATAATACATGACATAAATAGGTGAAACACCTTAAAATACCTTGTATAATCCATTATTGACAAGGGGGAGGTTATACTGGATAATCCTAATGCACCACCAAACCAAGCCCTTGACATATTTTTCAAGCCTTTTCCTAATCATTCTCTTTATATCCCTTATAATTACATTAACCTAGACCCATCTCATGTGGCACATACTATTAATGTGGTTACTGATGAACCCATTGTTTAAGAAAACATTACCTTAACCACCTCTTTCCCCATTCCCCTAATGAAAGAAAAAAATACCTTTTATTCCTTTGACAACCCAAACAAAGGAATCCACCATACCCACACCCCCATTAGAGGATAACACACATAGCTCCCCTATCATAAAACCATACACCTCCTCTTTGGAAGCTATCTCACAAAAGAAGATGACTTCCTCCACCCAACCTCTAATTTCAAAATAATTTGTCAAAGGTCAATACAAAGGTAAGGGAACCAAACTAGAACTTCTAACCCCTTCTTTAGTAGACCAACCTAGCCATTCTAAACCAACTAAAACGTCCACTAGACCAACCTAGCCTTGAAACACCTAAACCTACCAAGACAACTAAAGTAACCAAATCCCATCCAAAACCAACAACTAAAAAAACCAAAGAAGAAAAACCAATAAATGGCTCAAAAACTTGAATTTTACCTCCCTCAAACTTTCTCTCAATTTTGGGTCCTCATCCCTTTGCCTTGAACATGAAGTCCATCATTTTAACCAAAATCCCACCACCTTTATTGGTCACAACTTCATACTTGATTTGTAAGACACATTTCCTCACTACACCAATGATTCCTAAGTAACCTACCTTTCCCTCCTCTACCTCCAACTCATCAACCATCTTGTCTAAACCAAAACCATCAACCAATCATAACACTTTACTGAAGACACCTACTACCAAACCTACATCCACACAACCTTCTACTTCAACACCTAAAACAAAAATTGCTAAACCTTTACCACCTTTAGTGAAATCTTATATAGCTATTCTCCAACAGTTATTGAAAACTTATTCCTTGATCATACCACCCATGAAACCATTTGAAACTTCATGTACCAAACCATCTTGGTTCAATTATAACTTGATATGTGCATACCATAGGGCACCAAGATAAGACACAAAAAATTGTGAATCTCTCTAAGCACTTATTCATAGCATGTATGAAGATGATGATCTATTATCAAATAAACCTCCTTCATCCCCATTACCAATCCAACCACCAAATCAACCCATATAATCTTTAGTCTCACCCAAAAGTAAAGAGGAGGAACCAAATCACCCACCCAATCTATAAAACCCTCTTATCCACACTATTCACATGGTTACCTGATCTCAGGCCCAAAAAAAGGATAAAGGGAAGGCTAAGGTACCCATTCCTTGGAATTTTGCCTCCCCTAACTCCCAATAAAACAATACCCAACCATCTCTAGCTTCAAATACACCCAATGTGTCTATCTTAGGTGCCTCTCCATCAAACCCTCCATACCCTAACTGATATTAATATCCATCTAAATTTTTTTCCTCCAGTAGCTTAACCAAACTCTAGTAAAAATGAGCTTATATGATTTAATCTATACCTCTCCCCATCACCACCAAGTATTAATAGAAGCCTTTCAATCCATCTAGGTCCAACCCAATGACCCTCAACCTCTAACTACCTTTGTTGGTGCCCTTCAAACTTCTAACCTTATCACCTTCAAAAATTGAGAAATACCTTCTATTCATCTAGAGGATCCCAATCCCCCCTATTCATTATTGTATACATTAATAAAAACTACATAAAATTGGTGATTATTGATGAAGGAGACAGAATCAATATTATCTCCTCCCATTCCTATGACCATCTATACTTACCCATGGACATCATGTCTAAAATCACAATGGTCCTTCATTCTTTCAATGATACCATGGCTACTACCTTAGGCACAGTTGTCCTCCATATTTATGTAAGGCCCTATACCATTCCCTAATATTTTTGTATTGTATAAAGATAATTCCAATACAATTTTTTACTTGGATGCCCTTATATTCATGCCATGAGTTGTGTCCCTTCCACCATACATCGATGCGTCAAATTTGAGCATGAAGGGAAAGTTGTGACTATCCAGGTTGAACCTAGTCCTTTCACATCTTGTAATATGACATATTAGCCTAATGAAATCATTATTCCTCCTTCATCCACCTCACAACCATCTAAAAATGACATAAACCCACCAACCAAAAATGATGACACTTCCACACCAAATGTTGATAAAACATCTACTATCTCATCTATCTCGTCTTCTCAAATTTTGATAAAGGACTCCATGACAACCACATTCCAACATATTTCCTTTGGGGAATATAGATTTTTAGCCTTAGAAAATGGGAATCTTAGACATGACCCTTCATATGACCCTAACATTGGAACCATCATCTCCTTTGGGCTCCCTAACCATCAAATAAATTTCATTTATGGGGGACTTGATCAACCATTTCGAGCCCCTACCACTAATTCATACATATAGTCATTTACTTCTAAATTTTCTTATCTTATCAAACTAGAGTTTGCTATCTTTTATCTTGATAGATGTGCTTGGAAAGGATTTGTCCTTAGTCTCTATGAACAAGGGTCTCATGAGTTACCCCATATTAAAACTTTACAACCTCATGATTCATTTGGCCTCGGGTATGAACCACTTGAAGAACCCATAAATTCACCCAAATCCATTACCACCATGGAGGAAGATATCCCATCCTCACCAACCCAACCACTTTCCCCAACTAAATATCCTAACATCAGCCTCCCTATTTTTTTTTTCTAGTCAATACCATTAGTTTGGCCCCTCTTATCTACCAAAAGTGTGGCCAAACCAAAATCCTTTCTCTTTTACACCCTAAAATGGTAGAGAACAATTTTCCTATCATCAATACCATCCAACATCAAGATGATGATTCCATTCTTACCTACCTCTATGCATGGGATTATTCTATCCAAAATCCATTCCTCTTGAGGCCTTGACCATGTCAAATGAATCTACCATAGATATCAATTTGGGCACTTTATATAACCCTCACATTGTAAAATTGGGCCAATCACTAAATGCCAAAGAACTTCAGGACTTATCCTCTTTCCTCCAAGACCACAACATAACATTTTCTTGGTCTTATAGTGATATGCCTAGGATTGACCCCCCCCCCCCCCCATTTCTACCCATAACATAGTCACTCATCATGATGCCAATCCTATTAAATAGAAAATTTTATGCATGTATCCTTGCATGACCCTTCTCATCAAAGATGAGATTCAGTTTTTCCTATATATAAAATTCATTAAACCCATTGACTACCCTTAATGTGTCTCAAATATCATACCTATCACCAAAGTCACCAAGGGTCTATGCATTTGTGTATACTTTTGTGACCTTAACCTCACCTACCCCAAGGATTAATCTCCTCTACCTAACATTGACAAACTTATTCATATTATAGCTGACCATGAGATGTTATCTCTCATGGATGTATTTTTGGGTTATATTCATATCTTGATTGCTCCTGAAAATTAGCATAAAACTACCTTTAGCACCCCTTAAAGAACTTTTTGCTATAGAGTCATGCCTTCTGCGTTAAAGAATGCTAGGGCAACCTATGAATGTTCCATAACTTATATCTTCCATGATATTATCAATAAGATTACATAATACTATGTTGATGACCTTCTTAGGAAATACAAACTCTGAAAAGATCACTTGACTATTCTTATGATCATATTTGAATGCTTCATCTATTATCATGTTCACCTTAATCCCAAGAAATACATTTGTCCTTTCAATAAAGCTTCTTGGATTTATCATCTCTCTTCATGGAATTGAAGTAGACCCTACTAAAGTTAGATCAATTTTGGGCATGTCTCCTCCAACCAACCTTAAGCAACTCCATAGCCTATAGGGAAAACTTTAATCCATTTACCATTTCATTTCCTAATTTTTAGATTGGTTATAACCTTTCCATCACCTTCTAAAGAAGGATGTCTCTTTCAAATGGAATAAAAATTATCAAAATTACTTTGATCCACTCAAATATTACCTTTTATCACCACCTATCCTCACCCTTCCTAAGGATAACCACCAATTTTAGCTATATATCTCTACCACCTACCATTTCTTAGGGGCAATGTTGGGTCACTAAGATGAACAACACAAAGATAAATCTATATACTACATTATCCACATGATTTTATAATATGAGAATCGATATACACATACCAAAAAACTATAATTATCATTGACCTTCATGGCCACCAAACTCTACCACTACCTTCTTAACCATAAAACCTATGTCATCACTAATACCAACCAGCTCAAAGTACACGCACTCTAAACCATACCAAAATTAGTGTATGACTAGGTGGATCATGCTTCTAGATAAATTCAACCTTGAATTATTATAGTATAATTTTATTAAAGGGTAGGTCATTACCAACCAATTGGCTAAAGCTACTTTGCCAAATAACCAACCACCTCCTCTTGCCTTTCTAGATGAGTATATCATGACTCTTTTTCAAGAAGATGTCATAACATACCAAATGACCATGTTCTTCAATAGATCAAAGTGCCAAAAAAGAGGGGGTGTTGTATTTATTCTAATTCCTCTCGATGGTGAACCCCTTCCTCTCTCTTTCAAACTTGACTTTGAATACACCAATAATATGGTTGAGTATGAATCCCTAGTGATAGGTCTCTAAACTACTCTAACCTTGAGAATTAAGATAATACATGTCTTTGGTGATTCCCAACTTATGGTAAACTAGGTAAATGGATCCTATCAATGTAATAATGTTGTCTTTAAAAAATATAAACTTTTATTTAACAAACTATTAACATAATTTAAACATTACCTAGTCCAATCTATTCCTCAATCTACTAAAAAATTCACAGATATGATGGCTTTCCTTGCTTCCCATATCCCTTCTCATCCTTGCAATTCCAAAATCCTTGTCACCATTCATCATCTCACCACTCCATCCTATAACCAATCTAATCTCCCTATGATTTTTAGTGTGGAGGAATCCCCACCTAACATTTAGTATGACTAAAATATTAACTACCTCAACGTAGGCATCGTTCCTCCCAACCACTCTAGGAATGCCTGAAGAGCCTTTGTCTAGAGTACCTCTCATTACACCATACTAGGGATAATCCTTTACAAACATGGTTTTGCTGGTCTCTTCCTTTATTGCTGATGTAGCCATGAAGCTTCACATGCCATTAATGAAACACATGATGGGATCTATGGGGACACTTTAGAATCTTTGTAGTCACTAAAAATATCTTTCACCTTGGACACTATTTGCCCACCCTCAACCAAGACTATTTTGATTATGTAAAAGAGTGTGTTAAATGTCAAAAACATGCTAATTTACATCATGTGCTAGCTAATAGCCTCTAAATAGTTAAGGAATTTTGGCCTTTCTCTTAATGGGGGCTTGATCTTATTGGGGAAATTAACCCCCATTCTTCATAGTGGCATGGCTTCATCATCATAGATACTAAATATTTCACCAAATGGGTGGAAGTTATTTCTCTTATCTTGACTAAATCAAAAAATATGGTAGACTTTATCAACCATCATATCATCTGCTACATCGGTGTTCCTCATAAGATCATCATCGATAATGGTAAATCCTAAAAACATAATCAAGTCCAAGGCTTATGTGATACATTTGGCATAAATTTAAGCTTTTCCTCACCTTATTATCCATAATCAAATAGATAAACAAAAGCCTCTAAAAATACCCTCAACAAAACACTAACCAAAATTGTCAATGCTTTAGGTCAGGATTGGCACTTACACATCCCATTCACTTTATGGGCCTATCTCACTAGAATTCAAACCTATATGGGTGTTACCCCTTTCTCTCTAGTCTTTAGAGTAAAGGCAATCTTGCTTTTTGAATTCCAAATCCCCTCTCTTCACATCTCATTGTAAGAGCTTATTTTTTAGGAAGATTTTTGTCAGCACTATTTAGTTCAACTTGAGCTACTTCATGACCATCATATAATAGCCCTTACCCACCTCTATATATATTAAGATCATATCAAACATTATTATAAAAATAAAATAAAATAAGGAGACTTCAATATCATAGATCGTGTCCTAAAATAAAACCAACACATTACCAATATGGATAAGAGTAAATGAGTCAAGTTTGTTTTGAATTGGCTTGGACCCTGCATCATAACCCATAAGTATGGATTAGGAGATTATCATTTATCTTCTTTCGAAGGCAAAACATAACTTAAGCCCCTTAATACTTCACATTTTCAACCATTTTTATATTAAATAAGGGTCAATCTCACTCCTTTTATCTAACTTAAGCTCAACCCCTGATTATGAGATTTTAACCTTCACCCATATTTCTCGTCTCCTTTTGAGAATAATTTATTACAACATAGAACAATGTGATTAATCATTATATTCATATCTTAATCTAAAATGTGGGTACCACATATCTACCCATAACATTATTCTCATGGATACGTTTCATCTTTAACAAGATAGAATCCCATGGTCATTGTCTCTCAAAAACCACACATTTTCATATCATTCACCTTCTTGTGTTAAAATTTTACCTTCATATAGTTAAACCTCTAAACCAAATTAGAATTGTCCATGTCTAAAAACATTACATCCAAAAATAATTTGGATACCAAAATACTACTTGGGTCAATATCTTAAGCATTTTAGACTATTCCCTCAAAGGATAGCTTCCCAAAAACAAAATAAAGATTGCCAAATATAAGGTATACTAACCCCTTAAAGGATAGCTATCAAGAGCATTTAAAAAATCCAATAGGGTTAAACCACTCCCTTGAAGGATGGCTAAGTTAAATTTGTCAATAGAAAGCAATTTATTGGAAGATTCCATCATCAATGAACTTCCCATATATATTAATAAAGAAAAAGAACCACTATCATAACAAAATCTAAAGCCACAATCAACTCTCAAGTAGCATAATAAGTTGGAGGCCATAATCATCTTTCACATGTAGAATTCTTGCATTAATCACTCTACATCTAGAATATGGCATGGACTTGTCTATCATTATTCTTAGGTCACTTATGAAAGGGGAAAAATAATTCATGTGAGGTTATCATACATATCACCCATTACCCTTCACACTACCTATCACCCATCTTCTCTTTAGACTATCTATAAATCAAGGGATTTAGAGCTTACTTGACACCTTATGATCAAGATACATTTTTTTATCAACTCACAACCACCCATGCATATAATTTTAAGGGATTACATTAATTAAGTTGATCCCACTTTGGGTCTATTCTTAGTCCTTGTCAAAAACAAAACATCATGCCCTATTCTTATCTTAATGTGATTGGTTGATGTTCTCATCATGACTTTTACCATCTAGTGTTGCAACAACAATAATAATTCTTTCTTACAATAAGTGATATTACAACAACCATAACCATACCAATCATAACCATAACCATAATATTCATAAGTATCCCTAAAAATTTAAGCATGATAACATTTGACTAGTAACATCCAACACATTTTGTACATGTTTACACTAAACTATGCAATATTTTATGTATGGTGTGAGGAGTTTCATGACACATACAAAGTTATTAGACTATCCACACTTTTCCTAATGCCCCTACATACATTATTTTCCTACCAAAGCACTATGATGATTGTCTAGTGACTTTAGATTTGTGTTCAGCCATCCTTCTACTTGATTTCTCCCTAAACTAACATCCATAGCATTCCTTATTTCAATAGTTTCTAAAGGGTGTAATTTGTTCTCCACTTTTGCATTAATTTCCATAAAGAGAGAATCATATTATACTATAGGTTTTTCACCCTATTCTCCTATCATAACCATTGCATCCCATTGCTCTAGTTATTTTCCTTACATAGGTACCACCATTTGTTGCCTTAGTGCACATCCCTTTGGATAGTGAGGGTTCCCTCCATAGATAGGCTGATGATGATGTTCTCTAGCCATACATCTTATGTAATGAAATTATTTCCTTCTTAGTTGATATAGATGTAAGAGTTTAGGATCAATCTTAGGCCATGGGTGCCTTTCCTCTTGTTGTTGATCTAACAATACTTCCATTATCACCATTACTTGTTACAGTATCTAGTAGATCTGCACATTCACCATATTGATTATTTTGGGTCATGAGGGTTGTTGATCATCTCCACCATTATACCCATTATTTACCACATTTAACCTTGTGTATTTCTCAGCACTATCTATAACCTATAAAACCAAATAACTCAATGATAGACATTCATCCTTATCATGATTCTTTAAATAGAATACTTTACCATTCTTCCTTGCTAACAAGATTGTTCATTACATTGATGGGGAAGTTTATATGATGTCATTAATTCAATTGAATAGCCTTCCCACTTGAAATTGTCATCTCTACTTGCCTTTTTGTGTAGACACATACCCCTTGATCCACTTAGCCATTGTGTTAAAGATATCATGCACTATCATGATTTCCCTTAATCACCCTTGTCATCTAATTTGCATCTAATGTCTTTGATTTTTTATATCTTTGGATCCTTGTGGGCTTGGTCATTATCACCTTTACCTTAGTTGATGTAAATTGGCTTCTATCCATGTGTTGCTACAATGGTCACACCTCAAAAACTACCATTGTTGCTAGTAATGGTAGCTTCTAAATCCTTGCCATTTTAGAAACTCTTCCATCCAAGGTAGGCCACCATGAATTCCAAAAAATACATTCACCTTCTTGTCCCCTCTATCCTCCTATTACTACCATCCCATTACCACAGGCTCTAGATGTCAATACCCAACCATTGGTAGTGCCTGCTCAATAATGGTAATCTTTTCTTTTGTGCCAATTTAATGTTTATCCATAGAAAGGGAATGATCACCTTATCCAACTAAATAACCAATATCATGGGACACATATCTTCTTATTGGTTAGTTAAAACCTAGTGGAACTAATAAGTCATTAGTTTTGAGGTACTGCGATAGAGGATGCAGACATGGACACCTTTTGTCTAGCTTATACATGTAGCTCTTAGGTCATACATGGTCCATACTCTATCACTCACCACACCATAAACTTTTTACCTTGTATAATCTACTTATCCATCAAATAAATTCTTTGTAGGTAGTCACTTTGTTACTTCCCTTAAAACTCAAATCATAATGATGAGCCTTGGTTAAATCAACTATGTATATCTTGATAGAAGCCCATCTCCTAAAAATTAGCTTATAGTGGTAGATGTTATCTCCAAGCTTATACCCTCACATAGTTTTGGAAGTTGAAACCTCCTCAAAAAGGTACCTCTTATTTGGATTAGCTCCATTGAAGGTCATTTGTGGTGCCTAGCATTGTGTTCCTTTATTATTTATCCTACCTTACTCATCTGTGTCTCTCATCTTACTAAATGTGAGATCATTATAGTAACTATTCACCAATCTAAACCATGAACTTTCACTATCACCTTCACCTTCACTAAAACTACTATTTTGTAAAACCTTCTTCATCAACCCAAACCAACCCATGTGGTCCATCATATTGGGGTAGCCAATATGAACATCACTCACCTAACCCTTGTTGAACTACATTGGCTGGAGATCTTTTGGACTATGTAGGTAGTGCTCAGTTACTAAGGTCAGCTTGGTTGCATCCTTTATTTTCCCTTCTCCCCTAAAATCTCTTCCTCCACTTCTCTACCTATCCCTTTGACACCTCTCTCCCTTCAGCTTGTCAATCTCTTTTAATAACTTTTATAGCTTTTCAATCTCTTTTAATAACTTTTATAGCTTTTCAATCTCTTTTAATCCAAGTATTAACAACCTTCCTCATTAGCCCCTCTTAACTCCTATAAAGCCACCACCTACTCTGCTTCATTGGCCTCCCCATCACCTTTCTTTATGCATGCTTTGTGGCTTGCTCCTACACCCACTTTTCATGTTTTTCCCCTCTATCTACTTCTGACCAATCATGCCCTTTAACATATTTGTCTTCTTCCACCATCCTCATCCTTTCCCCTTTCCCTAGGCAACCTATCATACCCTATTTATCACTCTCTTTTCCTCACCAATTCCACATCATCCTATTCCCTTGCACATTGAGAGACACTTTTACCTCCTCTTCTTCATTACCACCTTCTTAATGCTCTTCTATTGATTCTAAACCACCTTCATTCCAATTCTTAGTTCTTGTTTTCCTCTTTCCCATGTTTTCATTTTGGCATGCTTTCTATTTCTTCTAGCATTCTATTTTTTTGTTATATGTGCCACCACTCTCTATCAATTTGACACTCTTCCCACTTTTTCCATTTTTTTCCTCCACAAATAGCTTTCAGCTAGGTCTTTATCCTTTGATAAGCCTTCCATAAGTGCCCTTTTCTTCTGATCTCTTCTTGCCTTTTGTACTTTTCATTCCCCTTTTCCTCTTTCCATCTTGATACTCACTTATCTTTTGCATCTCTGTGAGTGTTTATGCTTTATATCCCTAATTTATTCTTGTTCTTATCATCCCTTATCTTCATTCTTTATTTTCATCTCATTCCCTTTCATTATGTTCCCTAATAACCATGCCCTTTATCCCCTTTGTCTTATTCCACCATCCTCGTCCTTTCCCTTTGCCCTAGGCAACCTGTCATACCCTCTTTATCACTCTCTTTTCCTCACTAATTACACATCATCCTATTCCCTTGCACATAAAGATACACTTTTACCTCCTTCTCTTCTTTACTACCACCTTCTTACTACTCTTCTACTAATTTTAAATGACCTTCATTATAATTATTAGTTCTTATTTTCATCTTTCCCAAGTTTTCAATCTAGAATGCTTTCTATTTCTTCTAGCATCCCATGTTTTTATTATGTGTGCCACCACTCTTTATCAATTTGACACTCTTCCCACCTTTTCCATTTTGTTTCCTCTACAACTAGCTTTTGGTTGGGTCTTTATCCTTTGATAAGCCTTCCATAATTTCCCTTTTTTTCTTATCTCTTCTTGCCTTTTGTACTTTATATTCCCCTTTTCCTCTTTCCATCTTGATACTCACTTATATTTTGCATCTTTATGACTATCTATACTTTATATCCCTAATTTATTATTTTTATTATCATCCCTGATCTTCATCCCTTATTTTCATCTCATTCCCTTTCATTATGTTCCCCAATAACCATGCCATTTATCCCCTTTGTCTTCTTCCACTGTCCTCATCCTTTCCCCTTGCCGTAGGTAACCTCTCATATCATCTTTATCACTCTTTTTTCCTCACCAATTCCACATCATCCTATTCCCTTAAACATTGAGAGACACTTTTACCTCCTTCTCTTATTTACTACCACCTTCTTAATACTCTTCTATTGATTCTAAACCATCTTCATTCCAATTCTCAATTCTTGTTTTCCTCTTTCCCATGTTTTCAATTTAGCATGCTTTCTATTTGTTCTATCATCCCTTTTATTTCTTATGTGTGCCACCACTCTCTATCAATTTGAAACTCTTCCCACCTTTTCCATTTTTTTTCTCCACAACTAGATTTTAGTTAGGTCTTTATCCTTTGATAATCCTTCCATAATTGACCTTTTGTTGTTATCTCTTCTTGTATTTTATAATTTGCATTCCCCTTTTCTCTTTCCATCTTGATAGTCACTTATCTTTTTCATCTATGTGACTATCTATGATTCATATCCCTAATTTATTCTTCTTCTTATCATCCTTGATATTTATCCCTTATTTTCATCTCATTCCCTTTCATTATTTTCCCTTATTTATTCACCACCTCATCACCTCTTTAGCTTCTCAATCTCCTCTAACAAGCTGATTGATGCCTACCTTATCTCTTCACCTTCTTGTCCAACCATACTTTGCTTTCCCTCACTGTTCTTTACCCCTTTCCCATTTTCCATCCCATTCTCATTTGTAAAACCACCATCTAATTTTATTCATTATTCCTCTCCTTGTCTATCATCATCCAAGATTACCTGGTCAAAATACTACCTATTTATTAACTCTTCTATCATCCTTTTTATGTCCTCATTTCACTCATTTTTCCTCTTATTTCATTTTCATCACCACACTATTTTCTCATTTGTAATTTTTTTAGACTTATTTTCAAACCTCACATGGCCACCCATATTTTTCATCCTCCCATTAACCTTCATAATTGTTACACTTATCTCCCCATCCTTTTAAATTCTCCAATCTATCATTCTTTAGTGCATCCCTCACCCCCATCTTCTACCCTTAATTTTTCTTCTCTTTTCTCCATTTCATTTACTTTTTTTTCTCCCTTGATGATATTCCTTGTTCTTCTTGAATTTTTTTTCCTCCTATATGTCCATGCCTAGCTCCTTTCATCCTTCTCCACCTTCATCTTTATCTACAACCTCATTGTTTTCTCTACCTATCTCTTCATCCATCTCCTGGTTCACCTTCACCTCATCCCTTGTTGGATCTCCCTTATTTTCTCCCATTTAACCTCCATCTTCTTAGAATGTGGTCACTATTTGTACCACTTTTACATACATCTCCTTATCTACTTCCTCATGTCCTCCATTCCTTTGTTTTAATGCATGAAATTTGGTTGGGTTTGTTGCTTTAAGTGCATAAATTTATTCCTTCAATGCTTTTTCATGTTGATCTTAGATCCTCTTTTTTTTCCCTCTTCAGCTACTCCCTTCACCCTACCTATCAAAATTTTCCCTTTTAAACCCTCTACCCATTTTTGAGCTTATATGATCACAACATATATCATTATATGACCATGAATGTCTTCCATTTGATTTTTATTTACTACAAGATATATACCAATCTTATGACTCTATAACACAATAAACCATGCTTATAAGCTCATATGACCCATAAGTGAGCATAAGTACCACCAGTTATTAGGATACAAATTCCTTTCCCATCTCCTCTGGTCTTACCTTTTTTGAACCCCTTTTTTTAATATGTTAGAATAAAAACTAAACCCACCTTAAAAAGGAATATTTTGGGTACCCACATGTAAATTCTAGCTATACCCTATAACGCAACCTACCTCCCAACCAATCATTTCCTTTGATTCTCCCTACCTGGCCTACATCATCTTATGCATTATATTATCCCTACTCTATAATTGCATTCCACCCAATAACCTATTACAGGAGTGCCCTCTTCCACCAAACTATTTTCCTCCTTGGTCTCTTTTAGACCTATTTCACCCACCTTCCTTTTCAACTCCCCAATTTGTCTTTCTTCATACATTCTTCTTCTATTTTTCCTCTTAGTTTTCCATTTACACCATTTATGTTCCTTCCTATTTCAACTTGCTTCCTTATTTAGTTAATATTATTATTATTATTCACCTCACTCCATATTCTAAAAACCCTTATATTCTTTCTCTTAATTCCATCAAAACTCAACACTTACTTAATTTGGGGCCCCACTATCTCCAAGGTAAAGGGTTTGAATCTTTACCACTTCTTATTTACCCACTCTACTACTTTGCTTCCCCAAATTGTTGAATAATACCCTTCCATATCTTGTTAATGACATTGTTGTGGAGTGTACACAATGTCAGCGTATTTAGATGGTGATGAAAGAACCCCTTGAGTCACCATGGTAATTAGAGTAGTTATAGATTTTCTAAATCTTGGTAAATCATAATTCTCCCTTTTTTTAACAAATGGTGGAAAAAATTTCATGCATGAACCTACTTATCCATGAATATAGATTCATTTTACATAGTTGAATTAATAATTTAATTACCTCCTAGATAATCTCATCCACTATTTCTACCTAACCAATCAGCAAACTATCTGATATCCATTTTTTCTACCCTTTAGAGCTTCCTTTTCTCCAACATCTTTCAACTAGACCTAACTACATGATACATGAAATTAGGGAAACCAAGTTAACCAACACTCCCAACCTTAGAATAACTACATTAGACTTGAATTTCATTTTGTACATTATATACATAGAACTATGTAGGCAACGTACACTTGCTTAGTGTATATGGAGTTCGCTTAGCCACCCTATTCCAACCAACCAACCCACATACCCACATCCAACTTGACATTGGCCATTTTTGACCCAACCTTTTTAGATGTTTTGTGATTACCTTATCTTGGTCCTTTTGACTACATTGACTATGCCTATCATGTTACACTTTTTATGCCCCACCTCATGTGTAATAAGTTGGAACATTGAATCCATATGGCTTATCTAGTTGAGTGGAGTTTATGAGAGAGAAAGTTAACATATTGGTATATAAGACCAATATTTTCTATTATGGATTGCAATATATTTGGTTGAAATTAATGTAGTGATTTTATAATATCATTTTCATGCATTTAAATCCATTGAGTATGTTCAATAAAGTGTTAGAAGTTCATATTTCTTTGTTTGTGTTTTGAAGTTAGCTAACTATTCTAAGTGAGAATTTTATAGAGAAGAGTTTGAGCCTATATAACCTAAGATAAAGCATAATATTAAGTTTATGATGGCCTTGAGGTCATGATGTTTATGAATATATGACTTTTTACCATGGTTACTTGGTAAACATGTGTTTATGCTTCAGTTGCTTAAGATAAATTCTTTTTGCATGTACAAGACTTTTGTAAACAATGATGTGAGAAAGGATTAAAATGGTGGTTGGACATAAAAGGTTTTGTGTAAATAAATTAAATTTATATAGTTTCTATTAGAGTTTCATATTATGTCTTCCTATCATCTGAAGTGTTTTAATATGCTTCAAGAAAGATCAAAGGGTAACGTGTTGCTAAGAAGGCTTATTCAGTCTCCATAAATCCTAATAGAGGAGTTAGGGATAATTAAGCTATGGATGACCTAATGTATTGGTTTATTCATGTTATAATCATGTTATTATAATATTATAAGACCTATTTCAAGGCTAACCTAAGATTTTTGAAGTGTATGGATGACTAATAAGGATCTGTGTAAGTGAATTGTATATAAGTAGGGATAATTATGCTTATTTGTGTGTGCTTAGAGAGAGTAGAGAACAAGTAAATGATATAAATCATTGGTGAAAATGAGGTCATGAAAACCATCAAATATGTGCAATAAATATTTATATAGGACATGCATATGAGGATCAAGATTAAAAGACCTAATTAATCAATAAAGATGGCTAATTGAGTGAAGAAGGCCGAGGTCAATTTGAGAGGGATAGAAGTGATAAAAGAGTTAAGGAAGAAAATAATCATTTATTATATGAGAAATAAGATTTTTTTAAGGTGATCAAATGTATTAGGTGGATAAATTGGTGTTGAGTCATATAGGTGGTTTGAGCCTCCTTATAATTGGGTCTCTATTAAATCCTAGATGAGTTGGTTCTTAGCTAGTTGGGGTTGGTATTCCATGTGAAGTGGGTACTTCAATAAAGATTGATGTTTTTCTTATAGGACTGTAGACACTATAAATCTACACACTTATATTTTTTTATGACTAAATTCCTCAAGACCACCTAAATATCCCCTAAACCTTCTTAACCCTTAACCAAATACTCTTAACCTAACCAAATCACTATTCTCTTACTCACATAAAACTATTCAAAAATACTATTCACTATCACTATTCATGATGACATGGTAAGTGACATGGAAGGTGATTGGGGAGGTGATATGGTAAGTGACATGGCTTAGAAGTGAGTTGGCTTGATGTGGGACATCATACCCAACCTAGGACCCTATCCAAAAGTGCTTAATTACCTCATTTAATCATCACAAGGGTCTCCCCTTGTAATATGGTGAATTTAGCCTTAAGGGGCCATCATTAAACATGTATTTTACATTCACACATTAAATTATCCTTCTAAATGAGATACCTACCTCTTTAGTTCTTTGGAAAAGACAAGGGGTAACCATTTTTGAATTTTTAACCCAAATGGAAGACCCATGATCAAGGTGGGAATCCCATCACCCTCATATTTTAACTCATTCATGCACCCACATGGAAAATGGTGCCACAATTTGTGTGTAATCTCTTTAAGTGATTGGATGAAGACAAGAAATGATGGTTAAATTTTTTTGGCCTCATTTAGACCCATGTGAATGATTCCAATTCAAAATTGGATTCATGTTCAATGTGGGAGACACACCAACCCAAATATGAGACCCATGATCAAGGTGGGAATCCCACAAAACCTTATCAGTTGACTCATTCATGCAACACATGGAAAATGGAACCAAATTTTGTGTTCCATCTCTTTAAGTTATTAGATGAATACAAAAAAGGGTGGTGAAAAGTCTTTGGCCTCATTTAGGCCCATGTGCATGATTCCCATTCAAAACTACATTCATTTGTAACGTGAGAGACACACAAACCAAAATGGGAGACCCATGATCAAGGTGGGAATCCAACTAACCTCATATTTTGACTCATTCATGATCCACATGTACAGTGTCACCATAATTTTACTATTCCCTCTTTTGGCATGATTATTTACAACAAATGTTATAAATCTACCCTTCTCTTTCACCCAAGGTTAAGTTGGAAGTCAATATTTGGTGATTAACATCTTGTTGTAGGTATTTGAAGGAGGTCATAACTTTTTAGGTCATCCACACCTTGGAGGAAAATAATTCAAATTAATGATTCTCTATCAAAATTACCTCAAGACATCATCAATAATATCAACAACAACAACAACATTCTTATTCAATCTTGAAAGGTAACATTTGATTTTTTTAATTCAATTTCATTTTATCATCCCTTATATTTTTAATCTATTTATCCCCAGTTATCCATGTTCTCCCTTTTTAATTTCATTATCTCAATCCATTTTTTCTCTCTCCATCTTTTATCCATTCACACCTTTTTAACTTTTACCCTCATCCTCTTCCCCTTTTGCTATCATAAATATTTACCTTATTGCCTCATCAACCATTCACCCATTTATCCTATTTGAACCTTTAACTTTTTATTACCTTAACCATTTATCGACCAACCAAACCACCTTTATTTAAGTCCTTGTTAAATTTGCAAACCAAAACCACAACCTTGCCTTATCCAATTTTCAGCATTAGTATAATCAAAATAGTTGCTTCATTTTCATTAACTTAGCAAAGCATCTAATTTTATGTCATTTTATGTATTTTATTTAATTTTTATAATCATTCAAGGAAAAATTATTTATTTTATCATTTCCACTTAAGTGTTTTAAAAAATATCTATTGATAGCCTCCTAGAAAGCTTTCACTTCTAGGATCTAGCTCACGTTAGGTAATCCACCGAATTACATGTCTAGCCAACAAGTTTTATGATACTAATTTTTTTATTGTATGTCATGCTTCTCTAGCCAAAGAGGATTTATCATAAAGTCTAGATTCAACATGCATGTATTCAATAGGTATTATTATACACACCCTTCTTAACTAGTTTCTTCTTTTCACATGTAAGAAAAAGCAAAAATTATACAAAAACAAGGATTATAGTCCATTTGTAGAATTCATGGGTTTTCTTCCCCTTGAGGGTTTCCCACCTATATATTGTGTTCACGTGTTTCATGATCTTATGTATTGATGATTATGATTGCTAAGATATACATGCTTATTTAAATGATATATGATTGCTTAAGTAAGATTATAAAATAAAAATTTTGAAAACTAATTCACCCCCCCTCTTAGTTATTTAGCTTCCAACAAATATCAAATTGAGATCTAGGCAACTCCTCATTCACACAAACTTTTACCCTACCCTAATTACATTATTATAAGACTACATCTTGTTTGATAGTGATTTGACACTCTTATTAATGCTCATTAGGTCCACCAATGACATTAATATTAGGTTAATGTTGTTTATGAATTAGAGATAGAACACTTAATTGTCTAAAATCCTTCACTATGGCATGGAAATACTAACATAAATCACCATCTTCTCAACTATTACACCCATGGACTTATTAATCTTGGGCATGCATAATTGTATCATCTTATTCATGACAATTCTCTATCACACTTTAAGGTTTATCATCATAATCCATATAATGCTAATATTTAAACCATGTAGTTTGTGTGAGGAAGTCATCAAGACTTTCTTCAATATACCCATCATCTTCTTCATGAATTATATATGTACCAAGACCTTTCTCTTTATTTAAATAATATATATCATACTCATAGGTCTCAACACCATATTCATCTAAGAAGAAATCAAAAATACCTTCAATTTTGAAAGATGATCCATCATCTTTCGGATGTTACTCTTACTCATTGATAGTGAAATTTAAATTGAAATTAGTTTACACATATGGTTCAATGTGTAACTTATCCAATGGTTGTGTCCTTATTTTCACTTTATCTCCATACCTCATTCTAAAATACAATAAAAACCAATCAATAATAACATACCCTCCTATCTTAGTAGTGAACTCTCTTGATAGGTAAATGCAAAAGTGTGTAGGTAGATCCACCACAACTATGTCTTGTTTAATTAGAAAATTTGGTGAGTCATACAAGAACACTTTCAAACCTTTGATGAGACCTATACACCTATATGGTGTTCCATCAATTTTTATCACTCCTTTGATATAAGGATCATAGTTCAATGCCAACTTGTCTGCAACTAGTTTAGGCATGACTAAAATGCTTGTCACACTATCCATAATGTAATTATGGACCATATTATCTCCAATAATAAGGGTAAGATATAAATATGGGGGATTTTAGACTTAGTGAAACGTACATGCAATGGGAAATGTAATAGATCTATAAATCAATACTAACTTAGAGAAAATAAATCCTACATATACTTCTGATTGTGGATACATTATATATTCAAGGTCATAACCAAGATAGATCTTATAGACCTATCTAAGGGATCTCTTACCACAATAATATCACTAGGGAAGGTTACAAAGCCTCAAGTCAAGTAAAACTATGTAATAACCCTAAGTCCTATTTTTTCATATTCACTAAACTAATAAAAAGTAAATTAAATTCTAATATAGTGCTTACCAAAGAATGTGGCATAAAGTTAGGGTAATAAACATAAAAATAAAAATGCATAGAAGACATATACTCATGTCAATGTTTATGAAATACTAATGAATGTGAGAGAAGTAAAAATACATATCCATCTAGTCTTAAAAATAAGGAACAAAGTTAGGAATACTTACCTTTAATGATGAACGCTCCAAGCCTCAATCTTTGATTTAGACAAGGTACTTCACAATAGGTTGTTGTGGTATGTAAGGATGACAAGGATAAATCAGCTCTAGGATACACAACCTATCAATACATCTTAAAGACTTCTCTACAAGACAAGATTTTTATCTTCAAAGAAAGTATGAAACCCTAAGCTATGATCCTCAGAAAGGAATGGTTGATAATCATATTCATAATATATATCTCTTCTTTTTATCTTCTATTAGAAATGATAAAATGGATGTGTTTATATAGGTGGATCTAACCCTAGTCCTTTTTAAAATTTTAGGATGATAAGGTTGACCCAATCAACCTAGTTTCATTATTGATAAAAAGAAATTATGTGATGGTTTGGGTTAGCCAAGGGCCAACCTAAACCTTAATAGATTTTATCAATTAGAGTACAAGGTTGATACGGCTGATAGTGTAATGCAAACCATCAAAAAGGGTTTTAGGCTAGGAAAGGCCTAATAAAGGTAGAAAATGACTAGAGGAGGGTAAAAAAGAGGAGGTAAATCTTAGGGAAATGTTTTTAGGAGATGTTTTAGAGATAAAAAAAGATAATAAGGGACAAAAATATTACGAATTACCAATGGTCTTCCTACACATTTCTTATTGCACCCCTTAAGGCTTTCACTTAGAGAGATTGAGACTCAATGGGTTCTTGAAAGATAGAAAGAATTAATAATTGAAGAAGTTTTAAAATAGTATGTGTATATATATTCCCCACTCTAATCTCATCACATGTCTTGCAGGTGTAATAAAGAATGGTGCTTTTAGAAAATAACATAGTAACACATAATGTTGAAGTTGAATAAAGTGTAGTAATGAGGAAATAAGATAAATGAAAGGATAGAATTGAAAAACACATACCTTTACTTACCTTATTGTTATAAATATACAATGAGATACAAGAAATGTGAAAGTTTCCAATGTAGATAACATTAGTTGAACTTGTAGAGAATAGTAAAAAAGTGCAAAAAAAAAATCAAGATAGACATATACTAGTTGAAAAGACTCTCTATGATGTTAGGATTATAAAACATATTATGGTTTGGAAAAGGAGCTAGTAGAGACAAAGATATGATAAAAATAATAAATATAATGGTAAATAGTTGAAAGGTGAATGATTTTAATAGTAAATATAAATAGGGTAAAAATTAATTCATGTCATTTTTACTATTCTAAGAAAACAAATCTTTGAGAAACCTAGTAAGAGAGTAGATAGCTAGGATGATGAGGATATGACAACTGACATGGGGAAAATTCATAGTGGCCTCAATGAGTATATCATAGGTGAGCAACTAAATTTTTAAATTTGTGAATGTTTTTATTTAAAATTGAGTAAATTATAGAAAATTGACTAGTAGACAAAATCTAGGCATTAGAATGAACCATAAGAAATTTTTAGGGAGATTAGGGGTAAAAAAAAGGTATTGGGTAGGAATGAGTCAAACCAATAAATGCTCAAGGCATTTATGGTAATTATTCAAAATGTCTTCACTATGGATGAATAGAGTCAGTTAGGTTGACTTAGTCTATAAGGTGAAAGAGAACCAATAGGCTGATTATGTAGCAATAGGTTGATTTAGTTGGATAAGGTAAGGTATGATTATGTAGTAGTGGGTTGACTTAGTTTTTTATGAAGTTGTCGATGTAGTACTATAGGGTAAGAAGGTGGTCAATGTCATATTGTAGGCACAAAGGTGGCTGATTTATGACTAAAAAGTTCAATCTAGAATAAATTTGACAGGGATGATTTAGTATCCCAAATGAAACAAATGACCAATTTAGTATTTGAGATCAAACACAGGACTGATCTAGTATTAAATTAGTTGATTCTATAGAATATGGAAAAACTAAATCAAACAAGTTGATTTTTTTGAAAATTTAAGAATGTATTTTGATTATTAATGACATGGATATCTGATACATCCTTTTTTATTTGATATTTTATAAAGACACTAGATATATTTTTGACTAATTGATGTATCATGGCTACTAGATTTTATAGAGTTTTTGATAGACATGGATAGATTGAGGCTAGTTACACTAGGTCTATAATGTATTATGGAGATGAGGTGTATCCTATTGAGTTTTTATCTCATTATCATGTTCCTTAGAGCATGGGAATGGTTAACCAACATATTTTGATAGGTGGTGGATGGGGATGCCATAGAGGTGGGTGTCATACTGGAGGATGTCTATGCATTTATTTTATTGTCGATAAGATGGACACCAATGATTATAATGACATTAGATGATCTAAGAAAAAGATGATCACTAGCCAGGTGGGTGATGTGCTTAGATAAGATATACCCAAGGTTGAGGGTTAGCTTATTTGTTGTGTATATTATGTAGAGTATATACATCCAAAAGGACATTATGATACTTGAAACATCATGAGTGTTATCTCACAAGCTAGATGGTAAGGTACTATTATATGCAATAGCCTTGTGCCAGTCCATTTTAAATTATGGGGTGCTATATGATTTTAGGTCTCTCATCTAGGTATAATTCATTTATGATATGTATGGGATTTTTTTCAAAGGGAATAATACATGGCACCAATGGTTTTACTTAGTGTATGGATAAATGAGAGTTTTCTTATTTATCAACTAGATAGGTTTCCCTATGTGGTTGATGAAAGGTTACCTTAGGTGACTAGATGGAGGTAGGACTAGGTAACATGGGTCATGCCCCAAATGCCACCACTATAGACAATAACATGAAGAGATATAATGTGGAAGCCATACACACATATTTATACTATTTGGCCTAGTTGGTCGATCATGAGATATGGCTGGCTTGAGTGTGGATCATGGGCCAATATACTTAGTGGTTAAAACCATAGAAAATGGCACACTTTCTAGAGTAGTTTAGATTTACACACCTAATATATCATCTAGTAGTTCCTATTTTTTAAGCATGACATACTAAATATATAAAGGGGATAATATGAGGAGGATCACCAATCAAGATATCGATGATTCAAATGAAACATGTGAGACCATTGACTGGTTGAGTATGACAAGTGGCCAAAGGAGGAGAGAACATGGATATTGATATAGGGGTAAAAAAGGTACCATAGTAAGAAATAGAGTAGGATGAGAAATAACCACCTCAACCATACCACAAATGGAGGCACCAATGGTGAGAGTAGGCATAGACAAGGGTAGCTGTATAAAATGACATTATAGTTAGTCTAGGATAGACATGGTTGATAAAGGAATCTATGAGGAGAGGATCATAGCATACATGAGTGGTGACTCCTATCTTAACACTAATAGATTAAGTGATTAGGGTATGAATAAATGAAAATACCATTCTTAGTGAATGAGAAGATAGGCAGATAGTGATTAATGACTCTAAGATTGGTAAGACATGTTATAACTTTCATTTTTTATATGCATAATAGTTGCATGTGATTATAGTAGATAGATATATGTTGAGATATATATGTCATCTAATATCTATCTAGTTTTGGTTTTACATATCGTATAATCAATGAAGTAATATGGGGATCCCTAGACATGGATTTAGACCATGACATTTTAGATAAAGTGTTGGCATTATACAACCCCACCATGTTGGATGATCTTGTGGTCACATCTTCTCCAGCTTAGGAGGGCTAGTTTAAACTAGTTGGAGAGTTAGATAGGTATTTATAGACATGTAAGGATGGATTTTAGCCACTAATAAGGGTGTAATTAGGTAAGGCACAAGACTATAAGGCCTTGGTTCAAGAGAGAACTACACACATGGCTACCATGGTCATGTTTAGATAGGTATAGGCCCAGGTGGCCAAGCTACAAGGATAGGTATCAAGATTGAGATCTTGGACTTCCTCATTATAACACACTATAAAATGGGTATACTCCTATGCATCTATAGCTAGTGTGGCTAGGCCACATAATAGGCATGATGGAGTCTAGCCATAGATCTGGAGCTATGTATTTTATACCATTGTATTGTATGAAACACATGAAGTATAAAGATATTGATTTTGATAGTAGGATTGAGTCTCATGAGTTGTATTTGGTTGTGGGTGGTATTTCATGGATATATTTCATTCTATCACATGCATTTTAATTTTTTTTGTATATTCTATGGGAAATATATGTGGAGTGTTTTCTCTTCTAGCATTATGTGATACACATGCATGGTTAAAAATAAAAAGGGAAAAATGGATTTAGAAAAGAATAATTAATTAAAACAAATAGACTACACACTATATCATGATGAGAAATGTGTAAAAATAAAATTTAACTAAGTATAATAAACGAAAAATGGTAAAAAGGATAACAAAATATTTTTAAACCATGAAAAATATTGGCACCAAATTAAAAAAGTAAAATCATACTATATCACATTGGAAAGTATGAAAATAATGTAATAAAATGGAAAGAACATGAAAACCAAATGGTATAAAAAAATGAAGTAAACAAATCATACTAAATCACATTGAGAGGTATAAAATAGAAACAAAATTGGAAAAAGGAACTTAAATTGATCACACTAATTCAAGTTGGGAAGTATGAAAAATCTAGGAAATATGGTTTTAGTCTTACATGCAATAAAAAAATAAGAAGATAAAAGTGAAATATCAATGAAGTAATCATAAAACATACTATATCAAGATGGGAAGCATGTTAATGATGTGTAAATCATAATCAATCACACCTTATCTCAAATTTGACACATGTAGTTTCATTTTGACTTGGGTATTAGAAAATGTTGTGAGGAAGGCCAAGTATTATCCATGGTCTTACACTAAAACTCACAAAGGTAACACAAATGATGTGGAAAAAATGGGAAAAATATGTTAAAGGGGATTTTATAATGGTAATTTAGTAATTTATGGGGAAGGCCTACTCTTATCCAAGGTATTAAACTATAACTCACAAATGAGATCCCTAGGGGGGGCGATCAATAAACAAAACAATATTTCTCAATGGGAATATTAGGATTGTGTAAAATGAGAGAGGTAATGTAAAAATCATAACATGGGAATTTTGTGAGAAGACCTTAGGAAACATGAAGCATACTAAGGAAATAGAAAGACACTAAGAGACTAGTGAATATCAATATATAAAGGATACCCATTCACAATAAGCATAAAGTTGTGTAGGATGATAAGTGAGATACTAAGAACAACTCATGTTGGTTGTTTTAATAATGAAAATAAAATGGACCTACCTTCCCATAATGTGCTCCCCATTCCTCATGACCTCTTACAAAGTTTTTAGTCTACTATGAAGATTAGGTACTTATGTGAGAAAGTAGGTAGCACTAAAATATTCTTTTATTCTCCTTTCCTAATCACCTATCATACCATACCCTAATGGATATACACTCTAGTATGATGCCAACTATAGAGTTTGAGATTTGATTATAAAAAGGATATGTGATTAGAATCATGTCTTTTAGGGAGATTTGAATTTTTAAATTTTTAATGTTGGCTTTTATATCATTGTCTTTTAACTCAAATTATTTGTCTTTTAAATGTTTATGGATTTTAAATTCCTCTTCCATATGGGCTTGGAATGACCAATCATGAGAGACAAATTAATACATACAAATTAGATTTATACTTTGGGTAAAGGAAGCTGAGTATCTATAGACATGACTGACTAAAACACTTAAGCTTACCTATGAAATAACATTTTATTTAAAGTTTCAACCATGTGTATGCTTAGTTTGTGAAAAGAGATAAGGGTAATATAAGGAGATCCAAGATGGACCAGTAAAATGAGGTTATAATGAGATGACTAATTTATTAAATAGTCACACATTAAATAAGAAATGGATAAGGGGAGCAAGGTTTGTATAACCAAGTCACAATAATGATTATCCATGTTATAGAGATAAGGTAGCAAAAAAAATGAGAAAAGAACAAGATATTCATGTAAATAAATGAACTTATATAAAAAATCATGTAATCATCAAAAATAATTAATAAGAAAAAATAAGGAAGGAAATGATGTCAGAAAGAACATGTAGTAAAAAATATAAAGAACCATGTAAAATAGATAATAATTTGATATAATGTCAAATGATATAGGATAGATAAATGTAAATTTAGAGCACACATCTAATCAAAATGAAGAAATAAATAAACACCATGTGTTTATAAATACTATTAGATTTATCCATAAATATTGTCCATCACATCTAATAAGTTTCTAGGAAGATGGAATCTAACACAATGAGGGTCTCATTGATATTCAAATAAATCTAAGAAAACCCTTCTCATCAAATTTCCTTGATAGAAAATGTAGGCCTACCTAAAGAATCATGCTCATGAGGACCATCATGCATGAGATACTTAGGAAAATGAATATGATTGGAATCTATGGGACATGAAGGATTCACTGGTAGAGAAAGGGCCATAAGTAAAGGAGGATCCATATGTAAAATAACCATGGGTGGAGAAACTACAGGTGGAGAAGGGGACATAGGTGTAGGCACCACAAGAGAAAATATTAGAGCCTTTTGTGATGGAGACCTATGGGAGGAGGTATAATAGGAAAAATAATGGTCGTGAGGTGATCCTTTAGATGCTACTTAAGTATGTGATAATGATTAGTGTGATGGGTAACACATTGGTGCCATAGATAATATAAATCTTCATATTTGGGAAGAGCGTTAGGTAATAATTTTAGGGGAGGTATAGAATTTTCATTAGGATGAAGAATATAGGATGAAATTTTTCTATATATTGTCAAATATTATAATAATTCATGAAGGAATGATTATTTATGACATGAAAGCAACATATATGCTTTTCAGTGGACTTTGTGGGTGTATTAATAGAGGGAGTAGAAATGGAAACTATAAATGTTTGATATAATGTGTAGTATCTAGTCTAATGAAAAAAACTCTATGGATATCATAGTATGTCTGATTGGCCCATATGGTGGGTAGAGGAGCAAGCTATGGTAAAAGGAGAAAACTATCACCAAGGGAAGGTGGGGCTAGTGGAGAGACTAGATGAGGTTTAACTAAATATAAATAGGAATAGACATAAGAAGAGACTCAACTAGAGAGGGAGTGGGAATAGGATCCAAAATAGGATTCGATAATGGAGTGGTTAGATACAAAGAGGGTTGAATGACACTATCAAGAATCTCAATGGAAATTCAGCTATAGGGGTCCTCATATCTAGCAAAGTGATAGGGACTAGTCATAACACGATCCTTAAACATGTTCCTATGAGGTTATTTGGAAATTGGAGGTATGTGCAACATCTCTACCTTATAAATAAGAGGGAAAATACTAAAATTATTAACTATATATGACATAATGTGATAATATAAATGGAAAGACTAAAGCAAAGAATAATTATAATGAATGATTTTAGCATCTTGATCTTGAACAAGATCTCATAGAAATAGATCATAAGGTATACCCATTATCATAGTTAGGTGTATGAATATTAATTACATAAGTAGGGATGATGTTTTCATCAGAAGTGGCATGATGAATGAAGTGTCGAGTCTTAGTTAAGACTATAGGTATATAATCACTAGGTGTTTGATGGGGATGATGTTTTCATCAGAAGTGGCATGATGAATGAAGTGTTGAGTCTTAGTTAAGACTATGGGTATATAATCGGTAGGTGTTTGATGGGAATGTGGATTTAGATAAGGTGGAAGATAAGAAATGAGATGAGAGAGATCAAAAAAATTTATCTTGAGATTTATCTAATAAATATCATCATCATCTAAATTTAATAGGTTAAGTGGTATATTCTTGATGCGTTTAGGGTAACCATGGTAACATCACATAGAGTTGATAGGGAAGTTAAACCCCTTGAGATTCTTGTAATGGAACACTTGACAAGGGTTCAAGGGTTAGAATTTTGAAGATACCATAGTATTGGAATTATTCAAAATTCCAAGGTTTAGTGTCACCTTAAATCCTATAGATTGTACCATTATGAGGGAACTTGATGCATTGACAAGCAAAAGAGGAAACAACCCTCATGCGATGAGTTCATGACCTTCCATGCAAGATGTTATAGGAGAGAATAAAATTGAAGATCATAACCTTCACTTGAATAGTGAAAAGTGGGAATATGATAGGGAGACACATATAACCCAAGGAAGGCATTTGCCTTTGATCATAGCCTTGACATGTGTTGCATGTAGACTTAAGATTAAATTTAGACATTCTAAGGGTTTTAATAAAATCAAGAGAGGTAACACACACAACCAAACCCTCATCAATCAAGGCACACTTGAATTTGATATCATTGTTTTGAATGTTAATAACGAGGGGGGATCATCCACATGAAGTAGAACCTCATTAGTAATCATAAAAGTAATGGAAAATTTGAGGGAAATAAAAGTTTCCATTATTTCATCAATGTGTATAGACATATCTTCACACCATTTTAAATTTCTATCTTCTGACCCTAATAAGGTAGCTTCATGTCCTACTAAGAGAGGATGAGGGATGTTAATTTTTAATAGGATCTAAATAACATTATTATAATGATGCAAAAAAAATTGCATGAGTTTTAGAAATGGGATTTGAGAATGTAGACTATTAAGTTACATGATAGGATCACATTCATCATAACCCATAAGGGGACTACTAGAGAGTGGTGCATAATGTCGGAGGAGTTCCTTATAAGGAGGTGAAAAAGTGCATATAAATTTATGTTGATAAGATACATGAGGTTTAATTGGGGGACATGTTGGTTGACTATTATGAGAGGATGAGGTAGTTGACATAGGTTTGGTGTGAGATATATTAGAAGAAATGGTATTAGAAGGTTGTGTATACACATAATATTTTTAAACTTTATTAATTAATGATGTTTTATATCTTAAAACAACCCATCAAGTCTCAATCTCTTTGAGTAAATGCCTTAATGGGTGAGTTGGGAAAGGGGTAGGCAGAACAGTAGTGCTTAATAATATTTTTGTCCCTTATTACTACTTTTTATCTACACAACCATCTCCTAAAAACATTTCCCTAAGTTTTTCCTTCTATTTTGTACCCTCCTATAGTCATTTACCATATTCATTAGCACTTACATAACATAAAACCCTTTTTAAATATTTACATTACACTATCAACCCCATTGAACTTGTACTCTAATTGATAAAAAATATTAGGGTCTAAGATAGGCCCTGGCTGACCTAGACCATGACCTAATTTGTTTTCATCAATAATTATGCTAGGTTGACTAGGTTGACCTTATCGACCTAAAATTTTGGAATGGATTAGGGTTAGATCCACATATATAAACACATCCATTTCATGATTTCTAAGAGACAATAAGAAGAGATATATATTATGCATCTACTTATCCCCCATTCTACTTGAGGAGCATAGCTTAGGGTTTAATACTTTCTTTGGAGATACAGATCTTGTCTTGTGAATAAGTCTTTTAGATGCATTGATAGGTTGTGTAGCCTAGAGTTGATTTGTCCTTGTCATCCTTACATACCAAAAAAACCTATTATGAATCAAATTGGTGAATGGATAGATTGAGGCTTGGTGGGTTAATCTTTAAATGTAACTATTCCTACCTTTATTCCTCCTTTGTAAGAGTAGATAGATATGTAGTTGTTATTCTCTCTCATGCATTAGGATTCCATATAAATTGATGTGAGTATATGTATTCTATGCATGTTTACTTCAAATTTTTATTGCTCCCACTTTTTTCCACAAGATTTGGTGAGCACTAGATTATATTTTGATTTACTTGTTATTAGTTTAGTAAATATGAAAACATAGAACCTAATTAGGGTTATTGCATAGTTTTTCTTGATTAGAGGATTTAGAATACTCCCTAGTGATGTTATTACTGTAAAAGTTACCTTGTCTAGGTCTAATGGATCCATATTGGTCATGACCTCAAATATATAATGTATTAACAATCAGAAGTGTAAGTAGGATTTATCTTCTCTGATCTAGTATTGATTTATAGATTTGTTACATTTCCCATTGCATATAGGTTGAGTATCATTAATGATGGGTAAATAGGTTGGATAAGGTGTATAAATGGTGTGAGAAGTGTTATCCAAGGGAGGTGTTAGAATTGGTTCATCAAAAGAGATAATTTCTTCTTGCCCAAGCTCTATTAATTGAATTGGGGAAGAATTTTATATAACACAGAAAGTGTTAGATGATTGGTGAGTGTGGGTGGGATGAGAATCAATAAAGGAAATTACCCTTCACATATTATTAATGCTTACAACATTATATTTAGGAGTTAGGTATATAATACTATCAAAGTTATTGGTGGAAGGAGTGGGCTTATCATTGTTGGCTTTGTGATTTATAAGAGGGTCTTTGTAGATGGCTAGATGAACATTGACCTAGTTCAAATCTTGAGTTTTGATTTACGTTTGATGAGATTTGAAAGAAATGTCATAGGCTTATTTATGTTTATGAATGATATAATTTTGGTCAAAATTAGGACCAAGAAGGAAATCCATAAATACATTATGCAATTGCTTATAAGTTTCATGAGAATGACCCCAACTAGCATGAAACCAACATAATTTATTTGGATCATACCATCATTTCAAGGGTGAGTGGGATCAAGTTCTTGTACAAGAGGCCTTGGTAGATGATTTTGGAGCTCTAATAAGGATAAAATATTATGAACATTGATTTTACTTATTGGATAAAAGTGGAGATTAGGGATGTGGTTTAGAAGGGAATCTTATTCTAGATCTTGGTTGGGAATAATAGATTGAATATTATGAATGGTATCATAAGAATCAATGACACCATCATTTCTAGTGTGAGGGTTTTTATTTTTAATGAGTATATATGTGACCATATAAGGTTAGGATGGCTCAAATCAATGCATGAAGAAATCTTGGGACTTTCCTTGATTAATGGACTCCTCCAAAGTTCATGGAGAGAGAATCTATATTCAATATTTTAATTTAGGATAGAGAGAAATGGTGAATATATGAAAAATATTATCATTTGTCATGTTGTTTTCATACTTTCTAGACAAGGTCTTTCACCATTTAATGAAATATTATGTGGTTTTCATCTCAAGTTTCTTACAATTAATAAAATGAGCCAAGGTATTGTTAGGGAGGTCACTAGTTTAAAACTCTTGTACTAGATCATTAACTAGATCTTTGAAAATAGTGATGGAATGAGATTTGTGTTGGTTATACCAATTTAAATCATCTCTAGAGAGGGCTTTTTATAAGATCTTGGTAGAAGTAAAGCTATTTAACTTGACCCAATATTTGTATAGATTTCTAAATGTTTTTAAGTGTAGGGTAGGATCAGTTGACCCATTACAACTAATGGTATGGGTGATACCTCCTATATTTATGTTAAAAAATTGAGGTGTAATAAGTTCATTTTGAAGGTGTTTCATTGTTTTGTTAACAAGAGGATGTTGTGCGATAAGATTATCATGAAAATGCCTAAGGGGGGGTGGGGGAAATTTGGTTATGTGCTCCCCATAGAACCTATTAAGGGTGATTTATGAGATGGAAAAGATTATTTTTCACTTGTATAATTTGGTTATAATTACTATCTTAGAAAGAATTCATTTGGTTAATAATTTTAAACAAAAGTTGATGAGTTTGATTGGTGCTATTTACAACATGTGAAGCATTAGTGTTGGTATTAGTAGTTTGCGTAGCACTATAAGTGGTGGCATGAATGATACTAGTATCTTGAGAGGAATTTATAGCAAAGGAGGTAGTAGTGGAATTATTTTCTTGGGTTACAAAATATTCACTGGTAGAAGGATTAAAAGAAGGAGCACTAGTAGCATGATAACACTAGGTAGAAAATAATGCAATAGTGAAAGAGTTAAGAAGAGTGGGTTTGGGAAAGGCATAATAGATGTTAAACCTTGCAGTTTAGTAGAGATACTTGGCATGGAGGTCAAGTAAATCAAGGAAGAAGAGGTCATATTATGGTAAGGGTTTATAATAAAGGGAAGAGGTTGAGAGGAAAATAAACTATTGACCCAAAATCCATGTGAGAATGTGGGGGAAGGTAAATGGGGTTCTTCTATTTGACCACTTATCATAAGTTAATAAATAGTATAAGGGTATTTTCCTTAATGTCAAGGAAATTCATTAATGAATAAAATAATTACTTGAGTGTACTCTAATTTAGGCTGATCTTCCAGGGAAAAAGAGGATTGCAAATTCAAGATGTATTGGAGGGGCTCCATAGTTTTTAGTGTCAGTGGACACATTCACATTACTTTCATATAAAGTAGAAGCCACAAAATATTTTTGGGAAAACCTATTGGGGTTGGTAAGGCTCATCATATCTATTGAGTTCAACTTAGTGTTGTCCTCAAACATGAAGTTCATGATGAGAGAGAAATGTTAAGGAGGACTAAGATGATGAAAATACAAAGGTTAACAAAAAGGATATATAATAGTGTAGGTTGATTATGTTCTATAATCCAAGAGGTAAATAAGAATTACAAATTTGTTTAGGTTGACTTTGTATTGCATGCATAAGAGAAAATAAGTTGATAAGGATACAAAGTTGTGTAGATTGACAATGTTTTATAACCTGATTGGTTGAGAAGAATATAGAGTCATTCAGGTTAACTCTATATTATAGACATGAGGATAAATCAAGCTGATAAGGATACACATTCATATAGGTTGATTGTGTATTGTTGATAGGGGAAATATAATTTATAAGAGACTATATTGATTAGAATGATAGTGTGATAAAATAAGGATTTTTTGGTAAGATAAGTGAATAAATAATGAAATCAAACACACAAATAATTGGATCAATGTGACTGATCCAATTGGGGTAGACAACACAAAACCTTATAGCAATCCTAGCCAGTGCAAGTTTTTTTAATACAACATGAAATGATCAGAGAGAATGATATCAACTAAAAAGTAAATACTAACTAAGTGGTCACCTTAAGTGTTGTTAGGTTATTATAAAGTGTTGATTTAAATGTGATATCAGGTTTAGCTAAAGTAGGGAACTATAAAATCAATGGATGATTTTAGGATGTTTAGGTTGAAAGGGATATGTGTTGGCAATGGTATTAGCTTTTTATTGGTGCCTAACCCCTCACTTAATAATCCCATAATGATAAAGTTGTCAGGTATTTTGCCAATATATACCATTAACCACATATTGTTACTTGGCTAGAAAACCAAGATGACTTCCCCCTTGGTGATTAAATCTAAGAAGGTAGGCCTTGGGAAGACAAGTGTTTAAATATGTTTTAAATGCTATATGATTTTGTAGTGTGTGAAAAAGAGTAAAATAGTGTAACTAAAAATTACAATATGTTTTGAATGCTATGTGATTTTGTAGTGTGTGAAAAAGATTAAAATAGTGTAACTAAATGGTAATTTTAAAAATTACCTATTTAGACTCTGTGAGTTGCTCTAAGGATGAAAAAAATGAGAAAGGAAATGTGAATTAATTAGTAGCAAATAATTGGTAATTCCTTGATTGAGAATAGTATAGAATTAGTTTAAGTGACACTGTATGCAAAAAATACATAATAGAGTTGATTGGGTCACTATTATTCTATAGAAGCAAGGTATTTAAGAATAACATCAAATGTCTCAACTATGTATCTTAGATAGAAGGTAGCTTATATAACTAAGTCAACCAAGTTGGCTTAGTTGGTTGTAGGGTTGAATTTTTGAAGACTATTAACTTATGAAAAATCAAAATGAAGAGAGTAATAAAATAACAAAGAGGGGAAAGAGAGGAACCTTGGTGGGCTTGAATATGGTTAAAATTTGCAAATTTTATGTTGAAATGCCTCAATTATTGCTTTCATATGCTGCAAATTGAGTTGATTGGTTTGAACAAGTTCTAAGAAACCCTATGTGTTGAAGAAGAAGAATAAAGAAGAGGTTCAACCTATTCAATAGTGTTTATTAACCTTTATGCTAATAGAAACAATAATATGACAAAGTTGACTTGTTTGACTCTATATGCTATTTTGGGACTGAAGAAAAGTATTTTGTTGACTTGTTTGATCTAATAACATGTATTTGATGAAGACATATATAGATAGAATAGAGTATTTTTGATGCAACTATATGTTAATCTTGTGCAAAAAAAGTTAGAGCTATACCAAATAGTTTGATACAGTATTATAAATATGGAAAAATTTAATAAAATGATGAAAATGATAGTGTGAAAGAAAAATTAAGTGTTATATTCACATCAAGTTCACTAGAATGTATATAATCATAAATGTAGTGGATTTATAAATCAATTCTATCTAAGAGAATATAAAACCTACTTACACTTCCAATTGTCGATACATTATATATTTGGGTTCATGACCAAGATGGATTTTCTAGACCTATCCAAGAGATCTCTCACCATAATAATATCACTAGGGAGGGTTCTAAAGCCTCCAATGAAGTAAAACTATGTAATAACCATAACTAGGTATTATGATTTCATATTCACTAAACTAATAACAAGTAAAGTAAAGTCTAATCTAGTGCTCACCAAATATTGTGGAATAAAGTGGGGGTAATAAACACAAAATTAAACATGCATAGAAGATACATACTCATGTTAATGTATACAGATTCTCAATGCATTGGAGATAAGTACAACTACATATCTATGTACTCTTAGAAAGGAGGAACAAAGTTAGGAATACTTACCTTTGAAGACAAACCCTTAGAGCCTCAATCTCTCCCTTAGACAAGGTACTTTGTAAGAGGTAGTTATGTTATGTAAGGATGACAAGGATAAATCAAATCTAAACTACACAACCTATCAATGCATCCAAAATACTTCTTCATAAGACAAGATTTGTATCTTGAAAGAAAGTATGAAACCCTAAGCTATGTTCCTCAAGTATAATGGTGGATAAGTGGATAAATAATATATAACGCTTGTTCTTCTCTTATCTTAGAAATTATAGAATGGATGTGTTTATATATGTGGATCTAACCCTAGTCCTTTTTGAAATTTTAGATAGACAAGGTTGACCCATTCAACCTAGTATCATTATTGAAAAAAACAAATTAGGTCATTATCTAGGTTACCCAAGGGTTGATCTAGACCCTAATAAGTTTCATCAATTAGAGTACAAGGTCGATGGGGCCAATAGTGTAATGGAAACTATCAAAAAGGGGTTTAGGCTAGGGAAGGGCTAATGAAGGTGGAAAATTATTAGAAGAGGGTGTAAAAGAGGAGACAAATTTTAGGAGAATGTTTTTAGGAAATGGTGTGTATATAAAAAGTTGTAATAAGGAACAAAAATCCTATGAAGCACTAATGTTTTTCCCACCCCTTTCTTGGTTCACCCCCTAAGGCATGCACTCAGAGATATTGAGACTCAATAGGTCATTACAAGATAAAAAATATTAGTGTTTAATAAAGTTTGAAATATGGAATATGGAATTGAAATAACTGCTCTTACAGTAATTCCTTTTGACCAAGTAGATAGAGTACCTACCAAAGATATATGCTTTTTTATATGTTTTTCAAGGATTAAATAATATTCAAATAGGATAAAATATCCTTTGATTTCATCTTAGGAGGTAATGTAGTACCTTGATTTTTAGGCAATGAAGGTTTTACCACCTTTCCCAAGTTTTTATTTTGAAGAGGTGATAGACTTATAGAGGATACCACATTTGAATCCATAATTTTTTAATTTTAAGGGGGTTTGTATGGAATTATATTCACATATTTATAATCTCCCAAAGCTCTCTTGTTTGACTTTTTGTTGGCTAAAATTGAGGTTCTTTTATTTAGTACAAATCCATCCTCCACTTGGTAGTTTACAGAACTTCTTCCTAAATTACTATACTCTCCACTTGGATTTTCTTACATTGAGCTATCATATTCTAATGTAAAATAAGGAGTAGTCCCTCCTTTATCCACCAAGGTTTGAACTTGTCCCTCATTATCATTCATGTACTATCCTTGAGGCTACCCCCAAGAATTTAGCCATTCTTATCCCTGAACTAGGTTTCTATGTACTAGAACCATGGCTCCTGAGGTGGGAGTAGAATTTCAATTATATTTATTAGGTGGGATATTTAAATTAGGTTTACCTTGTCCCCTTCCTTGACCATTGTTATGATGTGGAAATATATTTTCTTTTGAAGGGTAATAGTAGTATATTTGGTAACCTCCAACATGTTGATTTGATTGCCTAGTTGAAGCTTCTAAAGACTTATATTTTTCTTGTCAATCAATCACATCATATTATTTATTTAGAGTAGATTTATATTTTTTATTTATATTTTTAAATGGATTAAGGATTGGGTGGGTCGTATGCATGTTAGGGAAAATATGCATTGAAACCTTTATAGGGAGTTTATCAACTTGAATCAAACTATTCACAACTCTAATAGACACATCATAGGAATCAAGCAAGGTATACCCTCTAATATATTAAAACATGACATCTATATAAATCCTAATATCTTTTAGGTAGGTTGAGAAAACAAATCTTGTAGGGGTCTCATGGGAGGTGGAAGCCTATTATATGTCATTTCGAACCTTTCATTGAAATCATGCATGGATTACTTAGGCCATATTTGGATGACATTCAACTGATGTATTAGTGATGTATGATCACTCTTATCCTCAAATATTTGAGTGAAAAACTCCCCAAATTCATCCCACATAGTAATGCATCCTCTTAGTAGGGTTCTATACCAATCAAGGGATTTTCCCCTAAGATACATGGCAAGCAATTAAATTGCTATGTTGATTTGTGTGATATTATAGAAATTGAAGAAGTTATATATGTATCTAATGTGATCACATAGGGTAATAGGACCTTCCACATTGAAATTAGGGACACTATTGGTGGCATCAGGAGTATATCTACATAGGTAGCAAGGTTTATGGGATTTATAGTATTGAAACCTAGGAAAGCATCCTACTTAGACATATTATCTTCAATCTCTTCTTCACTCTCTTGATCCTCTTGAATTTCAAAATATTCCTACTCTTTAGGCTCTTAATTATTATTTTCAAGTGTCAAGAAAGGCTCAAGGTATGAAACATCAAGAGGAATCTCAGGATGAGGGAGTGGATTTGTAAAATGACTACCTCTTCTAGTACCTAATATATTAGTGACCATGAGTCATAAACTTTGATAATTTGGTTTTTTAAAATGATGTGTTACCTTCAATGGAGTCACCAAATGATAATTAGGAAACACTTGTGTAGTTATGATCTTGTCAAAACGAACATTCACTTTGATAATAATCTATTGGAACACATCTATCTACTGACAGGGAGGGGAATTGATAGATTGATTAAATTAGTACTTTAATATTTTTAATGTAAATTATAAATTATATGTAGAGATCACACACACAAAAATAGACATAGTATTCAATATAGATGGAAAACTCAATATGGTAAAAGCCATCATGAGAACTACTACTAGAATCTAATATTTTAATCTAGCCTCACAATCAAAACATCACTGGTTACAATGTTCAAGGTCACTTACCCTAAGGAGACACAAATCCAAAAATTTACCTACTCTACAGAATCAATAAATCCTTAATTAAGAACTAACTTGGTTCTTCTGATGGCACCTACCAATCATTTTTTATCATGGAGCTATAACTCTAGATTATAATATTGATTCATAAATGAATCCAATTCCAAATTTCTATTACAGATATTTTCTATAACTACTCATATTATTCACTTAATCTCTCTCTTCTCTTTCTCTCTTCCCCTATGTCTCTTTGTCTGTATATTTATCTATTCAACACACTTCAACCAATACTTTACTATATCCTAGATCACACACACACACACACACACACACACACATGCGTGCGCGCGCGCGCGCACACACACACACACACACACACACACACACACACACACACACACACACACACACACACACACACACACACACACACACACACACACACAATCATTATGTCTAGGTCTCACTTATTCTCTATGTTCACACTTGGTCATTAGCACATCACACCCCAATATTAGACTCAGATCATATTTATTTAATCAATAGGTTTCCTACTTCTTGAATCCAATCACCACCACCACCATTCTTTATTTTTTACTATCTTTAGCATATATCAGGCTCTATTTTTTATGCACATTCCATATTACACAATTTTGATCAATGACAATAATCTATATCATTATCTATGTCATATAATGTAACTTACCTACATGTTTCATCACTTGATCATTGGGATGAACATATCTTCAAATATTCACCATTTATGTTATGTTGTGTGCCATGATTTGATGATCCTTATTCAATTTACTCAACTTTAAAATAAAATCATTAGATTAAGATTTGATAGGCTCTCTCACTCCATTATATTCTGTATATGCTTATGGATATTAATGTTTCAACTTTAAAATGCATCTATTGATATTTTGATCCAAGTTCTTGCATGTTATTAGATCTACAAAAGTAGCAAAAACTTTAACTAGTTAAACATTAGACACTTTAAACTCTTTGACTCTACATGCTCCATTGATATTCATTGCATGATCACATGATCACCATTATATCCTCTCATAGATTAATAAACTCATTGGATCTTTGTTTGAGAAGCTCTTATGAATGTGATGTAGGTCACTAAGGTGTTCACTCTAAGGTACCTTTGAGATATTGACTTTATTATGCATCATTGTATCCTCATCATTTAATTAAGTGCTAATCATTGATCAATCTTGGATAAATATTAAGTTGATGACTTAGGAAATATTATGTCTTCGATCACTACTCTAATATGGTAATTACTAGGTGGAAGGGACTAGTTTCATAATGATGAGGAAGGATTAAGTTATAACTTAAGTAACTAGTTCCCATCTATATCTAGTCAACACAAAAATATAACATGCCTATGAACGCCATGACTTAAACGCATAGGGTTTAAGTGAGAAACCATGGTAGTGATTGAGAGCAAAGATAAATCATTTTTGAGATCAATTTTACTCATCTAAACCTATAGACCATACATATTCTTAAAAAATCCGTAACATATCTTCTATTAATTGTTATGTAAATGGTCTAGAAATAGTCTCCATAAAAGCATGACAATTTTACATTGTGTAGCTACAAAACATGCTCTTCTCTCCATAAATATTATTTATGATTGATCCTCTAACATTAATAATCCAAATAATCTCCCTTTTGACATTAATGACAATCATATTGCCAAGAATCTCCCCCTTTAGAAATGATGGAAAACTAAATGATGTAATATTTTTAGGGCATTAATTATACTTGAATTACTTACATTGGATTATGATGAATGTGAAATAAAACTTTTCATACCAAACTTTGTCCCCCTTAGGCAATGGCACATTTTCCAAAACTCAACTGGGACACATGCTCTACTCCTTATTTTATATAGAGCATTTGTACTTTTTCTCCAAAATTTTATAGAGAACATTTGCACTTTTTTCTCCCCCTTTGACATCAGTGATAAAGGGAATCCAATTTTCTCACTATTTATCCAAAATTTTCTCCCCTTTTATCAGATAAAGGAGTTTGTCTAAGAATCTGAAACCATCAACTCATTAGAAATTTGCAAAAATATACATACATGAGTTGTATTTTATCTCTTCTTCTAGGGATTAACAAAGTGTATGTGATTCTACCTTTGGACTAATTCCATATCATTAGGATATAAGATCCATCACTCCCAATTTCTATCTCAGATAATAAAATTTTTCCTTGGGAAGAGGTTTGTTGAATATGTCTATAATTTGATCCTATGTTGGCACATATTCCATTGTGATCTCTTGATTTTTAACCTTTTCTCTTAAGAAGTGATACTTGATTTATATGTGCTTAATTATATAATGCATCACTATATTCTTTGATATATTAATAGCAATTTAATTGTCATGAAAAATAGAGATAGGTGATTTGTATACTACCTTGATGTGTTTTAGTGTTTACTTCATCCACAAGACTTGAGTGCAACATGCTACTATTGTCACATACTTTACTTCTACTATAGAAAGAGTAACTGACTCTTACTTTTTGCTCAACCATGAAACAAGTTTATTTCCAAGGAAAAATGAACCACCACTAATGTATATTCTATCATCCACACTTCCTGCCTAATCAACATATGTATATGCTATCAAAGTGAAATATTCATCCTTAGGATACCATAGCCCATATTCAATTATAATTTTGATATATCTATGGATCTTTTTCACTGAATTGACATGTGACTCTTTAGGAGCAACTTGAAATCTTGCAACCATGCATAATGTTTGCATGATATCAGGGCTTGATGTAGTTAGGTATAACAATCTACCTATCATTGATCTATACAAAGTCGAATTTCATAAAGGGACTCATCTATTTTGCTCAAATTACATTCAACTATCATGGGAGTACTAATTGGTTTGCTATCTTCCCTTCCAAACTTCCTGAGAATTTATTTACCATACTCGGTTTGAGATATAAATATCCTTTCATTAGTTTGTGTTATTTTCAAAATAAGAAAGAAAGAAATTTATCCAATCATAGACATCTCAAACTCATTTTGCATTTGAGTATAAAATTATTTGTACATTTGATTGTTGCTACTACCAAAAATGATGTCATATACAAATAAAACAATATTTAAAATATGATCACCTTTTGATTTGAAGTATAGATTATTATCTACACATCCTTTATTAAATCATTGTTATTAAAAATACTTGTATAATCTTTAATACCATGCTCTGGTTGTGCCTGATTTAGACCATATAGATATTTCTTTAGTTTGTGAACATAATTCTCTTTTTCTTATAGATGAAAACCTTTAGGTTGTTCTATGTAGAATTCTTCTTTTAAGTTCCCATTCAAGAAAGAGACTTAACATCCATTGTATAGAGTTTGAATCTCTTACAAATAGAGAATTATAGAAACATTCTTATGGATTCCAATATTCAAATTGGAGTAAATGTTTCCTCAAAATATATACCTTCAACTTATGTAATCCTTTGAACACTAATATTTCCTTAGTCCTTATAACAATTTCATCCTCATTGAGCTTATTTCTAAAGACCCATTTTGTACCTACTACATTCTTATTTGAGGGTCTTAGAACTAATTCTCAAGTTTTTTTCTCTTCTATTTGGCTCAATTATTCTTCCATGGCTTTTAGCCAATTCTCATCCTTATTGGCTTCAACATAGTTCTTAGGCTCAATTTTAAACATTAGAGCAAAATTTACTTGATCCTTGTTCATTATAGCTCTTATCCTTGTCTGAACTTCATTTTTATTACAAATGATCTTCTTTATTAGATGATCCTTTTGAAAAAATCTTGAAGGTGTCTTTTTATTTACTTCATTAAGCTCTCATTAGATATTTCCTCTTTAGAATATAATTTTTCTCTACATATCTCTCTATCAGTTTTAACATGTTTCGAGCCTTCTTGAACCTTAACACTGATACTCTCTACAATTTTATGTAGCCTTTTGTTGTATCATATGTAGGCTTTGTTTTGGGTGGAATAACCATGAAATATTCCTTCATCACATCTTGATTCAAAACTTCCCAAGTTATCTTCTTTTATCCTAATGTAGCATTTGCTACCAAACACTCTAAAATACTTGATAGAGGTAGGTTTTCAATACCATAGTTCACAAGGGGTTTTATCACTATTTACCCTTAGTTGAAATCTATTCAAGATACATATTGATGTTTGTAATGCTCCTCTCTAGTATACATTAAGTAACTTGGCCTCTTTTAGCATTGTTTTGGCCATCTCTTTGACTATTTTGTTATTTATTTTAATAACTCCATTATGTTATGGAGTCCTTGATATAGAGTAATGCCTTTTTATTCCATTCTTCTCATAATATTCTATGAACTCATTTGAGGTGAATTATCCTCCTTTATCAGATCTTATGTATTTGATTTTTTGACAAATCTCATTCTCTACCATGGCCCTAGAGATTTTGAATAATTGAAATGCCTAAGACTTATCCTTCAAAAAGGTTACCCATGTCATTATTTAGTAATCATCAAATAGAAACATGAAGTATCTTTCTCCTTTAGATCCTCTTCTCTTAGTAGGACCATAAAGATTAGTATAAACTAATTCTAATGGCTTTGTAGTTGCATACTCATGTGTTTGAAATGTGGCCCTTGTTTGCTTGCCTCGATGACATTCCTTACAAGTAGTATATACAGGTTTTGTTATCTTAGGCATATCTATAACACACTTATTTTATCTCACCTTTACCAGGTTATCAAAATTGACATGTCCCATTCTTCTATGACATAACCAAATCTTGTCAACCTTTCTTATTAGATAGCTATTACCATTCACTTCACTAAGATTATGGATATTAATTTTAGTTATTTTCCCTTCTACAACTATTCTTCTATATATTATTATCTTATAGCATTTTGCATCAAATGTGACCTTATATCTATTATCACACATTTGGCTAACACTTCATAGATTATGTTTCAATCCTTCAACATAATGGACATCATGTGTAGGTAGTTTTTCATCTATGCTCAAGGTTCCTTTACCATGGATTTTTACTATACTATTGTCTCCCAAGTTGACAGATCCTTCCTTACATTTACGTAGTTTGATGAAATTTCTATTATCACCAGTCATGTGTTTTGATCAACCACAGTCTATCACCCATAAATTCTGTTCCTTGACATAGAGTGTAGTTTAAAAAATAATCAATTATGCAAATTTCTAATCTTTAAATTTCCACACATCCTTAGGCTTCTCGTTTGGCTTATTTTTCCCTATTTCATAGACTTGTGAACTTTTGTTCACATTCAGAGGCATGATTTTATTTTTACTTTGTATTTTTGGTCTTACAAAGTTTGTTCTACATTATTTAGCTATGTAACCAGAATTATTGTGACTATAATATATTACATTTATATCTAACAAGGGGGGAAATTAATTTTTTCTTAAAAAGTTTGCTCTTATTTTAGGTATTAGCCTAAATTCACTAACCCTATGACCAAAATGATTACAAGTATAATAATAACCATATAAAAATGAGGAATACCTAGTCAGAGCATTTCTTTGTGTAGGATGAGGAGCTCATTTTAGCTCTAGCTTCTTCATGTTTCTTACCCTTATGTAACCATCTACATTAACTACCTCTTTGATCTACATCTTTCTTGAGTTTATAGAGATTGACTCATTGTTCTTCTTATTTTCTTATAGATTATTTTTAGTTGTCTTATCATCAACAATTATTATGTCTATCTTTATATTATTATAAGATTTCTCTTTCTTTACTCCTAATTATCCTTATGCTATGAATTTGTCATATAAGTTTGGAGATGTACTGGTTATGGGACTTTTTCAATTTTTCATAACCAAGACTAGATTTATCTTTTCAAGGATTTTGAGAGTTGATCAAATCATCAATAATTACTAAAACTCATTTTTTCTTCGAACCTTTATCTATTTGTTCTTTAGGTTTATCAAGTTCCTTTATCAAAGCCACTATTTTTACTTCAAACTTCATGCACTCATCAAATTTAGACTATAGTTCAATTTTGACTACATATTCTATTCTTTTAGCCTCTATAACTTGTGTCTTTAGGCTAACCACCATCTAATTAGATTTTTCAAGATTTGTGGACAATTTTTCAATTTATATTTTGTCCAATATTATTATTTTTTAGTTCTCTTTTCTCAACCTTTCAATTTCATCTAGAACACATATGAGTTCACACTCTAGATCCACCTCTTCTTCATTAGAGTTTGTAACTTCTTGTTTTTCTTAATCCATAGAATCTAATCATGATGCCATGAATACAACTTCATTTCCCTTAGCCACAAAGGCATAATCATGGTTATCTTCTGAGCTATCATAATCATCCAATGAATCAATATCTTCTTTTATGTACAAGAGTTTCTCATTTTTGGAGAAGTTTTTATTACCGGGTTAGTGGTGTTATTTTTAATACCATTTTATTTCTCAAAATTATCCTTTTTTTTGTAAGGTCATTTAGTAGAAAAATGTCCTACCTTACCACAATAAAATCTTTTAAAGGGTAACTTATCTTTGTATTTTCCAAACCCTCTTCTAAATCTTATAAAAAAATTGGCTTCTTAATCATCAGTCTCCTGAGATCTAGATGTAGGTTTATCAACTTTTACTTGTTTAGTTTCTTTAAATGTAACTTCTCTATTGAAAGTGTTTACTTTTCCCATTCTCATCTCATAGGCAATGAAGGTTCCATGAAACACATCAACAGTGGCTCTATCCAAATCTCTTGCTTCTTTAATACAAAGTTTTTAGAGTCATACCTAAATGGTAGAGAATTAGTACCTTTTTGACAATGACTAATTCTTTCTTCTCTTCTCCAAGGCCTATAATTGAATTGACTATTTCATCTACTATAGGGAGGTAATCTACAATTTTATCTTATTCATTCATTTTTAGACTTTCAAACTTGCCTTGTATGTTTCTAGATTGGATTTATTTACCTTATCTTCACCTTCATAGATGTTCTTTAATTTTTTCTAAATATCTTGTGCATTTCGATAATGCATCACTTTGACAAACTCTAAACTAGATAATCCACATAGAATAACATACTTAGCTTTGTCATTGCTCTCATATGCTTTCATTACAACCTGATCAGTAGGAGCTATAGTAGGATCTATATATCCATTTACAATATACATACATACATCAAACCCTAATGAAGCTAAATATGCTTCCATTCTAATGCTACAAAATGCATAGTTTGATCCATCAAAGAGAGGTGATTTATTTGAGGAAGATCCTTCTTGAACATCCATTTGTGTTCATCATCCAAGATCTACCTAAGCTGATTAAGATTCTTCTAAGGAACCAGTGCTCTAATACCAATTTTTAGAATAAAAATATCTACTCAGAGGGGGGGGTGAATTAGTAGATTGATTAAATTAGTCCTTTAATAATTTTAATGCAAATTAAAAATCATATACAAAGATTACACACATACAAATAGACATAACACTTGATGTACATGGAAAAACCAATATGGAAAAAACCATGGCAAGAATAGATACTAAAATCTACTATTCTAGTCTATCCTCACAATCAAAATCTTGATGGTTACAATGTTTAAGGGCATTGACCCTAAAGAGACATCAATCCCCTGATTTAAGATCACCTTCTCTAAGGAAGTAGCGACTCCCTAACTAAACACCAACTCAATTCTTTTGATGGAACCTACCAATTAGATCTTATCATAAAGCTAGAACTCTAGATTACAATATTGATTCATAAATGAATCCAATTCCAATTCTCTATTATAGGTCTGTTTTGTAACTACTAATATTCTACACTTCATCTCTCTCTTCTCTTCCTCTCTATCTCTCTCCCTTTGTGTCTATATATTTCTCTATTTGACATTCTTCAACCATTGCTTTGATGTATAAGAATTATGTCTACGTCATGTTTCTTCTTTGTTCTACACTTGGTTGTGAATACATCATGCCCCATTTTTGAACTTAGTTCATATTTATTTAATCAATATGTTTACCACTTATTGAATTCATGCACATGACATATTACATGATTTTTATTAATCACATTAATATATATCATTGTCTATGTTATATAATGTATCTTACCTACATGTTTCATCACTTGACAATTGATATTATGTTTTTTTTCATGATCTAATTATCCTCATTCAATTTTATCAACTTTAAAATGCAATTCTTAGATTAAGCTCTGACTGGCACACTCACTCCATTAAATTAGTATATGTTTCTAGAATTTAACATTTCAACTTTAGAATGCATTGATTGATATTTTGATCTAAGCCTCCTTATTTTGTTAGATATTTTAAAGTAGAACAAAATTTAACTCATTAAACATTAGAAAATTTGACCTCTTTGATTCCAAATTCTCTGTTGATCTTCATTACATGATCACATGCTCATTTTTATATCCTCTAATAGAATAATATGATTATTATATCTCTGTCAAATAAGCTCTTATGAATGTGACACATGTCACTAGCACATTAACTCTCAGGAATCTTTAACATATTGAATTTGTTGTGCTTCATTAGATCCTCATCATGTGATTAAGTGTTAACCATTGATTAAGATTGGACATATCTTAAGTTAAAGACTTAGTAAATATTAAGTCTTTGATCATTACTCTGAGTAGGTAATTACTAAGTCAAAGGTTCTAGTTTCATAATGACAAGGAAGGCTTAAGTTATAATTTAAGTAAATGGTTCCAATTTATATCTAGTCAACACAAAAATAGAACATGATTGTGAATTCTATGACTTAAACCCATAGGTCTTAATTGAGAAACCCTGGTAATGGCTAAGAGTAAAGATAAATCATTTATGAGTTCATTTTTCCTCATCGAAACTTGTAGACCATATATATGAGATGATCTTGAAAAATACATAACAAATCTTATATTATTTTTTTTTCAAATGGTCTCTATAAAAAAATGACAAATTTTTACTATGTAACTATAAAACATTCTCTTCTCTCCATCAATCCTATTTGTGATTGTTCTTCTGACATCCATAATGCTAAAAATCTCCCTTTTGACATCAATGACAATCATATTACCAACATAAGTGCTTCAAATAACTATCCCATTGGGCCTACCAGAACTATTATCACTCAATTTTACACCCTTGGATATGTAGTTCAATCTTACTCCAACTAAGTGAAATAATGGGATTACCCCTAGACATTTGGGTTGTCTATAGTGGGGGTAAAACTCTAGATTGAAGGGCTACCTCTATTGATATATCTATTTAAGATTATCACCTATACTACTAACTTGTTGGGATGGAAAAGGAGAGAGACACATGAAATAAAACTATCCTAATGAGGTGATGTACTTAGTTAAAATCCATAAAACTACTATGGACTTAAACTATAAAAGGTGATTCTAAAAAATAATTTCAACATCCAAGGTTTCTCTAGCATAATTATTTCAACATGGAGGTATGACGCAATGGATTTCTCAAGGTAGATGAATAAGAGGTATGATTATAGAAAATAATACTCTTGTTTACACTTAGACACATACAATGACACAAACTACACTTCATGTGACCTATTAGAGAGCATACTGCTTGCACAAAACATGAAAGAGTAAGGTGAACATAAGGATAAATGATTACACTTATCATTAAACTATGCACTAATTCACACACTTAGGCAAGAAGTTAAGAACTCAAAAATAGCTTTAAATAATTTATTCAAAGGGAAAATCAATACTCAAACTAGAAGGGATTATTCATAGTAGATGCAGATTCTATATAAATCCAAACGTGGTTATTTATATAGATAATTGTGAAGAGAGAGAGAGAGGGGTGTAATGGGAAAAAGATTAGAAAGTGTCTATGTGAGTTAAAACAATAAATTGAGTTATGGAATAGTCATAAATAGACTTCCAAAGCTATGTGTATCACTCATTAAGATGCTCCAATCCTCCATGTGGCATAAGAGTTATGTTATAAATAGACTTTTAAATTTATGTGTATGTAGGTTTGACTAGCCTCTATTCTCTTAAATGTAGATGTTGGGTTTATCCTAGTTTCAACTCAAGACTTTTGTGTTTTGAGCTTCACTCAACTATCTCACAAGACCTCAAACTCTAAAACTCCTTTCACTCTCTATCCACACCATTTAAAGTTTGGATATAGGTGGTATTATCTTGAGATTTTTTAGCATCTAAATATCAAATTAAACTATCTTATAGTGTCATTGGTTTTAGAGATAGAAGAACTTTTTAGTAGTTTAACACATTCATTTGATCCTTCTCTCAATATATAAGCAACTTCACTCTTTGAATTGTCTTTGTTCATTATAGACCATACATGTAGGAGTGTCTTAGGCTTTTTAGCTTAGTCAGACCCTTCTCTTTATTATCAAATCACTTAGGTTCTCTTCAATGATTGGTGACACTATCTTTATCTACATTAAAGTTGAATCTCCTATTTGTATTATTCATTTGTTGTTTTGATGTTGATCTTGGTCCAGAATGAGGACATAAAGGCTTAGGGCCTATAATTCTCTTTTTGATTGCTTAGGGATACAAAAGATCACCTCTTGAGTTCTTAAACACTTCAACCCTATCAACTTCACCACATTTCCTTGTCACTCATTCAATTATCTATAGACCTTATGATAATGTTTCATATCATCTTCAACTCACCTTATAATCCATATAGACCTATAGGTACAATCAACCCATATATAAGGTATGTGTATTGAGAATTGGAGAATCTAGTAAACTTGAATTACATAATGATGGAAGTGGGGTAATCAAGGCCATTTTAATGTATGAGGAGGTGTATCAAGTCTCCCCCAGGGATATGAGCATCTTCAACCTACTTTTACATTTTGTACAAGCTTGTATGTGGAAGGAACATTTATGAATATCATTGGAGGGTTTAATTGGACTAATTTCTTGATTTTGTCATTCTTATAGTAGTGTAATGTTATCTCATAACCTTATACTATCATAAACCACTAAAATTTGAGCCAAATTGTTAATCAAACATGTAATAGACTGTTTAAACACAAACTATGCCCCCAAAAAGGAAACACTTGAAGAATATGGATAAGAATCACATATAAAAAAAGTAGCACATGAAATTAATGAATTTGAGGTATAATACATTAGTTTTGAATCAATAATAACCTCTAAATATTAAAAATATCTTAGACAAAGTGAAAATTTTAGCAGGATTGACTGAAATACCTTGTACATCAAGACCACTTTTCCTCCAAGTGAGGATAATTAACCAAGATGGTTTGGATGATGAAACCATAAAAAAGGATATATTTTACATATAAACCATCCATAAAAAACATTCCTCTCCATCAAATTTTAAAGTGAATAAATAGATGTAAGAATAGACCCTACTTGAATGGACAAGACATAGTGACCTACTATCACTCTTAGAATTTGTTAATAAATAAGGGGCTAGTAATATGAAATATAATTCCACTAATTTAAATATTAGTACCCCTAAAAATGTCCAAATTTATAGCTCCTATCTCTCTCTCTCTCTCTCTCTCTCTCTCTCTCTCTCTCTCTCTCTCTCTCTCTCTCTCTCTCTCTCTCTCTCTCTCTCTCTCTCTCTCTCTCTCTCTCTCTCTCTCTCTCTCTCTCTCTCTCTCTCTCTCTCTCTCTCTCTCTCTCCTACCTAGTCATACCATTCACTTTAAATTTACCTTTCTAAGATTATGAAGGCAATGACAGAGGAGAGATAATGTCTAAAGTGTTAGGTTCACCTAAAAATTTATATAAATACAAAAAAATATATTAGAGATAAAAAATGACACTTAGAAACCATTTCCAACTGAAATATGATCTTGAAAGGATATACAAGTGCCCAAAAGTGCTTGTAAAGTGTCATTTTACTTAGTGTAGGCATTGAATTATAGGTTTTATCATTATCTAACCATACCTAAACATTATCTATCCCCATTATAACATGTACATTATGAATCTTATTTAAATTTTTTCTTCTTGGAATGGCACATATAACTCCTCCAAATAGGCCAAAATGTTGCCAAATGTGATTTTTGCATATGAGAGACAATTAAAAAGTTAGTGCATGATATTATTTTATTAATTACACCTAAATAACTTTATATAATGACTTTAAACCATGATAAACCTTTGACCATGTTTGGAAACTTGAAATCAACCCCTAAGGCTAGACAAGTGTACATAAGACAAGAACTTGGACAAGATTAAACAAGAACAAATATGACCATATGGAACTATCTAAGACCATTTAAGACCATGAAAATACCATTAAAATATTTTGAAAACCCTATGATGTTTTAACCTAGAGGGGGTGACCAATTTTGACTTGAGGTCAAAATTTTGTCAACACATAGTGCATAGATGAGTTAATTGTGCCAATCATAACCAAATCTAGTAATCATTTTGCTAAGGACATTGATAAATGTATTATTTTCAGATTATAATTTAACATTAAAATATGGATATTATGATGTATATAAAGTGTGTTATATCTTATATTTAACACAAATTTTTTCATTATTTAATGCTTAAAAGAAGTCCCATTATTTGTAATGATGATCATAGGGAGACTGAAGCGAGAAATATTGTTGGTAATGATAAAATGACATTGACATATATATTATCTATTTTTGGATTTTAATACAATGGCCTCTACCCATTTTTAAAAGTAGTTTATAGTTGTGATAATTAATTTGTGACCTCCTATAGATTTTGAATTTATCTTACAAGTTAAATTAAATCCCCATAGCCTTAATGACCATAGTGATACTATGGTTTGTAACTTATATGAAGGGATATGGTGTAGATTACCATGGGATTTAATTTTTTTGCATAAATTTTCATATTCTTGACATTATTGTTCCATGGTTGGCTAATAGTAACATTGTCTAAGTAATTTGTGTGACATTTCTTTACTACTGAAATGGCCACCATATTCACTATCATGCACCTATATAATGGAAAACTTAGCCTCCTCAGTTGTTATACACTAGAGTAAGTTTCCTTAAAAATATAATTTTAAAAATTATCTACCAAAAATGACATATCCAAGGGAATTTTGTTGTAGTTTGTGATTATCATTCCTTATAAAAGTATCTTGTGTAATAGATTTGTGTAGAGAATTGTATATATTTGAAAAGCATTCAGACAATGCTATACTATGCATGATAACTATAATCATTATATCTATGAGGTATAAATGGGACACCTATGGAGATTTTAATTATTTTATAATGAATATATCTTGATCTTCATAAGAGTCAATAGAGATCAATGATGCTTCATTGGCCATTATATCAGCATGATGATTATATTTACATGGAATGTTTTCAATAGAGAATTTTTCAAACTAAGCTTGTAGACATTAAAACATATTCTTATATAGAATGAGGTATTCTTATTTGGTTTAATAGGTTTTTTTGATGTGATTGAAAATTAATTATGAATCCATGGGAACTTTTATTAGTTTAATTCAGAGAGCTTGAGCTACTTGAAGGAGTAGGATAAGGGCCTCATATTCTAAATGTTGTTTGTACATTAAAAAATGAGTCAGTAAGCATAGGGTATTATTTACCCAAGCATATCGATGAAAAAAATTTCTTGTAAAACATGATATTGACATATATTACCATCAAATTCATTATCCATGTATAGGGAGTGGTATTATACATTGTGAAATCATCAAAAAATCATTGTTGATAAGATTTGTGTCTTATAATGGGGTTATTACCACTTTTTCTACAATTATTTGGTCATTTATTGATTTTTATAACATAATATTAAGGTCAAATTATGTGTGTAACATGATCTAATTTACAATACAGCTCAAAAAATGTGGTTTTGACATAAGAAACATTAAAGGATTAACTTTTGTAATAACTTTTGTCTCATTGTTAATCATATAGTGCTAGAAATTTTGAGTAGTGAATACAAGTGATAAATAATTTTTTTATAATATTAAATAATTTTATTTGTATTAAAAAATTGTATGATTTATTTAGTAAATAGATCACTCTTTATAATGATCATCATGTTGTGCCACGAGTGCCCTAAGTGCATGATTTGTTGTTGAGAAGTAAAGGAGAAGTGGCTTATCAAGTGTTGGTAGTACCGGTACAGGTGGTAGTTTCAATAAGTAATATTTAAGTGTGTCAAATATTTATTGACATGTGTGATCCCATTCAAATTTAATAGCATTCTTAAGTAATTTGGTGAATGATTGATTCTTATATACTAGTTGTGCCATAAAGCAAATATTGCCTGAATCTTGCCCTATAGGGAGTGAAGTTGATTTAATTTGGTAGGAGGCATGTCCATTATAAATTTTACCTTCTCTGGTTCAACTTTAATATCTTTTTGGGATATTTTTAATCCTAAGACATTACCAGATGAAATCTTGAATATGTATTTTTTGGTATTTAATCATACATTGTATTTTCTCATCTTTGAAAAATATACCATAAATCTATTTCAAGGTGTTATCATTCTTTTGATAGTAAAAGTAAGTCATAAACATAATCCTGACTATCTTATGAATGATATAATCAAAGATATGGGCCATTTTTCATTGGTATGTTGATCCTATATTTTTTATCCAAAAGGCATGACTATATAATGAAAAGTAAGGTGTGGTAAAATAATATTTTTCTTGGTCTTCTTCATTGATCTTGATTTGATTATAACTAGAAAAACCATCCAAAAAAGAAATTATTTCATAGTTTGCTATAGAGTCCACTATGATATAAATTTTGGATAGTGTGAAATAATCCTTAGGACATTCTTTGTTTAAGTATATAGAATCACAAAATTGGATTTAGATGTTAGGTTTAATAACTAGGACAATGTTAACATACCCATTGGGGATGAGCAACTGGTTGACTAAAATCGACATCAAGGAGCCACTAGATCTCATATTTGACTAAAAGAGGATCCTTGGGGTGCTTTTTTCAATTTTTTATTTAATTTAATTTGCATTAGGATAGAGTGTAATCCTATGTACTATGATTGAGGTGTCAATTCTAAGCATATAAAAATAGGCCCAAGTGAAAACTTTAGGGAAATCCTTTAAATTTGATGAGTATTTGTATCTTCTTCTTTATGTAAGGAAATAAACAACAATATGATGAGATAATTAGTATTGGTTCCATAATTTAACTCAACTATCTCTTCATTAAGTAATTTAGATTATTTAATAATGTACAGTGTCATACAAATAACATCATTTATGTCAAGTGTAATATCATCAAAATTATCTGAATGCTCAGCAAAGTATGCATGAGAATTTTTTAAACCAAGAAACATATTATTATGATATAAGTAAAGGGAGATACTTGTATGTCCTTAGGAATTATAAGAGATCCTCATCATTAGAATTTTTTTTAAAAGTATATAAATATGGAGAAGCTATATTATTGATAAGATTAGGGTAAATAATTAAAAGTGTAAAAACATGATTTATTGTATTGCCAACCTATAAAATAGGTGGAAAAAACATTATATGTTGATAATCATGGTGAGAGGACTTGAAATTATATGTGTTATATTAATATCTAAGTCCTTGTCTTCCTTATTGATCATATACCTAAATAGGGTTAAGGATTACATGTTCTTATTTTCTGAGGCCCTGTCCTTTGTAACCCATTTTTTATAAATATCTCAATGCAAAGGGAGAAGTGACTCTACTATCTTGTGATTTATATGTATTTGGGGGAGTCATATGTGAACTTTAAATAGTATATTAGATGGGTGTTGTAGTAAAATCCATGTGATAATATAACTATGTGAAGGATCTTTATGTTGATAATATTTTAATGGTTCTTGATCCATATGACATGTGTAGGTATGACCTTTGTAGTTGAAATTTAAACATGCATGTAAATTGGATAAAACTACAGGCATATCATGAATCCAAAATCTGTAATGTCCCTTACTTAGGGCCTCTCTTATCTGCACAAAAGCTCTGATACCAAAGACCAAAGCTCTGATACCACTGTAATATCCCTTCGAATATCAAAACAAAGCTCCAAATTGCTTATCTAAATTCCTGCAAAATATCTTCAAATAGATGAATAAATCACAGTATAATTTCTTATTTATTTGCTCATAAGCTTACAATTTGAGATCCTTGGTCAGGTATACAAAGAATATCTAAAGTTTGGCCTTATAGCCTGAATATTCCGTGAACTGGGTTGAATCTGGCACGTCTCGGCCTGCTGTGTAAAAAACACAGTCGCCGACGTCGGTTATACTACCATCGTCGGTCGACCTGTAGTGGTCCCCTTACCGACGTCGGTGATGAGTCGACCGATGTCGGTCTCTGTAAGTTCCTGTTCACCGATGTCGGTACCTGAACTTTCTGTAGATGCGTACAGATTTTTTGCAGATCTGTATAGAAGTCGTACGGCTGTTGATATAACACACCCTGTATGCCTGATCTGTAGAATTATGGGCTGACACAAAAGATCTATATCTGGATAATTCTTGAATCAAAAACCCAAAATAAAGAAAATACCTGTAAACCCTTGTGATAGCTTCTGAGTGAAGTTATCTCTCAAATACCTGTAATACTATGATAACTTCTGGGTGAAGTTATCTCTCAATTCGGCAATAGATCGGCTGATCTTTCACAACCTCTGAATCGCACACAATGAAGAGTTGACATTCTTCACTGCAATTGGAATCCTGGAACCCTTGGCTCAGTCTTCACAGAAGAATTTCTTAATAAGAATCAATATCAAAATAATCATGGATACAAACTCTCTCTCATGAGAGATTCTTATACACCTCCAAAGGTGTGCTTGCTAAAATTAGACTCCCTTAAATTAGACTTCCTTAAATTAGAACTAGGGTCTTAAAATTAGACCAAGTCTTAATTTAGAATTTGCATCCTCAAATTAGACCAAATCATTAATAATTAATAATTAATTAATAATTAATTATTAATTAATAATTAATTAAAATTAGTTCAAATAATTAATATTTGATTAAATCAATCAAATATTAATATCTCCCTTAATTCATGCCCGAAAGTGCCCGAACGAAAGCCAAGCCCAGCTCCATCAAGACCCTCTATCCACCTCATTAGCCTACGAGGGTCACATAATAGGCTAATCATCTACTCTGTACATGTCGACTAAAAAGGGGACATGACAATCCGCCCCTCCTGAAATTGCTTGCCCTCAAGCAATCGCTGAATACCGGGATCCCAAATGAAGTCTCGATCTACAGTGCTGTCAACCAACACAAACTCCAGGCCCTGTCCATCACCACTCTCATCCAATGGTGTCACATCACCTCTGTCTCCTGTACGCATATCGTCATCAACATGTGACCCCCCTGTAAAAGAAAGCTGAGCCTCTACCACATGTGCTGACTCTTGAACTGAACTCACCTCAAGACAAAGCTCGTCCTCATATCTTTCCTGTGTTGGTGCCAATGTGCCCTCATCATCGCACTCTATCATATCATGTCGTATAGGCATCTCCATCCGATGAAAAAACATATGCTTGAAGCTACTGCCCCGTATTGCCTTAAGAATATGTGTTTTTCCATCAACCTGAAAACGAACCTCCATATCTTTGAGATGAAGAGTAACTTCCTCAAATGAATGAAGCCACTTCATACCCAAGACTAATTCTATGTCCCCCATGTTCACTACAAAATAATTAGCCTTGAACTCATAGTTGTTCAAGCGCAATGGGAGATCTCTAATCATGCGCTCACACTTAAGAGTGTGACCATCGGCGACCTTAACTCTAATCCCCTCAAAATCTTCGGTAGTGAGTCCACGCTCCTCCACCAATCTGGCATCTATGAAATTATGTGTAGCTCCTATATCAAGAAGGGTGGTAACCTTCTGCCCTACCAAAACTCCACGGAGTCTGAATGACTCATCCGACTGAATGCTGGATAGGCGTGCCTCCTATATATGAAGCTCTAAATCTGCCTCTGCCTTAGGCTCTGAAGCCTCTGCCTCCTCAGAACTACCCTATTGTTCGGAATCTTCTGATTCCGCATCCTCATAATACGCCCACATCACACGATTTGCTTTGCCCTTAGGCCTCAAAGGGCAATCGTGATGGATATCATATGGACCTTTGCAGTAGAAGCAAAGCTTCTTCCTGCGTAGATCATTAAGTGCCTCACGATCCAAAGGTGGTGCTGCTGGATTGGCCTTTGAATCATTTTTAACCCCGGATTTATCTATGTTAAAATCCGGTCTCTCTGTATCCCCGTTGGAGTGCTTATGGTCTCTCAATGAAGACGTACCTCTGGAGTTAGATCTACTTGATGGGGCTGCCATCTCCATACTGCGCGCCTTCCTCATAGCTTCCTGTAATGAAGGAGGATCAAAGCCTTTGATCCAACCTCTCAATGGTTCTGTCAAGCCCTCCATGAAGAGTACTACTAGTCGCCTCTCTGAAATGTCAGGAACCATAACTGATAACTTCTGGAAGTCACCAATGTATGACTCTAGACTGCCACTTTGGCGCAACTGTGCCAACTCTCGGAAATAGGACTCTGGATCCCTCCTGTCAAAATGCTCCACCAGCCTGTCCACAAACTCCTGATAAGAAGTGATCCGATCATGATGGAGTGTCACCATCCCATGGTGCCACCAATCGTGAGCTACTCCCTCAAGATGTAGTGTCGCATATCTGATAGCATCTTCCTCACCCATCGGTCGCAATGTGAGAAATATATCCAGCTTACTAACCCAGGCCTGTGCTGTCACCTTACCACTACCGTCAAATGTTGCTAGTGTGAGCCTACTCGTAGCCTGCTTCAGATCATTGTTCTGGGGCCTTGGCCTCCCATTCTGTCGACCTCGATAATGTTCTTTCCTTTGTGTGAGAAATCGGTCAAAAGTAATCATCTCCCTGACCACAGGTGGTAATGACTCCCACTGATCAGTCGCTGCCCTGAATGTGTCTATAAATTCCTCCTCATGCTCTTCACCTGCTATAACCTCTTCTACTTCCTGTCTCACAAAGATAGGCCTAGTAGGCCTATTCGCTGTATGAGAAACAGTCCCATGGCCATGCTGTGATCCTGCAACACTCCTGACATCTTCACGGTGTGGGGAATGTCTCCTCGGAGAACCCAATCTTGGCAGTGCTGCTGCCAACTGCTGTAATACCTGATTATTCTGCCTTTGCCCTTCTCGTAGTTCTCTAAGAGTAAGTAAAACCTCTGGATCATCTTGGTCTCTCGGATAGTGAGGAATACGGGCCCTTCCAATATCATCACCCATGTCTTTCGGCGGTTGTTCTAGAACTTGAGTACCTTCAAGTAAAGCTTTACTGCGTGTGTAATACCCGTGTGGGTCGCAACTCTTGTGGCTGCATAAAATTTCTAAACCCTCAGGATGGCAGGATTTAGCTCTGATACCACTGTAATGTCCCTTACTTAGGGCCTCTCTTATCTGCACAAAAGCTCTGATACCAAAGACCAAAGCTCTGATACCACTGTAATATCCCTTCGAATATCAAAACAAAGCTCCAAATTGCTTATCTGAATTCCTGCAAAATATCTTCAAATAGATGAATAAATCACAGTATAATTTCTTATTTATTTGCTCATAAGCTTACAATTTGAGATCCTTGGTCAGGTATACAAAGAATATCGAAAGTTCAGCCTTATAGCCTGAATATTCCGCGAACTGGGTTGAATCTGGCACGTCTCGGCCTGCTGTGTAAAAAACACAGTCGCCGACGTCGGTTATACTACCGTCGTCGGTCGACCTATAGTGGTCCCCTTGCCGACGTCGGTGATGAGTCGACCGATGTCGGTCTCTGTAAGTTCCTGTTCGCCGATGTCGGTACCTGAACTTTTTGTAGATGCGTACGGATTTTTCGCAGATCTGTACGAAAGTCGTACGGCCGCTGATATAACACACCCTGTATGCCTGATCCTGATCTGTAGAATTATGGGCTGACACAAAAGATCTATATCTGGATAATTCTTGAATCAAAAACCCAAAATAAAGAAAATACCTGTAAACCCTTGTGATAGCTTCTGAGTGAAGTTATCTCTCAAATACCTGTAATACTATGATAACTTCTGGGTGAAGTTATCTCTTAATTTGGAAATAGATCGGCTGATCTTTCACAACCTCTGAATCGCACACAATGAAGAGTTGACGTTCTTCACTGCAATTGGAATCCTGGAACCCTTGGCTCAGTCTTCACAGAAGAATTTCTTAATAAGAATCAATATCAAAATAATCATGGATACAAACTCTCTCTCATGAGAGATTCTTATACACCTCCAAAGGTGTGCTTGCTAAAATTAGACTCCCTTAAATTAGACTTCCTTAAATTAGAACTAGGGTCTTAAAATTAGACCAAGTCTTAATTTAGAATTTGCATCCTCAAATTAGACCAAATCATTAATAATTAATAATTAATTAATAATTAATTATTAATTAATAATTAATTAAAATTAGTTCAAATAATTAATATTTGATTAAATCAATCAAATATTAATATCTCCCTTAATTCATGCCTGAAAGTGCCCGAACGAAAGCCAAGCCCAGCTCCATCAAGACCCTCTATCCACCTCATTAGCCTACGAGGGTCGCATAATAGGCTAATCATCTACTCTGTACATGTCGACTAAAAAGGGGACATGACAAAATCTTCCAAGAAAAATATTATAATTAAGATCATTAGGCATAACTTAACATGTCCTAGGTAGTGTTATAGGTCTTAATGATCTTAATTATAATATTTTTCTTGGAAGATTTTGGATTCATGATATGCATGTATTTCCATGCATAACATAACATGTCATAGGTAGTGTTATAGGTCCTAATGTAATTTTAAGTTTGATTTGACCCAAATTTGTGTGAAATATTATCAAACCCTTAGATGTTAATATGAGAAGGATACAAATCCTTAGCATGTGTATTAATAATCCACATAACATAAATATTAAAAATGTTTAACCCTGATCTATTGTCAACTAAAATGTGTTTGACACCCACCCCATTTATTTTTAATTTAATGTAGAGAGGCAGGTGTAGATATATGATGTGATGAGGTGGGAGATCTTATTTTTTGAATGATTATCTATAGTTTATTTCATATTATTAATTATGGAAGTAATATAAGTAAGATCTACTATGTGGGGCACCTTGGTATCATAGAGTGATACATACAAATATTCATAATAAGTATGGTGGATAAGAAAAGCCACTAATGTTCTCTTATGTCTACTAGTGACAGGTAAGGAATCAAAGTTAACTAAAGAGAACAAATCATATAAAGGAGACTTATTAATTTTAAGTAATGTATTTGGTATCTTATGTAACATATCCTCTATATGTTTAAATATTTGCTTCTTAAATGAATTCAATGTAAAATAAAAATAAACCATTAAATAAATAATGAAACATTACATATAATTCAGCTAATACAAACCAACATGCATATACGTGTTTATGTCTTCTTTAAGTTCATTCTCAATTAAAGGAAATAAGCATATGAATGAAAGTACTAGACTTTACATAAAAAAGTGATACACTTATTCTATAATTATTATCATGATTATAAAAAACAAAAATTAGAATATATATGGATATGAAATCAGAATATGGGTCCTTGAAAATTGGAAATAGAAAAACTTAAAGGTAGTCTAGGGTTAGGGTTTGTGAAAAGTTTGAAGTAAGCTAGGTTCACCAAATTATTTAACTTTTTAGGGTTATGGATTTTAATCCATAGGTTGTTAAAAGGTGTGAGTATAGTAAATTAGGATAAAAATATTTAATAAATACAACCACTGATTTGCAATAGAATTGACTTAGTTTGAAAATTTTAAAAATAATAATAAATGTTGTAAATAGGTACATAGTTGGAAATTTATTGAGACAAAATATATAAAGGCTAAAAATAGGACAAGGGATGATCTATGTTTTGAAAATAAGATCTATATGTCAAAACCCTTCTTGGATAGTAGTTCCCTTATTAGAGAGTAGTGTTAATGGTGCTAGTGTCATTTTTAACCATTCTCTAGACCTTTAACTTTGGTTTTTGTAGAGAAACATTCAGACCCCACACCCTCATGAAGAAGGGGCCATAATCCCTCTACTTCACCCTTGAGAGGAGCCTTCCTCTCCTATTTGTCCTCCACTGATGGGGGATAGTCCTCTGTCCACCCCTCTTTCACACGTAGGAGAGTCTACTTTGACCTCTCCCATGTTGGAGGATGCTTTGATGGCACCAACATCGGTGGTCTCACCCCCATCCTTCTTATCACCAATGGTGGATCGTAATTTCCCCACTCCTAAACCACATGTGGAAGGCATGATCATCCTTGTTCTCTATCCTCTCGAAGAGCCACTTTCTCCAATCCCTTCTCCACCAAGAGAAGAACTTGCCATCTCACCCACTTCGGTCGAGGAAGATCCGGTGATGGTTTTCTCTCACCTTTGGCCCGAGATCATTGCATCCAATATGTTTCCACTCTCATGTTATCACCCAAATCCTCTAATGGACCAATTGTAAGACCTCACGTGATGTCACCTAAACCCTTCTAACATGATTGGCAGAAAACTTAGGATTTCTTCATTCTAGGAATCTAAAACATGAGGTGTTATGGGAGCAACTTAAAGCTCCTTATCTTACATATCCCACTTCATCTTATACTACCAACCCTTTCACAACAATTCACCCTAAAGTTTTTGATGAGGATCGGGCTTCCACCTCTAAATAATCAAAATCTCAGCCTTCCATGTCTGAACCTAAACCCTCACATGTGTCTACCATGCTGAAATAGATTAAATTTCTAGGTGTTTGCCCTATATTAAACCTCACTCACCCACAAGTGAAGGTATATTTGAACCTTGCCACACATAATAGAAGTCCTCACACCATATTAAAGAAGGCTACTAAACCATGCTAGAGAACTCCTCCACCTTCACCATTACCCTCGATCCTGGGTCCACATCCATGTACTTTAATATGAGTGCTCCTTACTCCAACACCTTACAAAAACAAACTGCCTCCATTACTCCCTTTACCCGTCAAACATATATTTCCTCAAAAAAAATTTGATACCTCTCATCATGAAAGTGTCATCTACACGTCTGGCCACACCACCAACCAAAAAGATGGTACGAAAAACTCCTCCTACAACTCCTAAATAGAAGTTGTCAACCCCTACTGCAACCATGAGTGCAGACCCATTGGTGGGTTCATATGATTTGATGTTATGCTGATTGTTGTAGTCTTCTAGCATCATTCACCCACCCATTAAACCATACCAACCTCTCAGATCAAAACCATCTTGGTTTGATGACACTAAAATTTGCTGGTATCATCACACACCTGGACATGATACTGAGTGTTGTTGCACCCTTAAGGTTTCCATTCACTAACACTTGGAAAAAGGCACCCTTCTTATTGAGGATTCTCTCAACCATTCTTTTGAAAAACTACTAATACCCTCCAATGCCTAACAAACCTCTTCACCTAAATCGAGATCCCAACATGAGACTATGGTCCCTCTACCACTGTCTCCCCCTTTATTCAAAATCAACACCATAAATGTGGCCACCAGGTCCCAAACATCAAAGGATAAAGGAAAAGAGCAGGTCTCTACCCCTGGAACATATCCATTCGCCAAGCTCTCTCAACCACCAAAACCCAAGATTTCTATTTTGGGCACATCTCAACCAACATCTCCAAGGGAAAATCCTCCTAACCTCTCTAGTCCACACGACGTTTGGTATAAATGACTTGTTGACTACTTGACTTATTCTATCATTCCTCCTCATCTCTCTAGCAATGGATGGTGGGCTTTTATCAAGAATACTACTTGATACACCATGCTAGGGGGTCTTCTCTACAAACAAGGTCTTGACAGCGTCTTTTTCTGATGCTTAACCACCATTAAGACATCTCATGTCATCAAACAAGTCCATGATAGGATTTGTGGGGGACATTTTAGCGGTAACTCAGTTACAAAACACATCCTCCACCTGGGCTATTATTAGCCCACTCTTAACCAAGACTGTAGTGATTATGTTTGGTGTTGTATTAAATGATAGCAACATGTTAACCAACTTCATGTCCAACATCGACCAAAACATGCCTACAACAAAAATTTGAAAGAGTGAGATTTCACAATCAAAAATCTCATCCTTAAATAAAACCAACACATGAGCAATATGGAAAGAAGAAAATGACGCAAGTTTGCTCCTAATTGGCTCAGACCTTACATTATAATGCACAAGTATGGATCAGGGACTTATCGTCTGTCTTCTTTCGAAGGCCAGCCAGAACCTGAGCCCCTTAATGAATTGCATCTGCAACCATTCTATTGTTAATCAAGTAATCATTCACTTGATGTTTAACTTGAGCTCATCCATTGAGTAAACCCTATCATCCTCATTCCTATTCCTTTCAACCCTTTTTCCTTATAACATTTGCTAACCCTTTTTTAAAGCAGTAAATACTTTGTCCTAATAAAAGGGAAACCCCTAAACCTCTATAGTCTAGTCCATGACTACAAGTTCAGTCAACAAACAAAATATATAAAATTGGGATGCCTAACCAAAGGTCATAAACCATAAATGTACACTGCTCCCTCGAAGGACAGCTGCATAATTATTGTAATTAATAGACTTCTCCCTTAAAGGATAGCTATGCAAAGACATCAAAACATATAAAGAAAAAAGTACACCACTCCCTTGAAGGATGGCTATGCCCAAATTTTTCTATAAATAGCACCCTCTCAAAAGCTACCCACATCAATCAGCTTCACATGACCACAACACAAAACAATATCCCCAAGTAGACTTCTCGCATTGATCAGTCTACCAAAAAAAAATGACTGACAAAATATTAAGTCATGGACTTGTCTATAGTCATTCTCAGGGTCACCTATAAAAGGGGCAAAGTTATCCCTGCTAAAAAAAGAGGGTTACGCTATCCTCACATCTAACATAATCACTCTTATTACCCCAACATATTCAAGGGACTTTGAGCTCACTTAATGTCAAGTGATTAGAGTACTTTTCTAACATAAACCAATGGTCAACGACGTAATGCATGAACAGGGATTTTATTTAGAAAAACCCTATCTATGTTATCACTATGGTCCTTGTCAATGAAAGAGCAAAATGCCTTTCATTTCTTATACACCTTCGTCACATACAACCAAATCATTTTCCAAACCAACCCAAACTAAACCAAACCAAAACATTTTCTAACCAATAACACAACATCATGCAATTATCACAGCCCATTCACACTAGTTTCTATGGAAAACAATACACATGGAAACTACCAACAAAACACAATTTATGTCAAGCATATACCATCACCAATATGGAAACTTTTTAAAGCATAAATAATCTCATTTCATTTTTAGCATACACCATCACTAATATGGAAAATTGCTAAGGATGAAAAACCACATAACCTATGTTACATCATATGCATTCATACAATATGGAAAAGGTTGTAACATCATCATACATTCATCATTTTCCAACATAACCAAACCAACTACCAACCTCTTTGCCTCTTCTTCCCTTTTGGGGAGAACTACATTGGCCTGAGGCCCCTCGCATGGGCTATGTAGGTAGCACTCAGTTAACATGGCATCTTCTAAGGTTAGCTCGGCCATTCGTTCATTTGTCTACCTGATGGACCAACCATTTAACCTTTAACCATGACCTAACCTAGTCAAACCCAATCCATAACCTACCCTCTTCTTCCCTTTTGGGGAGAACTACATTGGCTTGAGGCCCTTAAAACAAGGGCTATGTAGGTATCACTCAGTTGACATGGGGTCTTCTGAGGTTAGCTCGGCCATTCATTGGTTCATTTACCTAATGGACCAACTATCTAAACCAATGCAAAATCATGACTAAACAACCAGCCCTGACATTGTAGAAGTCACTTTAGACTTCTCATGGGACATATTGGAGATCACATACATCTCCCTAACCACAATAAACAACACATGAGATCACTTATATCTCAACCCAACTCGACCAACAACCTTGGAGATCGTGACTATCTCCTCAGGCCATGACCACTTTCGAGACAACTTTTCCTTGGTTATTTTGATTGCATATATGCTACATCATGAATAGTTAGCAAACTATATGCACCCCACATTACAACCCTCACATTTATTGTTGGATCACAACCAAGTTGATCCCCAATATTTGTGACATTTTTGTGTTTTCTAGGAGCACCTCCTAGCTCAGATACTTGGAACATGATGACCATTAGAGATATAGCTTTGATCGATCTAACCCAATCAGCTTCGACCAAAAATCTGAGGATCGATTAGTTTGATTTTAGTCCTCCTTGACCATTAGAGCTATAATTTTGATTGATTAACCCAATCAACTACCACTAAAAAGCTAGGGACTAGTTACTTTGATTTTAGTGCTCCTTGACCTTACCTGTGACAATTTGACCTAACTATCACATGAAGTGGTATACATGCAATCTCAACTATTGCAATGTTCACACTCTAGCTTCACCATACCCATCCACTACCTATCAAATCAGCACCTGATTTTGGGTTCCTTTCTCTTGATTCCTACTTTGAGGGGGAATACCTCATCTCATACTTGGGGCAACCTACTCCTATTTTTGTCTTGCAGTTCGTCAGAAACAACCAACAAGACAAAAAGGGGCAAATGTAGACACCAATATTGTGTTGACCTCCCCTTGGTCCCCTTCTAACCACTTACACACTTTATTAATTTAAAATAAACTTATTTTAAATTAATGACATCACCTAGACACCTCACCTTAGACACCTCACCCTAAGACCATTTCTTACCCCATGAGTCACCCTGAGACTAAGTCATCTACCCATGACCTATTCTCACTCTATCCTAACCTCCTAACTAACCCTCGTGCCTAATAAACCCATATTTTAACCATTCTCCAATGGTAGATGCACTTGGTGGATGGAGAAATGGGCCAAATAGCCCTTTTACCCATTCTCTAGCCACTGACATTGGTCAACTATCAGCCAATGCCAGCAGAACCACTGATGTCAGTTACATAACCTAAGCTCTAAGCTTGAGCTACCCCATGGTTCTTGGAGATCGATGCGCACGCTCTGAGACCGATCTTCAAAATTCGACTATCATCCTCCAAGCTAAAAAAACTCTATAGAAGTCACTCCAGACATTGGATTGAGAATATTGTACGAGGTCTTTGACATCAGCTGCAACAGGAATAAGCATCCTAACACCCTCAGGTCTTCACCAAAAAGCTAAGTATTCTTCTAGTCTCCATTTCAACATTCTATAATAACTTAGTAATTATTTTGTATTTACTATTTCTAAATACTATCAACTAGACTTGACTTTCTTCATGGAGAGGCTGAAAAGCCTTCCTCTTATCCTTACCCTCTCTTCACCCCTATCCTCTATCTCACCCTTCCTCAGACTTTAGTAACCTTCTTATAACCTTGCACAAACCTTTGAATCCCCACAAACTCTTCTATTGACCATAGACATAATCCAAAACCCATCTAAGGCCCATTGCCCCGACTGAGATCGACCACAACCTAGACCGACATTGGCAATATGACTGACATCGACACTATCTATAGACCGACCTCGACAGGACTACCAACATTGGCTACTGTGACATATAGACTATAAAGAAATAGGTACACACTATCTATTTTCCTCTTTGTTAGTCATTTTTCATTTCTTTATTTATGACACTTTTACTTATAAACAGTGGACTATCATCCCTTACTGAGCTTTACACTTTTGGGACTGAGCGCGTAGCTTGGAAGTCCACCATATCTTATTCTAAAATTTTCTATGTTTAAGTCTCTTTCTTATCTATAGGTGTTTCCTCCATAGCCAAAGAGGAGCTCCTAAAACTCTTGGATATGGTGCACAACTTAATCTGGGTAACATACAAACCCCTAACCTTTAACTTTAGTTTCTTCTTCTGAATGTAAATAGAAAAAACATAGAGAAACATTTTGGCACGCTCGGTGGGACTTGAACCCACAATCGCCTGATTAGAAGTCCCACCGTGCATGCCAGAATGTTTCTCTACATTTTTTATATTTACATTCAAAAGAAGAAGAAACTAAAGTTAAAGGTCAGGGGTTTATACGTTACCTAGATTAAGATGCACACCGTATCCAAGCGTTGTAGGAGCTCCTCTTTGGCTGTGGAGGAAAACACCTATAGAAAGAAAGAGACTCAAACATAGAAAATGTTAGAGTAGGATATGGTGGACTAACAAGCTACGCAGTCAGTCCTAAAAGTGTAAATCTCTATGAGGGATGACAATCCACTATTTATAAGTAAAAGTATCATAAATAAAGAAATGACAAATGACTAACAAAGAGGAAAATAGATAGTGCATACCTATTTCTTTGTAGTCAGTATGTCACAGTAGCTGACATCAATAGTCCTACCAAGGTCAGTCTATGGATGGTGCTGACATCGGTCATATTGCTAATGTCGGTCTAGGTTGTGGTCGATGTCGGTTGGAGAAATGGGCCTTGGATAGGTTTTGGATTATGTCTGTGGTTGACAAAAGACTCTGTGGGGATTTAAAGGTTTGTGTAGGGTTATGAGAAGGTTACTGAAGTTTGAGGAAGGGTGAGATAGAGGATAGGGGTGAAGAGAGGGTAAGGATAAGAGGAAGGCTTTTCAGCCTCTCTAGGAAGAAAGTCAGGTCTGGTTGATAGTATTTAGAAATAGTAAATAGAAAATAATTACTAAGTTATTTTAGAATTTTGAAATGGAGACTAGAAGAATACTTAGCTTTTTGGTGAAGACCCGAGGGTGTTAGGATGCTTATTCCTATTGCGTTTGATGTCGAAGACCTCATACAATATTCTCAATCCAATGTCTAGAGTGACTTCTACAACATTTTTGTAGCCTGGAGGATGATAGTCAAATTTTCAAGATTGGTCTCAGAGTGTGCACATTGATCTCTAAGAACTGGGGGGTAGCTCAAGCTTAGAGCTCAAGTTATGTAACCGATGTTGGTGGTTCTACCAGCATCGGCCAACAGTTGACTGACGTCAGTGGCTAGAGAATGGGTAAAAGGGCTATTTGGCCCATTTCTCCATCTGCCAAGAGCATCTACCATTGGAGAACGGTCAAAAGATAGGTTTATTAGGCATGAGGGTTAGCTAGGAGGTTAGGATGGAGTGAGAATAGGTCATGGGTAGATGACCTAGTCTTAAGGTGACTCATGGGGTAAGAAATGGTCTTAGGGTGAGGTGTCCAAAGTGAGGTGTCTAGGTGATGTCATTAATTTAAAATAAGTAGTTTATTTTAAATTAATAAAGTGTGTAAGTGGTTAGAAGGGGACTAAGGGGGGTTAACACAATATTGGTGTCTACACCCTTCTTGGATAGTAGTTCCCTAATTGGAGAGTAGTGTTAATGGTGCTAGTGTCTTTATTTTGGCTATAGTTTCCCTTGTGTAGAATTATTTCAAGATTCAGGATGAACCTATGTTTAAGTCTGCAATCTTGTTCCTAAACACACAAGTTTTGATTCCCTATAGGTGACCTATTTTGACTAGTTTTATATGAAAACCCTAAATATACATATTTATAGGGAATTTAATTGTCACAAGTGGAAAAGTGTGATGTTAGTAGGGTAGGTTGGACATCTTCAACACCCCATTATGATTAGAGTTTCCTACATACCAATACTCTAAGGAGGGATAAAGCTCTATGTATTACTCCCAATTAAGTGCTAGTGCAAGTGCAAGTGAAACTATTATGAATATTAGTTTGAGTGATTTGAGTGTGCTTGAGAATTGAAATATGAGTAATCTAAGCTTAGGATTCCTATAAATGGTCATATGCATAATTAGGGTAGAATAGGGGTTAATTATCTTGATTGTGCATACTTATTTTTAGTTTTTTTATGTAATTTGCATTTGATTTCCATCTAGTGGATAAAGGCCTAAAATTTATGTGTGTGTGTGTGTGTGTGTGTGTGTGTGTGTGTGTGTGTGTGTGTGTGTGTGTGTGTGTGTGTGTGTGTGTGTGTGTGTGTGTGTGTGTGTGTGTGTGTGTGTGTGTGTGTGTGTGTGTAATTTTAGTGTTTGTATGACTATTAAAATAGGTATATATCAAACCTAGGTGGTTTTTGATTTGAAAATATATCTATTGGTGGCCAAAGGTAGAAAATTACAATAACACCAACACTGAGACACTAGTGCCATTAGCACTACTATCCAAATTATACTGCTAGTGTCTAGGTGAAATTACCTAAGGAACTAGTTTTCATGATGTTTAATTGAAGGTTTGGGACTAATTTATGGATGTTTATGGGCATGTGTGGCACACATGAAGGCTAGATAAGTGTCTAAATATCCCTAAGATTGGTCTATGGCTAAGCTAGGGATGGGTGGTATTAAGTATCACTGTTAGCACTCAAGTGTAATTTTTAAATGATTACAATTAGGTTTTTATATGTTGTAAGTATATATATTGATAATGAGTGGGGGTGAATTAGTTTCCTTCAAATAATCCATCAAATTTTTTATCATTCATGAATCACTCATTCACATACATACCTTAACCAATGCATAAACAAGAATATATGAAAGCAAGCAACATAATAATATAACAGATATGTGGTAAACCCTATTTGGGTGATAAAACCCATTTAAACACAAATTTTAATACAATACTATAAGTAATGGATCAAATTTTAGTGAGGCACCAAATCCATAAGGATTACCAACCCCTCATTTAGTCAAGCACCAACTCAACTAGTCCTTTATAAAGCAACAAATTGCAAGGAAGAAACAAACCCCTAGGTAAATTAGAACCAACTAAGCTACCTTAAACATCTAATAAAATTTAAACACCTATTTACCACTAAATTTAAGATGACCACATTATTTTTCTCTTCTCACTCTTTTATCTCTCTCAAATAACCTATTAGGCCTTCTCACTCAACTAACCCTTTCCTTCATATAATTAGGTCTTATGACCTTGACATAACCTATAGAAACATTTTTATAATTTCATGAAATATTTAAAACACCTCTATGATGATTTTTACACTATATATCTATTTTATAAAACTCTAAATCATTTATTCATATCCTCAATATTCTAATTAGTGAAATTAGGCCTATTAGACCTTCTCTTTATAATTGACTCTTGCTCTCACCCGTATCAATTGGAAAATAACCTATCCATACTTGGATAAAAAATTTAATATATTATAAAACACTTTTCACAAGTGAAAGAACTAATAAATAGGTCATTTATCACCCATATGGACAAAAACAACCATTAGGCCTAATAGAGACCTAATACAATTAGGCCTTATCAAATCACACATTTCAATTTGAATGCCTTAGAACACCATGAGCCTCCATAAACACATTTAAAATTAAAAAATTATTCAATTATACCTATTGTAATCTCACCTTAGGTTTCCAACACCATTTATCTGATTTTACTCTTTGAACCACACAATTAGGCCTTCTCACTACCATAAAGTCTGTATTGAAAATATGATGCATACACTCAAATTTTACACATAACCCAAACAAAAAAAAAACATGGATAGAACATAAATTACCTAATTTTAATTACCAAGTCCATTATATTTCACAATATAAGTAAAAAGACCTCAAACTAATCATTTTCATATGCTCACTCAAAAATGCACATAGACCTTAAGAACACAGTCAAGAAATTTTGAATTTTCATACTTTCATAGTAATTTATCATAAAGATAAATATATTAAAATTAAAATATTTGACATATATATCAACTTAATGTGACTTTTATTCTTCAAATATATGCAAAAATAATTAGGAACACCATTCTCACTTATACATAGAAATCTGCCTATAGCTCCAAAAACATAGTCATAAAGATCAAGACTTATAAGAACTGTGTGAAAACTTTTATGAAACTAAAATGGGTTTATATGATCCTTCAAAATCATTATAACATATATATATATATATATATATATATATATATTATAATGATAAATATCAATATTGGACTTACAGACCAACTTCATGTCTTCACCCTACACAAACTTCACTATGTTAGATAGGTCACTTTGAGAGTAATTTTTTGCTTGTATATGGGTATATTAAAAATGTATAATCAAATAGGATATGTGATATAGGTATTTGAAAATTATCCCATTCATTTGGATCCATCCCTAATCTCATTCTCACTTCCACCTAGTTTTCTTATTATCTTCCTCATTAGGCATATTTTGTGATAGTCAAACTTCCATGACAGGTTTAGTATATTGATGTTTTAAAAACTAATAAAAAAATTACATGGGGATAAACTAAAATTATAACACATAATCCTCCAACCATTTTCATTCTTTAACCTGGTCAACCCTATCTAATACATAAAAATTACAAGAAATAAGGGGATTCTTATAGCTTCCACTCACTTTTGTGACAGACCAATTCCACTTGTAGAAAATTTCAAGAGTCCTATCCATGTTAAAATAATAAAAATAGGCCATCCAATAAATTATTATCCATTTACAATAATATCTTTCTTATTAGGTCATTATGAGGGTTTTAAAAGGGTTTAGACTACCTTCCATTATTAGCAATCTTTCATAAGTTATTGACTATCAACTCTAAAACCAATGTCAAAAAAATTAAGATAGGACCCTTACCCAACTACCATGAACTACTTGGATCCTCATTCAAATTTTTCATGTGTCAATGAGCATAATAAAATCCTTCTCAGGTCTATAACACCTCAATCTATGCACAGAGAAAATCTCAACACCAATTTTCATGCTTTATCCTTCAATATTTGACCTTAAAATTGGTTGATAAGCTTGATATAACCTTTCACACCTATTAAAATTATATTATGAGCTTTGGGAACTTTTTGAATTAAATTTGACCCCTCATTAGGCCACATTAGGTCTCTTTTCTCATTATGTCATGAACTACTAGTAATACCTAGACCTTGAACACACCTTGAAACCAATTTTACTATTCTCAAAACATCATGATAATGTCTTATTACCTCATACCAAGCTTCACCACTACCACACACATTCTCACAAGCCTTAGACTACTCATCTCATCATGTTATTAGGTTTGTGTCTTCTCACTAGATCTATTCATGGAAGAACTAAGCCTCAAAACTGACATTTAAACTCATTTGAATGCTTCTTTTCCTCTTGATCATGCTTACAAAAATTTTAATTTTATCTCATGCATGTATTGAAATAATTAACCAATATTTACTATTTTTCATGGATACACCTTCTTTTAGGGCTAGACTAGGCTTCTCATTATATTTAGTACTGAAAGATTTGGACTCAAATAATCTAGCTCTCAATGATGTCAACCAAGAATATTATTTAATCAATATTCTCTAAAGATAAGACTAATTTTAATAGGATCATGATATTTTCATAATACATCATTATGCCAAGACTTCATACATAACTCATAGACTGCTAAACCAAACTCATTATATGATAATGCTCCTTAGGATTAGTACATAATAGTAACTTACCTTGTATCATGATCTTAACCTTGAAATGTCATCAACCTCATAATAATTACTAGGTTTCCTTTAAATTCTCTCTTAATAGAAAGACCATAGGCTACCTTCAATTTTTTTCTTTTCATAATAATTCTTTATCACATAACAATTCACCATGCATGGCCTCACTTTTTACCTTGAAATTAATGATGTCTATCTTGAATTTAACATAAATGAAAATAATATGAACATACCTTAGTAATATGCCCCTTTTTCATTCATGGCAAACATTTATACAAAGTTGATCATTCACAACTCCCCAAGTTGGATATTCTTCAAATTGGCTTTTCTCTCATCTAGAACTCCATCATCCTTTGGAATTAATGATAAAGGGTAATATTCTTGGAAATTATCTAATCCTTAGACCTAAAAAAACCCAAATTTTATCTTTAAATAAACACATTTTTGATAAAAAGTTGACATAGATCAAGCTCACATACTTACTCTTGGATCATGATTGTCTCCCCTTGTCTCCATGAGGTATTCAAACACTATCATAGCTGATACTTGGTTTGATCAAGTCATCATAAAAATACATTGTGACCCATCTCATGTGATCTCATCTCTAGTAGACTCTTGACTAGACCTTTGATCTAATATGTCAATAGAAAACACAAAGCTCCTATTATCAATCTGGATTAGACCCTGCTTGAGGATGTGCAATGTACACCCTCACTCCAGTTGATACATTTGGAACTTCTCTAAGCATGGGTGTGTCTTTGATGATAATAACCTCTATAAAGGGTTGTTTCCCTTATGATTTTTCAACAAATTTAACTACCGTGATTTTTGGGGTAAAAAGGGAGAAGGAAATAATAAAGAGAAATATAATTAAAAGGGTAAAATACACCTAAATTATGAAAACCCTCTGAAGATATTAAAATCAATGCACACATATAATCGAATGAAATCTATAATTTTGTCCTTAAGCATAAATATTTCAGTTGAAGGGTTGGAAACATCTTCAAATGACCCGTAAAAGGGTGAGAAAGGAAGAGATAGGTGAGGAAGGGACATGCAAAAGGAGATAAATCTTACTTACATGTTGATGTACAATTAGATTAAACACTATCTCCTGTCAAAACTCATATTCATAATAATAACTTCTTTATTGATGATTGGTCCATCCTACAATTTTCATCTTTCAAAATTTTAGGATATTTTTCAATGGCTTGACTAAGCCAATAAATAGCCTTTTTCAAAACCTAAAATAGCCTAAAGTGTAGTTATAAAAAGAGGAAAGGGTTAGTCTTGGTTAATTAACCAAGACTTAACACCTTTTTATAATATAGAGTATTTAATAAAATATTTATTTAAAAAAAAAATGCATGCCTTTTCGAACATTGGCATATAGGTATCACAGTGAGGCTAAGTTTGAAGGGTTAACTCTTAAAAGTAATAAGACACTCTCCAAGAAAACTCTAAACATGCATGAATCCAAGGTGGTGTAGAAGAATGGATGGTGGAATTATAAAATTCAAACTATTATTTACATGGTATACTATGCCAATATCTAAATCAAAAACTCCATTTGATTAATTTACAAGATGAGCTAGAGAAAGAGATATTCTCATTTTGCATGAAAAGAAGGCAGATGTGCAATAAATTTATCCAGTCAGCTCCACTTAGACTGCTAGAATGTTGAGATCCTTACAATGTGAGAAGAATGCCAAAACTAGAATTTAACCCTGAGCTGAGCTAGAAGTTGAGCTAGAAAATTTGGATGCATGGGTGTGAATATTCAAACCATGAATAAGCATGACTTTAACAACCATTAAATTGAAGATTTGAATAGTCAACCATAAATAGCCTTTAATTTGTATGGAATTCCACATTGAATCTATCATTTTCATTTATTTCTTTGGGCTTATCTTCTTATGGATTTTAGCTATATTTTTTCATTGATTTACTTGGATAAAAAGTCTATGACTTTCGATGTCCATTCCCTCAGATTTTTTCCTATGTATCTCTTTGGCAATTTTCTCAGGATTATTTCACCTTGGCTTGTTTGATATTTCAAATTATTTTGCTTTTCCCTTAGTTTATCCTATGAACTTTGTCTCTATATAACTCTTGGTCCATACCCTTGCTTGTATTCAATTTAGGTTTTATTCCTTTAGGTTTTTTCTTTTCATCTTTCGATTATCTTGATTACCCCTTCTTTTTTCTTTTTGCACAATCAAATTTCCTATGGACAAAAAGTCCATGAGAATTGTTTAAGACTTTATCTTTCTCCTCCTTTTGGGTTTATTTATTTCAACTTCCTATGGACAAAAATTCCATGGGAATTATCTAAGGCTTTCCATGCTCTTGTCTATTTCCCTTCGGGCTTATTATTATGTCCCATTTATTTCAGATTTTTTTATTTTAGAGAAAATGTTTGAGGATTTTCTTGAAGATGTACTTGTGTTTATTTTTTGAAGGAATTCCTTTAGACAAATTGTCTAAAGGAAATCCTTCAGACTTTTTCTCTGAGTCTATTTACTTGATCACTTGTTCCTTCAACTACATTGTAAAGTAGTTTTCTTGTAAGGTACATAACCTTTGGGAATTTTTAAAACGTCTTTCCTGAAGGCACATGATCTTTGGGATTTTGTAAAAATTCCCTAGACTCATGATATCAACCATCTTGAAGGGCACATGCCCTTTGGGTTTCTTGCAAACATCCCTTCTAACCTTGAAGTGAGCCTCCCCAAAGGTTAGGTGCCCTTTGATAAAATTGTCAATGATCCTTCTGAAGGGTAGATTCCCTTAAATTTTTTTGAAAGGGGACTTTTGTGAAGGTAACATACCCTTTAGAAAAAATGAAATGGATCATTACTTTGAAAAGAAGCCCCTTAGATTTTTTTGAAATTATCCTCTTTATCTTTCAAAAAAAATGGAAGTGTCATTTGGACCTTCGAATTGACCCTCCAGACTTATCTTTCAAACTTTCCCGAAGGGTACCTACCCTTTAGGATTTTGTAAATGGTCTCCTTCACTTGAAACTATCCCTTCAAATTTCTATTTTGAGTTTTTCTAAAGTGTACAAACCCTTTGGGAATTTTGAAATGATCCCTCTGAAGGGTACATACCCTTTAGGATCTTTAAAAGATTCTTTTTATTTTCCAAAGAACTACCCCTTTGGCTTCTTTCAAACATTTTGTAAAGTCCCTGCAAATGCATTCCCTTAGATTTTTTCCCCTGAACAAATTGTTTGAGGAAATTATTCTAACACTTAGCCATTTTAGACATGAAAAGACAACACTTTGAGGAAGAAAATACTAAGGAAAAAGTATTCTTGGGAGAAAAATTTAATGAAATAAGGTCCAAAAGTTATAAACTTGTATTTTGTAGGTGTTCAAAATAAAAGGTCACTTTCATTTATAAGTGAACTTAGCTTTATATTTATTTATGATATTTGAATAGGATATATGACCTTTTTCAAACCTTTTGTAGTTATATTGTTCTTGAATGAACTATAGCTCATTAATGATCCCAAAGGAGGCTCCAAAGTATATTTTATCTTCATTCTTCATATGATTGCTTAATGAGATTATTTACACTGATCATATATATGGAGACCATTATTCTTGAAACCGTATGACTTCATTATATATCTTGACTTTATTGACTATATCATGCTACTCAAGGCTTGTAAAATCTTTCTCTCATATCCATGTTTCCACTTGATCAACCCTAGTTCTCTTTAAATGAAACAAGGTGACTAGTTGCATATAGGTCTTCATGTATCTCTCATCCTTCTTATCTTTATCACAACATCATTATAAAAAACCCAACTATTATAACATTGATGTAGGTGTTCACTTGACTATGTTTCATGCTCTTGAATATCTACAAACACCTTAATCAATGCTTATGATCCTTTGATCATGTTTTGGTTCCCTAATTCATCATGGTTGCATTTAATATTTTGATTGTCCACATATCATCTTATTCATGCCTTTAGACTATATATCACTACTTTGGCCATTTACATATGGGATTTTACTATTCTTGTAAAGTTTCAAATAGTAATGGTAGTATTTTGGCCTGTACAAGCCAAATTACTCTCAATTTTGGTAACTCTCAAGGTTTGACCAACTTGCTTGTCAAAAAACTCAAAACATTTAGCTATGACAACTTGGATACACACTAAAAATTAGAAAAGTTGGAGACCAAAACATAATTGAGAAACTAAGACAATGATAACACATGCTTATGTGCACTTAGAGAAAAGTACAATAATGAAATTTAAAGGGAAAAAATAAATACTAATAAAAACATGTGCTGAAAAACACTTAAAGGAATGAAACTATGACTATGTACAAAGGAGTGACTCTCCTAATAGTAGTATTTAAGAAACATCCCATTCATAGGAATTGGAAGTTCTTCTCTATTGAATCTGGATAATTGAAAAGCATTGATCTTCTTGCAATAAATAATAATATAAAGTCCACTCTAAAGGCTATCAAATTTGGAGTACCTACCTGGCTTTACATGTTCTTCATACCATTTGAGAACTGTCTCCTTACTAAATTTTTTTTGATGAAGATCTCTTATCAAAAGTATTCTTAACTTATTTTTGTTTTAACCACATGGTATGCATAGCATTATCTCTTATTTCTTCCAATTCTCTCAATTCATTCATTTTTACCTCCATTGCATCACTTTTAAGAATCTCTAGCTGATGTGCAAGCTCTAAAGTTGGAATCTCCAATGAGATAGGCAACCTTGTTTCTCTTCCATAAACTAGGAGATAACATGAATCACCAATGTCTTTCTTAGGGTTGATCTTATCAGCCCATAAAATAGTCTTCAAATTTGTATGCCAAGATCTCTGATTAGCCTCCATTATTCTTTTGATGATCTAAATTAGATTCTTATTAGTAGATTCAACTAGTCCATTACCCTATGGATAGTAATTAGATGAATTTATCAAATAATATTATGTTTAAGATCCCATTCACATACCTTTGTACTAATGAATTCCAAAACATTAACTAATATGATAGTAGAAGGTGTTCCAAAATTAGTGACTAGACTCTCATAGAACTCAAGCATGGAATTCCCATTTACTTCTTTTAAAGGTACTGCTTCCACCCACATGATGAAATAATCTATCACTATCAAAACCCACTTATGGCTAGAAATATATGGAGGATGAATCATGCCAATGAAGTCTAAACCCCATTATATGAAAGTCTACTCAACTTGAATTGGCTTTAGTGGCATGGCTGTTAATCTCTATTTTCCTAAAGACATTGCACACTTTGAACATTTATGCACCCATGCATGTGCATCTTTGAATAAATTAGGCCAAAAATAACCATCTCTAATGAGTTTTTCAGCTATGGTCTTGGCTATAAAATGACCTCTAGAAGGATTATCATGAAATTATTCCAAAATCTTGTCAAATTGACCAGTTTCAACACACCTTAGAAGCATACCTCCAATGTATTTTTTTAAAAATAATCCATCAACTAGAATAAATGGTACTAATTTTATCTTAAAGTTTGTTCTTTGTGATGCATTCAAACCTCTTGTAAATTCTCTAGTTTGAAGAAAACTAGAAATGTTCTGTGTCCAGCTTGTAGGAGGTATATTTTTAGTCTCTTGATGAATGTCTTAAATTATCAAAATTATCTATCTCCTCTTTTATATCTTCTACGATATTTTCACATAATCCTTTACCACAAACCAGCATTGTAACTTTGAATTCAATGTCATATTCCATACATTTAGTGACCCATCCAACTCTCTTCTCATTCAAATCTCTATTGAGAATGAAGTCCTTCACACTTGGATGAGCAACCATTAATATAATCTTGTTATTTGAAACCAAATGTATGAATTTTTTCAAACCTCTTATAATAACAAGTACATGCTTTTCTACAAAATAATATGTTTCCTCATAACCTTCTAAATATTAACTAAATAAAGTAATGGGCTATTCCAAACCTTCATCATTTTACTGCATAAGCATGGTTGAAATAGTGCTAGAAGTAAAAATAGCATACAAGAATAACTCCTTACTTAAATAAAGATTGAGCAAAGTAGGAGCTTTGTTGATTACTTATTTGATAACTTCAAAACTTATTTTACCCTCTTTACTCCAAGTGAATTCATGATGTTTCTTAAGCATTTGAGTAAGTGGCTTTACTAGTTGTGTAAAACTAGGAATGAATCTTCTAATAAAATTAATCTTACCCAAGAATATTTGAAATTATTTACTTTTGTTTAGGTAATGATAGAGAAAGGATTGCCTCTATTCTTTCTAGATCAATAGAAAGACTAGATTTGGACACCACATGCCCAAGAAGTCTCCCCTCATGCACTTAAATAATGCATTTTTTTGGATTTAAAGAGACACCAAATTCTCTACATTGATAAAAAAAAATTCAAATGAGTTAGATGATCATCAGGGTCCTTTGAAAATATTTTATTGTCATCAAGATAAACTAAAACCATTTCACTCTAAAGGCCATAAAAAGTAACATCCATTTCCATTTGAAAGGTGGCTCCAGCATTAGAGAGTCCAAAACGCATTTTTTGTAAGCAAACATACCCCATTCAATGGTGAAAGTGGTTTTATATTGATCTTACTCTTTCACCAATATCTGGTTATATCCTGAGTACCCGTCCAATAAATAAAACCTTTGTGAACCTGAAACTCTCTATAAAATTTGATCCATTGAAGGAAGTGGATAATGATCTTTCAATGACACTCTATTCAAATATTTGAAATATACACAAAGTATTATTTATAAATTATTTTTCCTTACTGGAACAAGATTTTCAACCCATTTTGAACTCTTAATAGGAAACATAATACTTGATTCAATCATCTTTGTAAGTTCCTTCCTCATGAGAATCTCAACCTTGGGGTTGATTGTCCTTTGTTTTTGTCTTACTAATTTTATATCTTAGTAAAATTAAATAGTATTTTGTGCTAATTTGGGATCAAAACCTTGCAAATCATGGTATTACTAACAAAAAACATCCTTAAACTCTTGACATAATGAAATAAAAACTACTTTCTCAGAATCAGTATTCACTTTACCCAACTTGAGTTGCTTACCTTTAGCTATGCTAATTGGCTCATAATGCTCTTTTTTGAAATAAATAATCACTTTGTATTTCCTTATCTTATAATATTCATTGAAAATTCTCTCTATAGTCACCAAAAATTTATGCATATTGTTTAATTTTAATTACACAATCTGATTTCCATATTTATCCTATAATTTATCATGATTTTTTTGGCAAAATTCTGCCTCATTATGTAGAAAATATTCTATTTGCTTGTCAAACTCAAAAACTTTCCAACTTAAATCATTATTTAGGACTTATTTTATTGCATACCACTTTAATTTTAGTTTAATTTTTACTATCCTTTATCTGATCTAAAATATCATCCTATGTACCTATAGTAATAAGTCTATCAACATATTGATTTGTTCCTCTAGGAATGGAACGAATGTCAAATGCAAGGAAATATTCCATGAGATCCTAAAATATATGTTTCTAGGCCTTCAAAATAGGATTATTTTCTGAACTTAAACATATAACTTGATGAATAACCAATTCACTTTCACCTTTCACCTACAAGAGCTTAAGATGTCTCTTTCTATCCCACTAAAGATCATAAATAAGGGCGTCATATTCTGCAGTATTGGAAGTACAACTAAAATAAAATATTATAGAATAATAATACCTTCTATTTTTTGGTGAAACCAAAATAACACTAGTCCCACTACCATTCTTTGTTATGGATCCATCAAATACTAGCTTCCAAATTCCTTCTTGATCCTGCAATGAGCTAGTAAGACTAGGTAATAAGTCACCTTCTTCATGCATACAATAAACTCCAAAACCAACATCTTCAATACTTTTTTAGGGATCATTTTCATGATTATCATTATCCAATTCATCAAGGAGAAGTTATATAATGCCTTCAAGAGGCTTAGAAGGTTCTTGATTTATGGTGTTATCATCTTCTTCTATAATACTACAATTTACATTTGTCATATTTGACATATATGGCTCAAGGTGAAATTTAGAAATAGGCTTTGATATAATAGTTACTTTGGTTCCATACCTAGTTATAAAAACCATGTATGACAAATCTAAAGAAATATAACCTCCTATTTTGGTAGTGAAATCTCTAGATAGGCATAGTACAAAATATGGAGGTAGATCAACAACAACATTCTTTAAAATGGTGAAATTTGAATAGGCAACAGGTATAATTTTTAGATCTTTCAATACACCCATAGTATTGGTAGGAGACCCATCTAATTTCAAGACACCTTTCTCATGGGGTTCATACTACAAACCTAACTTATTAGCTATTGATTTAGGCATAACAGAAGTACTAGGCCCATTATCAATCATATAATTATGCATTAGATAATCTCCAATGATAACATAAATATAAAATGGAGGAGGTTTAGTCACCTTAAGAGGTTGAGACTCAAAATATGAATTATAATTAGTTAAGAAATCACCTAATCTTTCTTTCTTAGGTTATTTCTTAGAAATAGTGAGTTTTGAAAGTTCTTGCAAGTACTCCTTTTGTCTTGGGATTAGTAGAGTATCTCACATCAAAATTAAAACTATAGTCTTCTTCATATGATCCACAATACTGACTGGAGTAGTGGCCGATTTTGACTGTAAATTAGGAGTAGAAAAAGCACCCAAATTTTGTGCAAATTAAGGAATATAAGGTCCTTTCACATTCTTATATTTTGGATCCTGAACTTGTTGATTTGAACTTTTCTAAGGCAGCTCATGTGTAGTTATCTTTTGTTATGGTTGAGAAGAAGGTACTGCCATTTTAGTACCTAAACCTTATCCAATTTCTCTTTTCTTGGATATACTATATGTTTCAATTATATTATCAACATTAGATAAATCTTGTCTTTGATTTACATCCAAGTGCTTAGAAGAATTCTCACCTTCTTATAAATTGACAAAAGTAGTTTCAGTAGGTGCTTTACCACTACGTTCTCCTTGTTGATTTGGAACTTATACTCTAGTGAATGATGGAATGTCTCCATATGGTAGAGAAGATTCCTTATTCTAAGAAGGTTGCTATTTTTCAAATGAATTAAGAACTAAACTCTGTTAGATGAAAGATTGATGAGAACTCTCACCAATTGGAGCCACTGCCATGTTTTTTGATTAATCCCATTGATTATTACATTGACCTTCTTGAGCATAATTTCTATAACTTAGAATTATAGATGTTGAATTTCTTGGAACTTTAGGATTATATTTCCTTGATTAATAATTCTACCCTTGACTTTGTTGATTAGATTGATAGGATGGCTAATTGGGCTATAATGCTGATCAATATTTTGATAAGGCCTATATAGTGGAGCTTGTTGCCTCTCTAATGCAAACAAATTATTAGTTTGAGGCTTAAGAAGACTCTCTATCTTCCCCAATCTATCATTTTTATCACATTCTATTTGATGGAACTTTTATGACTATAGAATTAGAGTAAGAATTAGAGCAGGAGGATGAATCTCTAGAAAAAGAGGCATTGGAGGCCTTGGAGATAACTTGCCTACTTGTATAAGGCAATTTTAAGACTTGATTACTACTTCAAAATATTCAATTAAATTATTACCTCCCATAGAATGGATCATTATAGCCACATCTAAATTAAGATCCTTCAAAAAGTACAAAAAAATAATAATTGGGTGTAAGGTTGATCATTGCTGGAGTTCTATTCTAAGTCTTCTGGAATCTATAATTGAAATCCACCATGAAATCATGGTTGAATCTATTAATTTTTTTAAGCTAATCCATAAGTTAAATATGATAAATTTTATCTTCAAAAAATTTACACATAAGATCTCCTAATTCATCCTAGTTGTTGATTGATGTAGTAGCCAAACTTCTGTACCACCGAAGCATTTTTCCTTTAAAAGAAGTTGCCAACAACCTCATTACTACATTCTCCTATGTCACATGATGCACTAAATAAATACTAGAAATATCTATAATATATTATATAGGAGTTGTTGAAATTTATCCTATATAATAAGGAAAAGCCTTCAGAACAAAAACTAGAATATCATCCCATTGAGTGATATTTAGAGGACTTCCACCATTTAATGCAATAAAAGCCTATCTTCTAGGAATAGACATCTGAGGAATAGGATTTATAAAAATATTTGGCTAAATAATATTAGCTTGAACATGAATATTTTGTGTAATATCAAGGATAATAGATGGTGTAGGATTTGGATTTGATTAATAAGGTCTATTCTTCTTTGGTTGATAAGACAACTCAAAAAAATCTACTTCTTTCCCTTTTATAGATGATCTTATGATAAATTTTGAGTGCATAAAAATATATAGATCTAAACATGAAAATATAGAAATAAATATAATACTTAGATACATAGATAACAATTTAAAAATGTGAATAAACATGTCCTATTGGGCATGCCAAAAAAATTTATCACTCTAGAGTAGACCCTACTTGAATATGTGCAAAGCACACCCTCACTCTAGTTGATACAATTAGAACTTCTCTGAGCATGGGTGACTCTTTTCTGAGAAGAAAATCTAGATAGGGTTGGTTCCCTTAGTATTTTTCAATAAATTTGATGACTATGATTTTTGTGATTTTTTGGGTGAAAATGGAGAAAAAAACTGAAAAGGGAAATATAATTAAAAAGGGCGAATACACCTAAATTTTAAAAACCCTCTAAATTTACTAAAATTAATGCACATATATAATAAAATGAAATATATAATTCTATATTTAGTCATAAATATTTAAGATGAAGGGTTGGAAACCTCTTCAAATAACCTATAAAAGGGTGAGAAAGGAAGAGATAGGTGAGGAAGGGACCTATAAAAAGAGATAAATCTCACTTATACAATGATGCAAAATCAAAATACACACTATCTCCTATCAAAACATAGATTCAGAATAATAAATTCTTTATTGATGACTGGTCTAGCTTATAGTTTTCTTCTTTCAAACTTCTAAGATTTTTTTCAATGGCTTGACTAAGCCAATAAATAAACTTTTTCAAAACCTAAAATACCCTAAAGTGCAGTTCTAAAAGAGGAAATGGTTAGTATTGCTTAATTAACCAAGACTTAACACCTTTTTACAATATAGAATATTTAGTAAAATCTTTCTTTTACAAAAATGCATGCCTTTTCAAACATTGGCATAGAAGTATCACAATGAGGCCAAGTTTGAAAGGTTAACTCTTAAAATAAACAAGACACTCTCTAAGAAAACTCCAAACATGCATGAATCCAAGGTGGCATAGAAGAATGGACAGTGGAATTATGAAATTCAAACTTCTCTTTGCATGGTATACTATGCCAATATCTAAATAAGGAAATCCATTTGATTTTTTTTTAAACTAAGCTAGAGGAAGAGATATTATTTTTTGCATGAAAAATAAGGAATTCATGCATCGAATTTGTCCAATAAACCCCACTTGGACTACTAGAATGTTGAGAGCCTTACAACATGAGAAGAATTCCAAAATTAGAAGTCAACCCTGAGTTGAGCTGGAAGTTGAGATGGAATGTTTGGATGCATGAGAGTGAGTAGGCAAACCATGAAAAAGCATGACTTTAACAACCAATCAACTATATATTTGACTAGTCAACCATAAATAGCCTCTAATTTGTATGGAATTCCATGTTTACTCCATCATTTTCATGTATTTCATTGGGATTATTTACTTATGGATTTTGGCTATATTTGTATCTTGATTTACTTAGACAAAAAGTATGTGACTTTCTGTGTCCATTCCCTTATATTTTTTCCTATCTATCTCTTTGGTAATTTCTCAAGATTATTTCCCCTTAACATGCTTATTATTTTAGATTATTTTGATTTTCGCTTGGTCTATCCTCTATACTTTGTCTCTATATAACTCTTGTTATATACCCTTGCTTCTATTTGATTTAGGTTTTATTCCTTTGGGTTTGTTATTTTCATCTTCAGATTATGACCCTTGCTTTTCCTTTTGTATAGTCAAATTTCCCATGGACAAAAAGTCCACATGAATTGTTTAATACTTTATATTTATCCTCCTTTTGGGATTATTTATTTCAACTTCTTGTGGAAAAAAAGTCCATGGGAATTATCTAAGGATTTCTTTGCTCTTGTCTATTTCCTTTTGAACTCATTGTTATGTCCCATTTATTTTGGATTTTTGTATTTCAAAAAAAAAATCAAAGCTTTTATTGAATATTTACTTGTCTTTCTTTTTTTAAGGAGTTCCATCGAACATATTTTTTGAAGGAAATCCTTTGAACTTTTTGTCTAAGTCTATTTACTTGTTCACTTATTCCTTCAATTGCATTGTAAAGTAGTTTTTATTAAGGGTACATACCATTCAAGAATTTTGAAAATGTATTTATTCAAGGGCACATTCCATTAAATATTTTGTAAAAAGTCCCTAGACTCATGATATGAACCTTCCCAAAGGGTACATTCCCTTCAAGTTTCTTACAAACATCCCTTCCAACCTTGAAGTCAGCCTCCCTAAAGGGTAGGTGCCCTTCAAGAAACTTTTCAATGATACTTTTGAAGGGTACATGCCCTTTAGATTTTCTAAAAAGGAAATTTTTTGAAGGGTACATACCCTTTGGAAAAAATTAAATGGACCATTCCTTTGAAACTAAGGCCTTCAAAGTGTTTTGAACTTATCCTTTCTATCTTTCATAAAAAATTGAAGTGTCCTTTGAACCTTGAAAGTGACCCTCAAAACTTAACCTTTAAACTTTCCCAAAGGGTACTTATCCTTAAGTATTTTTTAAATGGTATCCTTCACTTGAAACTATCCTTTCAAATTTTTATTTTGAGTTTTCTTGAAGGGTACATACCCTTTAGGATTTTCAAAATGATCCCTCGTAAAAGGCACATACCCTTTGAATTTTTGAAAGAGTTTGTTTCTTTGCCAAATAAATGAACCTTTGAATTCTTTAAAACTTTTTGTAAAGTCCATGAATATACATTCCCTCAGATTATTTCCCTCAGACAAATTATCCTAGTAAATTGTTCTGACACTTATCCATTTGAGACATGAAAAGACAACACTTTGAGGAAGAAAATACTAAGGAAAAAGTCTTCTTGGGAGAAAAATTGATGAAATAAGGTCTGAAAGTTATAAACCTATATTCTATAGGTGTCTAAAATGAAACAATCACCTTCACTCATAAGTGAACCTATAAGCTTGTAGCTTTATAAAATTTTATGATATTTTCAATAGGAGATATGGCCTTTTTCAAACCTGTTGTAGGTGTCTTGTTCTTGAATGAACAATAACTCATTAATGACCCCAAAGGAGGCTCTAAAGTAGATTTGATCTTCATTCTTCATCTGATTTCTTGATGAGATTATTTGAATTGATCATATATATGGAGACCATTATTCTTGAAACCTTATGACTTCATTATATTTCTTGACTTTCTTGACTGTATCATATTACTTAATGCCTACAAACTCTTTCTCTCATATCCATGTTACCCCTTGATCAACCCTGGTTATCTTGAAATGAAATAAGGTGACTTATTTCATATAGGTCTTCAAGTATCTCTCATCCTCTTATCTTTATCACAACATCATGACAAAAAACCTAACTATTATAACATTATTATAGGTGTTCACTTGACTGTGCTTGATGCCCTTGAAGATTTACAAACACATTTATCAATTCTTATGACCCTTCGATCATGATTTAGATCCCTAATTCATCATGGTTGTATTTGATATTTTGACTATCCACATATCACCTTATTCATTCCTTTAGACTATAGATTACTAGTTCTACCATCCACAGAGGGGATTTGATTGTTCTGGGAAAGTTTCAAATAGTAAGGTTAATAATTTAGCCATGACAAGCCAAATTTCTAATAGCTCCCCCTAATACCAAGCATCCTTCATGCTTATTCTCACTATCCGAGTACCTCTATGAATCCTAATTGATTCACCTCTTCTCTCTTGAGTACTAAAACAACATAAACTTAGGAGATTCTTAGATCTCCATATCCTTACAAGACTAAACTTTCTTCATGATCCTTTTAGGCTTGAATTCTTCAATCTCTATTTTAACACCATCATGACTTGGTATATTTAACTTGAATTATTCATCCATAATATAAGATGATAGGGAGAATTATTGACACTCCTTTGCATCTTAACTATGCTCCACCATGGTAAATAATCCACTTGGACTTGTAAAATGGTCATTATTCACCTGAGCTACCTTTTATTTCCACTCATTGTCTTGTCTTCTTTCTTGCATTTTAAGGATCTCAACTTTTTTGTTTTGACTTGAGAATCCATTTTTATA